>SRMA01025183.1:412444-427747 GCA_007224835.1 Danionella cerebrum | reverse complement strand
ATGAGTTTCAGTGTGCTCATGCAAAAAGCCAGCTCATATCTGCCTACAGGTGACATGTGTATGGTTTTGATATATTAAAAAAAGGGTTTTTGGTAACATTGAACATTGATGCATACTTTCTGACTCAAATTTGATTATTAACACTGGAAGAAAGGTTTTTATCAGTCAAAATCTCTGCAGTCCAGACCAAGAAGTATCACTAAAGGCCTTTATGCACTTCTGCATCTGCTGCACAGCATTGGCTGCATTGACAGCTGTCTGCATTAATTCTCTTTGGTTTGAAAATGAGTGCACAGAACCTCTCCTGAACTCTAGATGGCACTTCTGTGAACTGCAAATCACTCCATGCCACAAGGTGGCACAGAAGCTATTCACACTCTGTTTTTATGGACAAGAAGAAGAGGATAAGCATTCGCTCATCTGTAAATATAAACCAATTGTCATTAAGGCTGTTTGAGACTGTCTGCAACTCAAAATTGGGGCTAAAATTGTCATACAACGGCCCAGAATCGCTTGCAAATTTTAGCTCATGCATGCGTGTGACAAACACAAGTACCAAAGACTCACTAAGTGAGAGTCATAGGCTGGTCGTGATAAATTTGGTGTGAGTAATATCTGGAGATGTTGGCGACTCGTCGACAGTCGTGCAGTGTTAAATGGGTTCTGGCTGTAAATAACATCTGTAATATCTACAGCTAATAAGAGAGCCACATTAAGGACAATGTGAAGTTGCTAAGGAGAAAGACATAGATGGCAATAAAAAACAGTGGTTTCAGTTTAAAAGGGGCTTCTTTTGTTTTGACTTAAATTAAAATCTTCGCTCGAGTGCATGACCTCACGCTACATTGCTCTGGAGCGTTTGGAGATGCAGTTTGAGAACAGTTTGTTCGATTCAGTCTAAAGTCAGTGGGAAATCCTGTCGCTGACCTATCGTGCTCTTTGGATTCAGCAACTACTGGAAGCTGCTCTCGACAATCCTGCAGTCTGAAGGGACCCGGCTTTACTTCTGCTTGTGCCCCTCTGCCCAAAACTTCCCTGCGGCAGCAAATAAACAAATTAATCTACATTCTAACATTTAAATTTATCTTTAGATCCAACCACATCTTTCACGTTACTGTTATCATTCTCTTGATATACCACTGATGTTTATCACCACTATCACTTTTGTCATCATTGCTCTCTAACTATGTGTTGTTGTCAATAGTTTCCCTTTATCTTGTCCTTTCTTTCTTTCATCACCTCTTTCTCGTTCTTCGAACTTCCCCCCTCTGACCTGTTTGTATGTTCTATGTAAAGCACTCATCAGGAGTGTTAGAAACTGCTATACAAATAAAGATGGAATGATTGAAGGTTTAATATTTTTAGTTCTCTTCTTCGTGCTTAGTTTTTCTTTCTGGAAAAGTTGATCAAATTATGACATTGTTTTTGTAAATTGTTGCTTGTACTGTGAATGGTGCAGATTATTTCAAAAGTCTTTTTCAAAAACATCAGGGCTTGAAACTGTATGTTTAACTAAAAATGAAGGGTATTTAAAGTTAGCTCTCCCCTCTCTCGTCTGGGATTGCTTTTTTGTCTGAAGAATCAGAATGAAAAAGAAATCTCTTAATTCCTTTCATTTGTGATGTAACAGACCCTACAGCTTGTTCTACAGACTGATGAAGGATTTTATTTGACCTGTGTTGTTCTCTTCTCCTGCAGAGCTGCCAGTGAACTGGTGGAGGATGTGAAACGTGGAGATGGAGAGCGTTATGGAGCTGAGAAATTGGTAGAACTCTGCAAGCTTCTACCTGATAAAGAAGAGGTGAGGAGTGGCTTCACAGAAATCCACGTCTGACTTCTGAGCGTCTGTTTCATATTAGAATGCGTTTGATGCAGTGCTGTTTGTGTGATCTCCTGTTGCAGTCTGATGAAACCTAAGCTTTTGCTACATTGCTTGGTCTTGTACGGAACAAAAGGTGTTTCACTTTACAAATCAAAGTTTTAACCGTGATGTTTTTGTTTGTGGCCTCTGTAAAAATAACTAAGCTTGATTTATAAATCTATTCTTAAAAAAAATACCACCACATCTTCTTCAGGTTCATAGTTGAGGAACTCTAGAAGTTGTAAACCCGTATTTGGGGATTCTGCTATGCTTTATTTAGGAGGACATCAAAGCTTGTGTATTTTATGTAAGTGCTGTACTTAGGTTTTTGCAACCAGGCCCTGGCTTTCTGACTGTAAGTGGGGTTCCTTTAGGGTGCATTACCCCTCTCCTATGGTCGGTACCCCCTGTTCAGAAGTCCAACCTCAATACTCAGGAGGCTGAAATACAACCTAGTTGCTTTGATCTTTTTTTTAAGATTGTTTCCACCGCTTCGACATTTTTGTGTTAATATTGAAGACTCATTCAAATTTTGACTCATTCAATAGTTTCCCCCAATCAAAGCTCTATGGTGTATTTTAAAACTGGTAAAGATGGAGCAACCCACAATCCAATGCACTGTACTTTTGATTAGGGGTCAATAGTAGGGGTGTAACGGTACGCTAAAATCGTATTCGGTTCGGTACAGTGTCTTGGAGAGTTCGGTTCGGTACAAAACAATAAGAGCTTACATAATCTTTATTTTCCAATACACAATAGAATTCTTGCATAAAAAAAACATTTGGGTGATATTTTAAATAAATTGCACTCTTTATAAAGAAAAACACATTTTTTTAAATAAAAAATGAAATACTACAACTAGTTAGAATAGATTACCTATCCACATTTTCTGAAGAGAGCACAGATCTGGTTATAATATCTCCAGCAGTAGAAAATGTTAGATGTGTTGCCTGCCCGATCTCCGTGGAACAATGTCGGCATACAACTTTAAATTTATCCACTCGTCTATCTCCATTATGTATTTTAACAGAGAAGCCAAAGTGTTCTCAAACACGAGACCGTAGTGAAGTGAGAGGGTCTTCAAGCTCTGGCTTCTCTTTCGCTTTTGATATGATTCCATTTTCCTATTCGCGCTCGTGCTCGTCACTCAATATCGTCCGTGCGGAAACTCGCCTTGGAACATTGTTCCGCTGCGCTTAATATCGCGCTAATAATACATTTAAATTATTATAAAAATACAGAATACCCGAAACGGTACGCAAGTGTCCCGAACCGAACAGGACGTACCGAAACGGTTCAATACATACCGTGAACCTTACACCCCTAATCAATAGGGTTATGGATTTTTCTCCAGTTTAAAAATCTGATGAGCAGTTGTACTTATTTGTGGCAAGGTGTGAAGTACATTTTTGACATTGTTTTAATTTTTGAAGACTGAGACACGTTCATCTAAACGATGAAGAAATAGATTCACTCTTAAAACATGTGCACACCCAGAAAGTGTTTGTGCACATCCATGATTGACGCTTTCTTAGAAAATAATAGTGAGGAGAGACAAGGGGTCGGAATCAAACCCTGGCCCAATATGGAAATCATTGTTCCCAATCATTGGACTGTAGGTGTCAACGGCGTGTCAAAGCGCTACAACACCGTAAATGAAAGCGTTTTGTGGCTTTCAGAGCAGCATCAAAACTGCTGATATGAATTCCAGCCACTATTGCTCTATTTAAAACAAAGCCTTATTTCATTTAATGAGCCACAGTAGATAAATATTACATTGAGCTCATTTAAACTAAACTTTTTCAGCATTTTTTTGGTACTGTCACCCATGGGTTGTTAATTTATTTCTGTGGCAAAACGCCTTGTGTTGGACTCAGTAAGAATTAAAGGGCTACTATAGGAAAAGTCCTATAAGGTGCTGTTTGTAAGGTCATAAACTATCTTTGTGTTTCTTTTGTTCAGGAGGCCAGACTGCAAAACTTCCCTGGGGATCGTAGTGCACTCCCAGAACCAGATCTCTTCATTCTTCTGTTGGTTGAAATACCCAGGTGAGAGATAGTGGTGAAAGCTCCACTGTAGAGTCATCAGGGTGTGATCATTGCCTCATCCTCTCATCCCCAGCTTTCGTATGCGTCTGGACGTCATGATTCTCCGACAGGAGTTTGACCCAGCTGTGACCTCTCTCTGCACGGCGGCCAGATGCTTGCGGGAGGCAGCTCGAGGTAAACACTCTTTATTTGGACACATTCAGTGTCCCAGATCAAGCTGATGAGTGAGAAGTGTCTGATCGGAGATTCTGGAAGCTGGGTTGATGCTGTGTTGTGTGTGCAGAGCTGCTGAGCTGCCCTGAGCTGCATTACATCCTGCGGCTGGTGCTCAAGGCAGGAAACTACATGAATGCTGTAAGGGTTTTATCAGAACAAGACCTCAATCACATTTATTTGTGTTGGATTAGTTTTATGACAAAGTGTTCTGGCTGAAATTCTGAATGTTCTCAGGGTGGTTACGCTGGAAATGCTGCTGGATTCAGGATTTCCTCTTTACTCAAACTGGCTGACACCAAAGCCAACAAACCAGGAATGAACCTCCTCCATTTTGTTGCTATGGTAGGTGCAACAAGAACAGTTCTGTGCTTCTTTCTGTAAAACTTTGTGTATTCCTTTCAGAACTGATCACCAATGTTTTCTTAGAAAGCATCTAGCTATGTGTCCATGCTGCACCAGGGATATTTCAGGGAATAGTTGAGCTCTGTTGTGTTTTTCCTCCGCTCTATTATAGAGACACCATCCAGCCACTCTGATAAACCAATTAGATTTAGATTTAAAACCAATCTTTGTTTTTACCTTTTTTTTTAATTTTACACCTTAAAGTGAAAATACATTATACAGACAATGATTTCAGTTTATTTTACGTTGTTTTGCGGGAAGAATTAAGATTTCTTACTGAACAAGAATATGCTACTCAATGTAAACTAAAGGGAAAAATAGCCATTTTTTCTTTTACAATTTCTTTCTTGGTTAAAAACTGTGATTTAAGAGGAATCATAAGAGATTTCAGCTTTTTAGAAAGATTGTGATCAGTGAGCGCTATTTCAAATACTTTATCTCATGTATATGATGATGAATTTCTCGTTGCAGGAAGCTGTGAAGAAAGATAAAGATTTACTAATGTTTTCCAGCAGATTAAGTCACGTCAGTCCTGCTTCAAGGTAAAAAAATCTCTTTTTAAATCATTTATTTGATAGAAACTGTAAAATCCCATTTGTGGAACTTTTACCTTGAAATCCAAATAAAAAAATGTTTCCTTTAGAAATTATCAAAGTGAATTTGTTTTAGCAACAAAACATTGATAATTTTAATTAACTTTAAATAATTTTAATTTAACTTTTCTCTTCATATAGAGAAAGTGAGAGAAAGTATTTGACCCCTTCTGCTTCCGAACTTTTTTATTTTTTTTATTTTAGGTCATAGCCGGTATTGATATTTTTAACGGGCAGTACAGTAGAAAGAGACAGGAAATGAGGAAAGAGAATGGGTTGGGATGGGATGGGAAAGACGACAGGCTCAGGATTCGAACCTGCATCGGCCCTGCACATACGTGTCCTGCGCGCTACCCACTACACCAGCAGTTATTTCAACACAGAGCAAAAAAAAACAACAACCCAGAACATAAATTTAAAACTGTTTTGCTCTTATTTGAGTTAAATATGTATTTGACCCTACATCAATCAGCAAGGTTTCTGGCTCCCAGGTGACTATGTTGAGTTTATAGTCCTATCATTTACAAATATTTCCAGGATAAGATTCCGTTGGTCTGGAGATCTACATAAGATTTACCTCATGGATGTTTAATGAATATGAGACAGTCAACATCAGCCTGGAAGAAATAAGATGTGAGCAAACCTGCTGCCATTTACAAGAAATGTGTGACCTTTATTTCTTGCCAACAAGGATTATTCCTCTGTATAAGTTCTGTGTTTATCAAATGTCACTCAAATTATAGCAGATACCATTCATAACTTTTTTTAATGTTCAAAGTTACTTGTTCATCACTGTTGAAATGAGCTGGGGATCAAATACTTTTTCCCTACCTGCATTGCCATTTATTTTGAATTGTTATATTGCTCAATATTCATGTTTTTGTTCAGGTTGTCTGAAGAGTCTGTGATTGAGGAGTTTTCGCGATTACAAAGCAGAGTAGCTGATCTTCGAATCAGAGTCCAGGCAGACTCTAAAATCCAGCAGCAGACAAGAACATTTCTGGAGGTACGAGCTTGTCTGGATCAGAGTCACGGTCACAATCTCTACAGGGAGTGAGTTGATTATCTGTTTCTTCAGGGAGCAGATGTGCGGCTGAAGGAAGCTCAGGATGAGCTGGAGAGCTTGGAGCAGAGCAGCAAGGCCCTTGTGGAGTTCTTCTGTGAAGATGATAAATCTTTCAAACTAGAGGAAGCCTGTCACATCTTCCAGTGCTTCTGTCACAGATTCCAAAGAGCAGTGCAGGTTGGTGATGCTCTCATCATTGGTCTTTTCACATGGAAACAGGCTAGATGTTTAGAAGACTTCATGTATTCAACATGCAAGCATTAGATAACAAACAGAATATACAGTGGTACCCTGAGATACGAAATTAATCCATTCCAGGGGGATGTTCATATCTCGAACATTTCGAAACTCGAAGCATTCGTATCACGGGGTACCACTGAACAATGTGACAGGAGTTACTGGAGTTACTGTCATTCAACATGAGACTAAAAAGAAACTCAATAATTCAATTCATGAGTCCACACTTGGGCCTACACATCATTTAGACTTATTTTATTGCCGAATTGGGAAATGGTACTGTGTGCGAGGCAAGCAGCCAAAGAAAGTTATCCTTAGTTACAGGCTATGCACAGAGGAACCCCCAGTGTGCAGCAGGGCAGAGATCACAGGGGCCATATGAGGCTTCAGGAGCAGAGGGGGGAGGGGTGTCGCGTCATTATTTGGCCATATATTCACATTAAGAAATCGGTTGATTAATCGGTTGAACTATACTGGTAATACTACTGTGCAGACATTCTTCTGATGTTTATTTTAAGCGACAGATGTAATACTACTTGTAGTTATCATTAGATTAAAAAGCTTTTGGCAAAGAAAATAAATTTTCCTCACAGTTGAAAAATACAGGGTGTTCCTGACATGATGCTACCAGACCTTGCTAGTGTTGGGGCTTAAGTTTTACCTTTTTTCCTGTGGTCTTAATATGTATACCATCACAGAACATTTAAAGGTTCAAAGAAGTCCTGTCCTTTTGAGTGTTTTTTTGTACTACTTTACAATTTTTCTCCAGTAAAAATACCTTTTAAACAGTTTTATTTGTGGCAATGCTTGATATTTTTTTAGTACAACCTCATATTTCATTACATTACACATTAATTCCACAGCAAACCTGAAATTGTACAAAAATACAATTCAGAGAATTACATTTTGTCATTTTTTTTACTGCAAAAAAATCCCCCAAATTTAGATGTTTTTATATTTTATAACAAAAATCAAAAGTATAGAGACAAAATAAAAGTCATACATCCCCCCCAAAAAGCAAAGACAATGTAAAAACAATGTGAAAATGTATTTAAAAAAAAAAAAAGGTGAACCTCTCCTAAACCTTTTAAGCTGTTCCAAGTACTTTTTGTGACTGTGATAAAATTTCTTTTTTAAGAAAAATTCATAGGTTTAAAAAGTTCAAATAATTTCTCTGTCCGAGCTTATTAAGTACAGAACAGGGACCACTTGCATATCTCTCTGACTATACGAGAGTAAAACACTGCCTCTTTAGCTGATTATGTTTACTTTCATGAACTGTCATTGTGGTTGTTTTATTTTGGCATCTCGTCATCTGAGCTTTTGTGTTTTTGATGCTTGTTTAGGAGAACACCGAAAGAGCGTTACAAGAGCAGCGACGTGTGACTCGGGAAAGGGAGAATGTGGAAAAGCGGCGTTCCTTGGCTCTGTGCACAGGGTTGCAGGCAGAGCGTGACTCTGATGACCTGGAGCATGCACTGCAGCGCAGTCTAAGTTACACTGGGAGCCGCCGCAGCCTGCGCAGACTCTCAAAGTTTTTCCAGCATGCAGAGGAGAGAAATGCACAGTTCCCGACAGATTCAACCTTTCATCCTGAAGGACTCGGCAGAGAGTCTGAGCTTAAAATTCACCCCTTACAGAGGACTGATGCTGGTCCTGAGAGCAACCAACAAGGGATGCGTTTTGATAAACCAGGCCCAAGTTCGTTGGCAGACTCCAAGCCTATCTCTCAGCAGGACACGGTGACCTCTGATAGCACTTTGAAAAGTCGTCCTGAAATGAACTTGAGGACAGTCCCCAGTGCTTTAGGGAAAACAAGTATCGCATCACATCAGCAGGGGGCAGTGAATGTCATGCCGCTCACAGGACTATCCCCTGACAAAGTTAAGAAACCAGTTCAGGATACTACTGAAAGGCTGACACAGATAGCAAGAGATGTCTCAGAGGTTTCTGGGAAGAAGGATTGTGTGAGGGGCAAAGATTGTCCGTCTCTAAAAGGAGTAACAACACCTGAAACAGCCACTAATCTAGTGGGAGATACATGGTCAAGCATGTCCTCCCCTCCTGAGTCTATTCAGCGCCTTTCCCTGGAGACCAGAAGCCCAGAGCGGGAGCATGTTTACCCCCGGGTTGGAGAAACAGTTGAGTGTCACACCCTTGTGAGGGGCCTACGTACTTATGAAAGTAATTTGCCAGCCATGACTCGTCCTGCCACCAGTCACTGCTCCAAATGGATGAAAGAGCGTGAAGCTGAGGATCGTGATAGTCCAAGCACACCCCACACAAAGGATGATTTACGCATGGTAAAAACTCCCACTCGAGCACCAGCCAAAAGAGTTCTGATACCACGAGGAGGACCTTCCAACAACAGTGGGATTCCAAGGGTGCGCACCAAGCCAGAAGCCATTCCTTCCGATGGTTTATCAGCTGGCCAACTATCACGCTCTTCACCTGCACGTCCCCGTACTTCAGTAGAGATGCGCCTCACAGGTGTCCAAAACCAAGTCAAAACTAATGCCAGTGCCCGGCAGAAGTCAAACTCTCAGAGTGATTCAGGCACAGATAAGGGCAATGGCGCTGAGAAGTCGAACAAAGACAAGTGTCGTGAGCCATTTGTTCGGGGTTCACCGCTCCGTGTCACCAAACGTGTAGCCCCCAACTCTGAATCCCAGATTCCTCTCACCATACACACCCCAACTGCTGCCACAACTGCAAAGACAATACGCACAGCCATCATAAGTGCTGCTGAAGCCAAAGCCAAGACCGCCAAGAGCTCTGTTACCAGACTCCCAGGCCCACGAGTCCCCAGAGCTACCTCCCAACCCATGTGGAGATGATTGCGGAGAAAATCTCAAGGAACATGACTCATGGGGCTGGTGGATTTCAGGGTTCTTTTGAGAATCATCAAGTTGGGTCTTCTAACAAAAAGTCCCAGAGTAAGGGAATTTTCTTTTGAAATAGAGCTTGATGAAATGGTTCTACCTCGAGAGCAAACAGCGAGTTTGGCTAGCCCTGCCTCTTCTACCTCTGACCGCTCAAGTGCTCTGTTCGGGTAACAGTGCACAGCAGATGACATCCTTCTCTCAATACTCATTAGAGATGTCTGTCAGACCACAGTAAAGTATGCCAGTGGGGTTATGTAGCACACAAACGTCTTGTTCAATTGGTTTTTAATATGTGCAGGTACAAATTAATGTTGCAAGAAAGAAGTAAAAAGTTAAATATCCATAATAACTGAGATCCCAAAGCGAAAATGCTCATTTTGTCTTGGGTTCTTTGATGCACTTTAACGATGAAAGAGAGATTTATGCTGGCAGAAAGCCACATCTGTGTGTTTACATGTAAATGAAATGTTAAATTAACAATCACAGATACTCTTTGGAATTTTGTAAATGTAAATAAAGAATGCATTGACTGTTAATATTGCTCTGCACTTCTTTTACTTCATGGTGGTTTAACACTCAAACAGTACGCCGTCCTCTGTCCAATACGCATTTGTGAACCGCAGTTTTTCAGTTTCTTGTTTGAATAACTCCCATATATATTATTATTTCAAAATGCCCATCAATGAACAGCTGCCTTTTGTTAATATCCAATCAGGAGGTTGGGATATCCCGTGTTTCACTCGTGGCCAGACGGCTCACTTGGTCAACAATATGAGGATGCCTTTAAACCTGTGGTTTGGAGACATTTCAGAGTTGCTGTCGAATATGACAAATATGAGAGAAGATCGGTAAAAAAAAACTATGTCATAGTCTGTAAGCCATACACTGTAAATTAATATGGACAACGTGAAACCTCTTACTGCTATTGGTTAATATTAACCCACCTGTGGAGCTCTCCTGGAAGCTACTATTGAGCATACGCACACACAAGTTTTTGATGAGGATGGAACCATCATGGTTTCATATCTCCACCTCGAGTCTGACTCACATGACTTCTCATGACATGATAACGCCGCTCTATTCTTTGTAGCTGTCAATCCTAGCTGTGGCAGTCGTGGCTTAGTGGATAGGGTGATTGACTGGAGATCAAAAGGTCGCTGGTTCGATCCCCAGCTCCACTGGGAGTCGAAGGTGGGATGAGTGTTGAAACTCTCTCCCTCCTGAGATAACCATGACTGTGGTGACCTTGAGCAAGTTACCAGTTACCACAACTCCCCGGGTGCCGCAGCCATGGCTGCCCACTGCTCCAGGTGTGTGTTCACGGTGTGTTTATTCACTGCTGTGTGTGCACTTGGATGGGTTAAATGCAGAGCAAGTATGGTCACTCCATACTTGGTCGTAAAGTCACTTTCACTTTCATTCCTGCCTTGTTCTTTAGGGGAAAAGTGAGCCATCATGAACCACACAAAAATTAACTTGAACCTAAAAACTATTAACTTCGTTCACTGTATAGATAACTTTTGAAAAATCATTTAAATTGTTTGTGTACGTAGCAGAATTTCTGAGGAAATGTTTAAAGTTTGGCTTTTTCCCATAGACTAGTATTGGGCAGAACTCATTCAACAGCCAGCACCATGAGACCGATTGCTGCGGTTTAGCTTCACTCGATCAACCATGTGAGACACATTTGGTGCAAGCACTGTTTTATCAGATGTAATTATGCTAAAGGCAACACATGAAACACCAGTGCCGTCATCACACAGCACCATCTGCCAGCAAAGTTGAGTGAGGCACATGCATATTTCAAATAGTGTAAAGTCAATGTTTACATTTGCACAAATGACTATTCTATGAATTTGAATAGTGCACGTTTTCTTTCCCAAATCATTCAAGAGCAAATTTTCAGCCTCATTTGCAATAGAGGAAAGTGCATTCATCAAAGAAATCCTGACTTAAATTTGGGATGCTGATAAGAAGGGCTCTTACACTCAGACCTCATTAACAGCTTGTTGTTTTAGTGGCCTTCCGTTGCACTCATTGGCCCTTGTATTCTCATCTCTTGTCAGTCACTCCCAGCTCGTAAACGTTTCCATGGTGATGCTTCAGACATGGTCAAGAATCCCTAGTGGAACAGAGGGAGACGGATGGGGGAAGAAGAGGTCTTGGGGTCTAGTTAGGGAAGATCCTTTTATTGAACAGAATGACGCCAGGACGCTCTTAGGAAAAGCTATAAACTGCTGTCTATGTGCCCACTCATCCACATGGCATTCTGTGAGCATGAGAATGTCTTCATTATGCTCAAAAACATTGATGAGAGAAACCATTGTGTTCTAATAAATGTATGGCAGGAAAACAGACTTAGACTTCAATTTTTTTTTTCTATTCAGATAAGCGGTTTCCTTCATCTTGGATGTTTTTGGGTGTTTTAGTTTTACATTGAATGCCAAACTGAGGTTTAGAAGAGTTTTACGTTTGAAATTTTCTCTCATACTTACCGAATAAAATTTCACCAGTTAAATGTGCTTCTACGTTTATATTCTCAATATCAAAGTAGCCAACCTCATGTTAGAAACGGCAACAAAATACATTTAAAACTAATGCGTAAGACAATTACCTGCAATGTTCTGAATGCTGAGAGCAGCAGTCTATGTTACAGTAACATATAAAACCCGTTTTTTTATGTACAGTACACCATTGGCATGTTCTCACGTTCATGCAGTTCCTGGGATCTAATTGTGATGCATTGCTGCCACCTTCAGTATCATTTATAAGAATCCCTGGCTATGAAAAAACACCAAGGACTTAAGTATAACTAAAGATAAGAAATCAATATATGAATAAACAAAACAAATAATAAAAAGTACAATTGTAAATGTATTTAAAAAAAATGCGTAAATAAATACATGTATGACTTATGCTTAATGCTTTAATGTAATGCTTAAATAAAATAATAAGGAAACGTTATCAACACATTTCTACCAGGCAACAGATCTGTATTTTTTTATTCTACTGTTTTATTCATTATTTCTGTGTTTCCGTTTACTTATTATGTGGGTGGTCGTAACTTCACCCACTAAAGCCACTCTTTGATGCTACTGCTTCTTTATTTATAAATGCAATTAATTATTAATTAATTTAATTAAGACTACAGTATTTTTTTAGTTTACTGTTTTATTTAATATTAAAACATGTATTTAATTTTTTTCGTGCATTTATATATATTTTTATTCATTAATAGTAATTCATTCTCGTAATTCTCAAAGTACGGGTCATCCACACACCATGAAGATGTTCTCAAATGAGCTCTTTAACACTTTTACAAGCATCAGTTATTATCATTCATTTTGATGCATTGCTGCTAGTGTAAATTCTAAGAATCTGAAAAATTATGGCTGCACATTCATATTCAAATATAATACACTTCCGTCTCAAGCTCTTCTGAAATGGTTGACAGTTGACATTTCCGGTTTCTAGAAAACGTTGCTCGTGACAATAAAAGACTAAAACACTAGAGGTTTCAGTCTCTATACCATTTTGACGGTACAATAGCGCCCCCTTTGGATTTTTTTCTTGTTTCTATCTTCAGATTTTGTTCTTCTCCCGTTTCTGTCTGTACGAGTATCCCTGTTTTGATCACTTTTGTCTTGTCAACATTCATACATCACAATCCCCATAACTTTTTTCACAACCTCCATAACTGTACTCGTTATATACAGTCAATGAACTGGAACCGGCACTCAAGTGATTCATGGAAGTGAATCGATTCCTTTGTGAATGACGTCAACGAGGCCGGGCGCTCTCGCTCTTCTTCGTTGGTGTGGAGCAGCAGTATAAAGCAAGCGTGCTCCCACGTTTCATTCTTTTAGTTTGCCATGGACCTCGTGTTGAGAGCAAGTGTTTATAAGATGGAGCATCGACTGAGACAAGGTAAACAAAATTATTTTGCCTTCAAGACAACGACAAAGCTAGTTTACGGTTTTATGGAAAGTTCAATATTTCAGTTGTACTGTCTCTTACTAGGGCATGTAACAGTTTTAATCATCAATGCAAAAAAATGCTGCGATGTTTGCATGTTGAGTTATATTCGAAAGTTAAATAAGCTGGAATAATTCATAGTTGAAGCCTGAAAGTATTAAACTAGGTACAAAAAAACAATGGCTTTGCCTTATTTAATCTTAATAATCTTTTAACAGAAACGTTTCTTATTGCTTACAACATTTCATCAAGGGGTCTACATGTCTCTACTTCAAATCAAATCAAATCACTTTTATTGTCACATCACCAGCAGCGTGTGAGCTGTGGTGAGTGAAAAGCTTAGGTGCAAGCTCCAGTCAGTGCAGACTTACAGTACAACATACAAATACAGATAAGACATGAAACAATATATACATTAAACAATAAATATAAATATAAATATGCTGAGTTGCAGGTTGGTGGTTATGGATGTAATGGATTGATGGCTGTTTAAGAAAAACAGATTTCAGCTGCTGAAATTAGAATAGTTTAAATAATTTAAAGTGCGGGTGCATGCTGCATGAATGTCCAGTTTGTTGCAGTGTAATGTTCGAAATTGAGTGTAATGTCAGTCCTGTGTGTTCAGCAGCCTGACAGTCTGGGGGAAAAAGCTGACTAGACTGAATTAATTCCTCATGAAGGTTGTCTGAATGAGTCCCTGTCTACAGCTGCTGTTCCTAATGTAAGTATGTTGCCTATTCCTTGTGGTGAACTGTAACCCAGCGGTAGTCAGCTGTACAGGCCTCATCATGCCTGAGTTAGTGTTACTCTGCTGGGAGAGGAAAGCGCTGCCATTTGTGCTCTGTCTGGTTTGACTGTTTTAGTGAATCCTGATGTGTTGCACTGGTTATGCTGTGTCTTCTGAGAGTGGTCTGTTTTCACAAAATGAGACAGGCCTAGTCTGGGGGCAAACACTTGAATCAAGCCCATGATTTGTCATGCAAAGTTGTGTGAATTTATTTTTATATTTTTTTTTTGTGTATATCCAGGGTTTAAATGGCCAGAGTGCAGTTGTCCTTGTCTGTTGCTGAGCGGTAAGACAGATCTTCACTGTTAAAGATCATTAATTTAGTCGACAAGATGTGACTTTGAAAATGGGTTTCTTTGCAGCAGCTAAACATGTTGCCCCCTGTTCCCACAGTCATGCTTTCACCATGCTGACTAACCCTCACCATTCAGAATTTGGCTTAAATGCCGATCTTTAAGTGGAAATGTGCATAATATAGTACATGTAACTGACGAGCTTTTGGATATGACCATGTAATGATCACAGGGTTTAAACAGACCAATTGACTCAAATCATTATGTATTTTCTTTTCTCTGCAGATTGTGAGAAAGTGGGTTGTGCATAGAGGTGTTAAAGCCAATCACCCACCAACCAAGTCACCCATGTGCAGGTAAGGTCCTATCATCTCTCTCCAAGTCGATACCATCATTACAGAATCACGTTTCTGTTGTGATGTTTTTAAAACTTGGAATATTATATGCAGGGTTGGCACTGATTTCGGATGACTGTCTCCAGAAATCTGACAAAGAAGCCTGCTACAGTTCTTTCAAGTTATTAACTAACATCTAAGGTTTATTTATTTTTTTTTTTTTGTAGGAATGGTGTGAACCTTCCTCTGGAATCAACGCCTGTCCCATATTCATGTCATTGTGAAGCAACATAGTTGTTTTGTAATAAATGCACTATATTTGATTAAATGACTATCTTTTTGTGGTGATGCGTGGCATTTGAAGTGTTTCTTTTTTTTGTGTGTGTAATCAAATATGAGCATATTTACTTCATGTAAATTTGGATACTCCAAATGTTAAGTTGGAGTAACAGTAACACTAACTGTTAAAATAAAGGGATTGTCTTACTCAAATATTTGTGCCTTTTGTTAATTGTCGCTTAGTAGTAAACATAGTTTTAATTCTCTCTTTTTTTTTTTTTTTTTTTTTTTTTTTTTTTTTTTTTTTTTTTTTTTTTTTTTTTTTT
>SRMA01025183.1:0-412434 GCA_007224835.1 Danionella cerebrum | reverse complement strand
TTTTTTTTTTTTTTTTTTTTTTTTTTTTTTTTTTTTTTTTTTTTTTTGTGCATGACTGGATAATCTCACTCTTGCTGGTGCTTTTATGGGTCAAATGACTTTGGAGGCATGTTGGAAAGTGAGCTTACTGGGGATTCTGTCAATCTTTGGTTTGGCCTTTCTTAATAATTTGTAACAAACCCATTTAGTGGAGTTTACCAGGATGCTATATTTTGTACTTGTGGGTGATGTAAGTTAGACAGATTCCACAGATCCAAACTTACTTTGAGGGTCTGTTGGGAACATTTGGCAGAAGGTTTCTTCAGATGCCACACCTAGCAGAACTTCAGCCAGTTCCAAAGGTAGGCTTTTCGGAGGTCAACTATGAAACAGTGAAAACCAAAATAAACTGGTTAATTTTTTTGTGGGTCATATTGGCTCTTACTGTTTTGAAAGGAAATTACGAAACATTGACACATTAACGTCAAGCTGTCTGTGTGTACAAGAAACCATTGAGGAATTTTGTGAATGTGTTAAAATTATGTATTCAAAGATAAGTATTTATTCAATTGGATGCCTTTGGTATTTTAGATGGTAAACATTCATTCTGAAAAGTGTGCTTGTTTCTTTTGAAAGTGTGCTTTTGGAATTGTAATTCTAAAATATTGTTCGCATTTCCACGCTACACGACCCTTGTGCATCTGTGGACTGAAGATGTTACCTTATTAAATTTGTGGAGATTTTTTCAAATGTTTTAAATGGTCGATCTAAGATACCATATGTGTTTGAATAGTAAAAAACACCATTCCAAAACCTGACCAGGTCAATGGTTACTTCTTGATGACATGAGTCTGGTTTGAGGTTGTCGCACCAAGGCAGCTAAATCTTAAGTGACCAGGTCGATATCAGAACCTCCATGTCCAAGGAAATGGTTTTGTGTCAGAAAAAGATTCCCTTTAAGATCTGGAGTATTTTAACATCTTGTAAGCAGGAACAACGTAACAAGAGTTTGACAGATGGTTTGAATCATGTATTCAATGTAGTAAAAAGAAAACAGAATAAATCTACAGTATTGTAATAATGAAAATGTCATAAAAAAATTAATAAAAAAAATGTTAGTAAAAGCTTTACAGGTGGTAAACTAAAAGTATTGTGCCTTAAACATATACAAGTCATTAAAAGGGTCGAGGGTTAAACAAGTCTTTGTTTGGATTCCCGCCACACAACACACGACAGCTGATAAGATGCGATCTACACACCATAGACTAAATGAAAGGAGGGGCTCCAGATGGCTTGACGATCTGCAGGACAAGACGTCACAAGCGCCGTCCCTCACGTGTCACGTGACTTCCATGTTGACGTACGCTGCGGACATTGGCGCGGTTTAATCCAAACCGAGCAGTTGTTCATCTGTGAAGCTTCATTCTGTTCTATCGTTAAACAATGTCGGAACTTAAAAATTACAAAAACGAAGACGTGTGTAAACATGATGAAAACAGGTAAGAATCTCCCCAACTATTATACTGCGGTGGTCGTGGTGTTCGTTTAGCTGTATTTGACCTAGCTGCAATATTGGTTAGCATTGCTATATAGAAACCAAAGCAGCGATTATTAGTTTTGCTTCGTGTGATTTCGTGTTCTATCCTCGTTTAATTCGAAGCAATGCTACCCCTGTTACGTTTAAACTGGTAATTGCTCGATATCTTTTGCAGAAAGAGGTGGGATCTCCCGCCAGCTCTCGGGGTTTTGTTGGTGATTGTTTTGGCGCCAGGCGTTAATGTTATAAATGTAATGTTATTATTGTTCCTGCAAAACAACCATTGCATTTAACTGATTTCTGTTGCTTTCTTTTTATTCCTTTAAGTAGTTAACAGTTTAAGGAATTTGTGTTTTACGTGGATAATTTGAAGCTTGAATAATTTCAGAAAATGTATATATTATTTTTGATATATTTATATATTTTTTGCTTTTTAAAGATGCAGTTACTTGCTCCCATCCGAGAAAACAGCATTTATTGACATTTTATTTAAATGGTTGGTTTTTCTATAGA
This sequence comes from Danionella cerebrum, assembly GCA_007224835.1. Classification (NCBI taxonomy): domain Eukaryota; kingdom Metazoa; phylum Chordata; class Actinopteri; order Cypriniformes; family Danionidae; genus Danionella; species Danionella cerebrum. Next base: position 410,405 of record SRMA01025183.1, on the reverse strand, counting down.
CATTGGATGTTTTAAAGTTTATCAAATGCATGGAGGAAATGTCTTTGTTTGTGTGAACAGTGTTCCTGAACATGTGTAAGATATTTAAACTCCTCATCTTTGTCCTCAATTGTTAAAATCATCCACTTTTTCTCTTGAAGGAACAAAGGAGCTTCAAGGTGGTCCCAGTGTAGGAAGCGTGGAGCAGATGGCAGTCTGAGAACAGCTCATGGTCAAGAAGAAACTGGCAAAAATCAAAGATGTTCTCCAACGGCACGAAGACCAGAAAGGTAGTTTTCTGAATATTCTCATTTATTGACTGATAAAAAGTTGTTTTCTTTTTTTCTCTCAAGAGAGTCAACTTGAAATTTGAACCAGCAAATATGCAACTTTTTAATGTGGTTGGTCTTTGAGATGTCAGATTCGTTCATTGTGATTTTTACATAAACTTGATCTAAGATTGTGTTTCTTTTTTTTTTACACAGTTTTACAACCCCAGAGAGTGGGGGACCGGAATCCAGAATAAAGAACTGGGGTGATGAGGTAGAGGCTGAAGAAATGCGTTCAAATGTTCGGCGTGATATGCATCGGTCAGTTGCCTGTCTTGATTTAACATTTACTCTTTATTACAATTTTGTTTATACACCAAAAAAATTTTATCAATAAAATAGAAAGTAAAGTGTTACACAGTAATAGTGACGGCACATTACATTTATGCTTTCCTTTTGTCAGCTACAGAAGAAGGATTCTTGCTGGAGAGTTTCCTCAAAGAAACCGAACAGTCTCCTCTGGAAGGTTTGTAACAAACCCAGAGAAACATTTACTTCTGATTTTTTTCCCATGCCATAATTTGCCCTTTTATTTCATTTATTTACAATGTTTTTTTTATTCAGATCTTTTCTAAACACTGGATTGGATCTTTGAGCCAAGTGATTTTTTTATAGGATATCTGTTGTAAGATTTTATTTTTGCATAAAAGTGAACAATAATATAATAATTCAGGCTTTGCTTTTGCCTAATTTGGAAACATCTGTTGGAAGCTCTGTGGCTGAGTGTGTAAAATATTAGAGAGTTGTCCTAAACTTGGACTAGTGAGTGAAATTGGCCAATCTAAAAATGTGAAAGGATTTGGTTAATTTTAAATTATTAATTTACGGAAGAAAAGAAAAAACATCACTTCCTGTCAAGTCTACTTCTGGGTTAACCTCGCTGATTGGTAAAACAAGCAAAAAATGCACACCACCATACTTCCATTAACCTATGTGTTGTACGGTAGGTTTCATTTCAAAATCATTGTAATTTAAAATCTTTTCTTAAAGGAAAATGTCCAGAACCCCTGACTGCAAACTGTTGCGACTCTGGGAGAATGTTGGCGTCAAATCTTCTAGTTAACAAAACATTTGTCCTAACAATAACAGAAAGTCATTATTGAAATAATGTAATATCATTAGTATTTGTTTTTACATGATTTAAATGTACTGATATTGTTAAGTTTTCTTCCCCTAGTTCAGACTCCAAGGACTCCAAAGAGTCTCCTGCTAAAGGTGACATGGAAAAAGACGAGAACACACTCATCAGAAGACAGAAGCAGATTAACTATGGAAAAAACACTCTCGCTTATGATCGATATATTAAAGAAGTACCAAAGTGAGTAAGGCCAAGAGTTGTTTGAATAGTGTTTAATCCTCACTCCTTCAAAAGTTAAGAATAATTTTGTTTCTTTGTAGGCACATGAGACAGTCAGGTGTTCATCCGAAGACTCCAAACAAGTTTAAGAAATACAGCCGGCGATCATGGGACCAGCAGATTAAATTGTGGCGAGTCAAACTTCATGCGTGGGACCCTCCTGCAGAGGCAGGAAGTGACCTGCAGAAAATGTACAAATGTTTTGTGTCCGCTAAAGTATTATAGTTACACTTATTTCTAAGCACTTGCTGAGAATTTTCTTGTCATTTAATTTTGTAACAGAGAGGAGATTGATCTTGGTGATTTTATGGACTTGGAGTTGGATTTTGAGGGTCCATCGCATAACAAATCCCAGTGTCCAGCCAGCAACAGCGCAGCACTGTCTTTAACAGAGGTGATTTCTTTTTTTCAAAGCATCCACATAGACACAAGAGTTTTTCTTTTTTTTTAATTCCTTTTTATTTGGGCAGTGGGAGCATAGAAATTCTCAGTTTGCATACTTCTGTTTAAAAACGGCACAGTTTCTGTTTGCAACGCCCACGTTCTTACCTCTGCCCACTGACCAATCAGATTAATGGCTAGTACAGCTGATCACTCTGCATATCGGCTGCGCTGTCTGACCTGGAAGCGCTGAAGAGCAATGCAGAGAAAGTGTGTTTTCTGTAGATTATAATGTAATAGGTATTACCGTTGGCCTATGTCAATCAAGTTTGGCATCGATGATGTCCAGTCTAAAACGGGGATGATATCATCCCAATCACCAACTTGGATTTCAGCATTAGTGCCTATTAAATGGTGACGTAGAAATCGGTTAATAATGTCAACAAACTCCATAAGAAAGAATAAAAAAATTCCAGATTTCAAGCCTCTGCAATATTCGCCTTTAAAATAACTAGATACACACTTTGCTCAACTTAGTCTAGTGCGAACAGTACGAGAGCGAGTTACCATGCACAGGCACTGCACTGTGTGAAGAACATTACTATTTCTAAATGTTTCTGGTAGATTCATTATCTTGCGAACTGATGAGACAGAACTCTTTGACGCACTTTTTGGACTATTTATTTTCCTTTTCAGCCCAGCTAACACAAATAAAACTCTTAATTTTCATTTTAACAACTTCATGCCGTTCTATTGACATGGCGGCCATTACCCATGAAGTCTCAAAAGGGGTGTGGCGAAAGCATGACTGTGGGAGGAACAAGGGTAAACGGTGCATTTTGCAAAAACATGAGACGATTCAAAGACGTTTTGTACAATTGATTTTAATCTGTCGTAACGGTACAGTGCTAGTATTGTGGCCTCAAATAGTTATTATAAATACTTTAAAAAAGGCATCGTATGGTCCCTTTAAAGGCCTTTACAGTTCAAGAAAACATTTATTTTGACATCCTTGTATCTGGTATTACATTTGATCATGGTTATGGATGCACAGTAAGCTTACTACGTTCTCTTCAAAATGCCGTCATTAATTATATACATATACATTTATATTTACGCTTTTATCCAAAACTACTTGCATTTGAAAAAATGAACACATTTTTTTCCTGCTTTGTTTGGGATACATCCAAATAAGGTTGTGTGATAAATTGAATTACAAAGGGCTGAATTGCAGATGTAGTTTTACACCTCCTGTTCATGTTTGACTTCTCCTTTTGAAGTTAAAGTGTTTCCAACCAATTGTTTTAGTGATGCAGAGCATGATTTCCCAAAACAATCTAAATAGTGCATGCTGTTAAGTCTAGTGATTTCATCCACAGATAAACAACTACTTACAGTCAAACAACAACTAAACCAAGTCATTTGTGTCAATTTATGGTTTTTCTATTTTAGGTTTTAGGCAAACTCAAACCACTATATATGTTGGTGATGCTCCATCGAGAACTCGTAAGCTGCATAGAAGCTCAGTTTCAGGCATGTTTGCTATGTTCGTATAAAAAAACGTGATTTAAAAAATCAGTTGCAGTCACTGACACCAGACATATTCAGCATCATATTTTCTCACCACACACTTAAACGCTTTTGCTTGTTGTGTTACGAGCCGTACATTAGCTTTTCTCTTCAGAAAGTGATCCATTTTTCCAACAGACAGTCAGTCAACTCATCTGACAGAGTTAATTTAAATCTGATGTTGTGAACCGATTGGTATATTTTCATCTAAATGATATAAATAATAACGGACTTCACTTTAGCAGTTTTGATCCTGTTAAATAATTAAAAAAATATTTTTAAAAGCTTGTGTAATTACGATTCACCAGATGGCATGCCATGGCCCATGGACTGTACTGGTGATCATAAGAAAAAGTTGCAGTTTTTTTTATATTAAATTTGGTGAAACCTTCCTTAAGTTAATGGGTAAAAGTGGAGGAAAGGCACTACGATGACTAGCCTTAGAATCACCCACTTAACAAGATACAGTGATCTACTTAACCTTGCTTCAAACTGCTGAATGCTAATCGGTGGTAGAGTGAACATGGGTATTACAGTTGACCATGTCAGACAAAGAGGTGTGAGGGATTCTTTAACATATGGTCACAGTTGGCTCTAAGGGACACACTTGCATAACAGGACTGTGAATAAGATAAAGTCTCAGAGCTCTGTTCATTCCTGACTCCACCAAACCCACAGCACTTCAACTGGAATAAATCTTCTGACCAGACTTATAATTCATTACACCCTTGAACCACATAATTCTTGAACAAAACCCAATTTATAGCCATTAAGAATAATATATTGCAACCGCTGCACAAGGGTTGCCCCAATAGGTTTCCTTTTTTATACCTCTACCAATAGCACTTCAAATGTACTTTAATTAAAGTTGTTTATTCCTTGCGTTCTTTCATCAAAGTTTGCTCATTAACATATTTAATGTTATGTAAATGAAGGGAGAGACAAAATGAGGCGTGTGAGGTGTTGATCGGGATGTACAAAAGACATTTAAACAATAGATGTGCTTTTGTTATGTGCAGCTTTGGTATCTGGTAAAGTAAGTTTTGTCCCGTTTAACATCTTCACTTGTGTGCAGTCAGAGCATAGGTCACCATAAATATTCATTCAAGACATCTTGTATTGCAGGATTCATACATGGGAACCCCTCAGAAGTTGATGAAAATGGAGGATGCAGAGATGTTCTGAGCAGTAGCATTGAGCGAATCGCTGAACTTTTAATCCACTGGTTTTCTCACTTTTTTTTTTACTTTTAACCCACTGTTTTTTTTTTTTTTTCCTGTTCGTTCCTGACTAGTTCCAATGTTTGATCACAACACATTTTTTTGACAGCTTCTTAAAGAGAAGGTTTTGTCTTCGCTGAATTGATGTTTGGGTCTTTCACGGGAAAATGTAAATGTGTACATTTTGTACAAGTTATTGTTTTCAATGTTTGTATTTCAAAAATGGTTTTGGGTGCTTCAGCTGTTTTCTCTTGCATTACACATTTTGTCAAATATTTTGTAATTTTTTAAAACTGGTTTTTATTTGATGCATTTTCTGTTAATTTTATATTGAGATATTTGAAAATAAATATTAAAATCTTAATGACTGCGGCTAAGGTGGTCTCTTCTACTAGTCGCTCATGATGTTATGATCATAATGTCTGGATATTTGTTTCGGTATTGATAAAAACATCAAGATGTCCTTCTTAGTATTCATGAACAATGAAACTGCCTTTTGTAGTCACACCCCTAATAAAATGGTTAGCGTTATTCAATTGAAATTAATAGTTAATAAGAAAATTAAATTTTCAAAGGGCAACACTTAACAAAAAAACAAAGGCACAACAAATTCAATCAACCACCTAAAGAAACATCTCTAGGTTTGCTCATTTGTCTTCCAGAAGCACTTTCAGCAGTAAAGACTGAGTAAGCCATAGACTTTAAAGGATTTATCGCCCTCTGCAGGTACATTTAGCTAGACTTTGGAGGGCAAACCATTAAGAAACTTAACACAAGCCCACTAGAGTGTCTTAGAGTGGTATTTTGATACAGTAGTATGTATGTAATAGATAAACAGACTGTACATAACATGGATGGCTTTTCCACCACAGATTGGGGTAAAGAAACAGCCAATGATTTGAAAGCCTCATTGGAACTTGCTACAGTATGTAAAACACAAGCAGAGAACCCCAGGAATGAAGCCACAGCTGACTAGCAAGAACATTGCTGCATGTTATTTTGACAAGAGCACATAGACGCTCTACTGCAGGTAAAAAAATGAAAGAAAATAGTTTAATTGAATTGTTTTGCAGCCTGCATTGCTGCATAAGGGTTTGGCCAGCTTGCAATTATTGATGAAAAAGATAACTTCCCAATTATATCATACAATTCTTCAGGATAATGTGAGGTTGTCTGAATAACAGTATAAACTGTGAAGAAGGTGGGTGATGGAAAAAGGACAATGACCCAAAACACCAGAGCATGTCCACAACAGAATGGCTTCAGAAAAACAAAATTCACCTTTTGGAGTCAGTCAGACCTCAATCCATTAGAGATGCTCTGCATTGGCTTGAACAGGGCTTTACACACGAGGCGCCAAAGAGAGAGCTAAAACAGTTCCTCCAGGAAGAATTGGCTACAATTCCTCCTAGATGATGGACTGATCCACATTTACAGCAACTCCATAGTAGATGAATTATAAATTAATTCTAAGGGTGAAAAATAAGTGGAAAATATTTCCAAACAAGCAACTGCGTTGGGGGCATCTCTAAATCAAAACATTTGACAATCTCCTAAAAATCAGAGTTGTGAAACTTACCTCATTCAACCGCTGCATGATGCCAGCATAGACCAAGCTCCTGACTTGGCACTTGATGAAAGAGCAAACAATAGTAAGCATTGATGTGCCATCCTGAATTTGCTGCATGTCCTGAACAACTTCTGTCTACCTTTAAAATCGTTAAGAAATAATGAGAACAGGGTCTTTAGCCTCTGCTGAACCATTGCTTTAAGGTGGCTGTGTTGTCTTTTTTTCTTGTTTGTTCAATTTGTACAATATAAGATGAAATTGAAACAGATCACAGTATGTGTTGCTTTTAAAATACGACTTTACTTGAAAACTAAGTATATGAACCATGGAACTGCAGAAAGTTTTCTCACCATAAAAGTTTCTTTTTATAAAAGAGTTTGTGTGTTCATTCAAATTTAACATTTTTAATACATGATTACTATGTTTAGGTTAGACATATGCAGTCTTTGCCTTCTTTAAGTTGGACCTTGTACCAGGGTTTAATGAAACAGAGGGTTCACACATCTCTTTAGCTTTGTTGAGTAATGCAGCTTAAAGCAGGTTTAAGATAAGGAGCTTGTTAGAAGTTTCACTCGCTGAGTCTGAGAAGGAGAGTCATGGTCATCCGACCAGTAGGTTACACATGCAACAATTATTTTTATTTATAACATTTAGCAATCACTTTTTTAATGGGTTTAACTGATTTTATTCACAAGCTTTTTGTTCTCGTTTTTTAAGAACCATTATTAAGTAAACGATGCACTGGTGACCTGACAAGCGGGCCTCCATGACCCTAAACAATACTGACTATAAGCAGCTGTACAGAAGACATTAGCATGAACAAATGACCTCAAGATCTAAGAAATGCTTGGAAATGCAGGTTATTGGAAACTTCACTATTTACAAACGCAATTAGATTTACTACAAAGAATGGAACTAAATATATCACTAAGATAACATTCATATTTGATGTAGACTGTACCAGAAGGGTAACTTTAAAACCAGCTTACAATCATGTTATTGGAGGAGACTTTTATTTTGTACTTTATATTCTTATGAGTGAAAGATAAAGAGTGGTATGCAAAAGTTTGGGCAACCCTGTAAATTAGACCCAACGCAATTAGATTTACTACAAAGAATGGAACTAAATATATCACTAAGGTAACATTCATATTTGATGTAGACTGTACCAGAAGGGTAACTTTAAAACCAGCTTACAATCATGTTATTGGAGGAGACTTTTATTTTGTACTTTATATTCTTATGAGTGAAAGATAAAGAGTGGTATGCAAAAGTTTGGGCAACCCTGTAAATTAGACCCAACGCAATTAGATTTACTACAAAGAATGGAACTAAATATATCACTAAGATAACATTCATATTTGATGTAGACTGTACCAGAAGGGTAACTTTAAAACCAGCTTACAATCATGTTATTGGAGGAGACTTTTATTTTGTACTTTATATTCTTATGAGTGAAAGATAAAGAGTGGTATGCAAAAGTTTGGGCAACCCTGTAAATTAGACCCAACGCAATTAGATTTACTACAAAGAATGGAACTAAATATATCACTAAGGTAACATTCATATTTGATGTAGACTGTACCAGAAGGGTAACTTTAAAACCAGCTTACAATCATGTTATTGAAGGAGACTTTTATTTTGTACTTTATATTCTTATGAGTGAAGATAAAGAGTGGTATGCAAAAGTTTGGGCAACGCTGTAAATTTCCATGGTTTTCCTTCATAAACCATTAGTAATCAGGATAAGAAATTTCAGTTATATAAGTATTATAGGAGACAAACACAGTGATATTTGGGAAGTGAAATAAAGTTTGATTTATATAAAGTGTGCAAGAAACTTCATAGTTTCATATAATCTGCTAAAATGGTTGTTTCTAATAACACATTCTACCTGATTCCAGCACAGAATAATTGTGTGTAATTCATAGTAAAGGAATGTTATCCAGACCTGTGCAGTAGTGTACTGCATATGGTCATACATTGCAACCAGCCATTGCCATTACATAATTTCAGAATGTTTGTTAAAGTGTTTGAGCAGAGACAGTGTTTTGTGGATCGAAGCACAGGTCTGAGGATTTAGATCAAATCTGTTAGACTCGACAATTCAGAAACCACTGCACGATGCCTCTTAAAATCGATTTGCACAGCCCTTCAAAGCTGTCGCAACAGAAAGGTAAAAAAAAGTGTTTTTTAAGATTAATGTAAATGTAAGAGAGAACATATATCCTATATATATACACAATATATTACTACAGTCAAAATATAGTGAAAAGAGGGAAGAGGTAGTATTTAAAGAAAACAACAAATAAAGAAATGTTACAGTGAGGCACCGTTCACCCATCAAAGGTTGTTCAGCTGATACATGTTTGGTTTGAGATACCAGTCAGGTGGCAGCAATGCTTGACTATGAGGTTTTCTTGAACAAATACAGCTACATTTTTTATTAAAAAATTAGCTGCTGCAGAATTATTTACTGCATGTCATCAAGGTACACTCACTAGGCAACTTGAACTGATTTTAACATATGCGCATCATTTTCTAATGTTCTTGTTAGTCACAAACCCATTTTTAATGAGTCACATGGATATAATTATATAATAATTATATAATTTTATAATGATATAAAATCATGTGGTTTAGTGGTGTGTAGACTGTAGAGTGAGCGTATGGCCTGGAGTCATCATGCATGCTGTAATGGCTCTGTTCCGCTACACTCAAGCATAAGAGAAGAGTCAGAAAGCAAATCTAGGTCAGAACGATAGCACTTTAGTCATGTTTCTGAGGCTGATTTTCCACTTCACCCAGCAAAGACCTACTCTTACACAGCAATGGGTGGTTTCTTGTCAGCGATCTGTTTCATACATTCATGCTGTAACAATATGGTCTTCTCTTTGTACCACATTTCACTTATGAAGGAACATTTTTGTTGATTTTGCCATTGTTCTGAACTTCCCCAAGCTGTTTTGTAATTAAATGTTTTTTTGTAATTAAATTAAATGGCCAATTAATTTCATCACATTTATTGACCATTACATGTGCCTATTTCTAACGTTTTTCATTAGAATCACTTGGCATGTGCTCAAATCTATTCTAAAGCAAAGGGCATACGAAACTGGAACTTTTCACCAATTCGTTGCATTGAGGAAATATCTAAAGCTAGCTCTAAACTCCAGATTGAGCTTTAGACGCTTATAAATTTAAGTGATCTCTCATTCTAAATCCATGAAATTTTTGCAGCTATACAAACTTTAACTGTTCTCAGAGGTTTCCTTACACATGTTTGTTACACATGACATATTTGTTGCACAATATGGGTGGAGTTTCCCATGGGAATTGAAATGGTTTTCTGTGACCACAATTGCCAGATTGTAGCAGTGTCCAAATTCGAGCACCTCTTCTATGTTTTTAAAGCAAATGCTCTCTTTGTGAAGAAGAAAAAGATACCTTTGAGTGAACAGCATAAACGTGTTCATGTTCAGGGACATGCTAATTGCTCTTCAGCACTTGTTCAGTTACCGAAGTTACAACCTGTCAGTCATCTCATCAGAATTGCAAGGAAATTGTCACTTTGCTGTTAAATACATGTTGATCATATATTTTCGTTGACTGAGATTTCTTTGTTTTGCACAGACACAATTTGTACCCATCAATCTGCACAAGTTTCTTTTTAAATAATATATGATTGGAGGCATATTAAATGTTATGCTTATGGTGTGTGCTTGCGTTAGTCATAGACTCTAAGGTCCTTGACGTCAAGTTGGAACCAAAGTGGGATTACTTAGTGGTTCCTTGTTATCAGTAGATTCCAATGGAATATGGAAATAGGTAAAGATTGGAGGGTCGCACTTTACACTGGTCTGTTCCCTTTATTAAGTTTGTTGGGCTGAATGGTAAATGGCAAAACCAAAGCCTGCAGAAGGCTCTAAACATGTTTTTTTTTTTTTTTTGCTTTATAGCTGGTGCATTTAACACAGGATGCTAATGAGACCGGCTACCTCCTAACGCCAGTCTCATAAGTTTCAGTCACTTCTTTATTGGTATCACCCACTTGTTTGCTGATAATAAGATAACTAAACCATTTCCACGTGTTGGTTAAACTTATTAACTTATGTTGTAAGAAAAATACGATTTACTTTGCTCATTCATTTTTTCAGTTTTACACATTGACCCGCAACACTACTGGTGAAACTAGATCTCACAGACCATACTATGTGTGAGGCTTGGCTGATGAATATTCATTAAGACTCTGGATTCATGTACATGCAATGAATATTGATCTAGGCTTGACGTCCAATAGAGAAGCACGCCTTATGAATATTAATCAGAAGACCTGTGCTGTAGTAGAATTCGACTGTTCGCTGTCAGATTACGCTCTCGCGTTTGAGTGGAGGCTATATAACGCTAATATAACAGCATCTGCACTCGCCACCCTCATATACAGTTCCGCAACGGCTGTCAGATGCCTTCGCCCGGCGTGTTTCACCGGACAGAGCGGAATTAAAGCACAATTATCGGCCTTCTCTGACACCTGAGACGCACACGGGGACTTAAAAGGTAACATTATCGTGTATCATTCAGTAACCGGTGTCAAAGCAAGGTTCCGCTAGCAGGCGTGGTGCTCTGGAGTAACGTTAGCGCTGTTGTAAATATCTGAATATAGTGCATTATATCTGAATGCTTTGATGACCGCAAGAAAGAAGTCACTTTCACTGGAGGGAGTTTATTGGCTTTTCCTGCCGCCGTCGCGCCCATGTTTCATCGGTTCTGTACCAGCGCATCTGCCCTGATGTGGATCACTGAAACACACACGCCTCTCTGTCATCAAGCGGATGTCAGTCAAGATGAGGCCGCGATCTAATGTGATTTGATGATGAAGATGATGATGCTGGTGGTGGTGGTGGTGGTGGTGGATCTGAAGTCATAGATGTGGAGATGCAGTGGCATTGTGATGGTTCTCCGGGTGTGGTTCTTTGCCTCAGTGTCTTTGGATCAAATATGCAGGCTTGCATCCACTACCACACCATTGGACCCTGGAACCTGTAAACACATTCTGTCGTAATAGAAGACGAAAAACACTTATTATTCTATCTTTATTAGATACGATTGTGCACCTTAATTTCAAGAATTCATATGAAATGGTGAAAGTATTGAATGAATTAAATTATAGTGATTTCAATTAGGTAGCACAGTAGTGCTGTGGGTAGCACTGTGGCTTTCCAGTTGGAAGGTTGTCAGTTCGAGGCAGTGACCTTCCTGCAAGGAGTTTGCATGTTCTCCCTGTGCTTGTGTGGGTGTTCTCTGGTTTCCCTCTCAGTCCCAAATGTGGTTAGGTTAATTAAATAATTTAAATTCCCCTTAGGTGTGAATGTGTGCCTGAATGTTGCCCTGTGATGGACTGGCGACCTGTTCAGAGTGTACCTCTGCCTCTCACCCAATGTGCGCTGGTCGATCCCCGCAGACCCCCATGACCCCGAAAGGGAATAAGCGGGTTGGAAAATGAATGATTTAGATAATCACAGTCCGAAGTACTTTAAGTCTTTGAATCTTTTAATTGTGATGATTAAACCCAATTAAATTCTGAACAAGTTGACTGACTTGTCAATGAGCTTATCTTCTCTAAATGCCAGAGCCATTGGAATATTCTCTTTGTAGGTTTATAAGCTACACAATCACAAAGAAGACTACTGATCTGACGTATCTCCAGAGGAGAGTTAGAGACACCTGTTCACAGAGTGCTGTATTATGATAGTTGAGTAGAAAGGAAAAGTTGCACAACCAACCGAGAGAAACACAGCATTGAGAGGCTTTTCAGGAAAAATCCAGTCAAGAATTTGGGTGAAATTCTCAAGGAGTGGTCTGAGAATTGGCCTGCTACAGGTTTAGTCTGTCTCAATGCACTGACTGCAAACTCAGTTCACTCCTTGTGAAGCTCTCCCAAATTCTTCATCACGTTTCTCATCACAATCTATCTCTTCCTTCTTTTTTCTCCTCTTTAATTTCCCATGCATTTTTCTGTAATGGTCTTTATGGCCTTTTTGTACAGGTTAAGGTGAGAGACACAGTTACATTTTACCCATATATGGTCGGGTTGGAAGCATTGGTGCCAACTCCTGTCATCCAGAAATGCTCTTTGTTTTCAGTTTATCATTGGTTCCTCACAGCTGTTAGGCCTTGGAGGCGCTTTGGGTGGTCAAAAGCTGATGCGGGCATTTGGGTAGAGTTTATGATGTATTCAGATATTTGTGTGTAATTAAATATGTTTACTTTACCGGCCTTCACAGATATAGGACACTTTCAGATTGAGTTTTTAAAATGAAATCCTTGTTTAATAAAGCAAGGTAGCTTGTTATGTAAAGAAATCTCACACAGACTGAAATTATTTCATATCCGTTCTGTGTGGAATGTGTAACAGGTTTGCTAGGCAACCCCCCCCCCCCCCATAACTCTTTTTGTCAAACATTTGTAATCATTTAGTTAACGTTTTAAATAATTTGCCAAATCTAGGAAAATGTTGGATATATTGTCTGGTTTACATCCAAATTCAAAAATGGGTGAAAAGTGGGAAGAGTGGCCATGTGGAGTGCTTTTATTCACCCCCACAACATCACACTTCCTCATCAAAACTTCATGGTGGGAACCATGCATGCAGTGGACATCTGTTTTGCTTTTCTGTGCCAGACATAGTTAGTGGAAATGAAGATCTCCAAATTGCACTAATCAGACCAAAGCTCAGCCCAAACAAATCTCTGGTTTGCTGCTATTAGTTGGTTTCTAGCAGCCATTTCGTGCAGTCTCCTCAGAAAAGTTGATGTAGAGAATTATCTGCTGCTAGAACATTTTATGATTATCAGTCTGAGCTGCTTTGAATTTCTGAGTTTGGTGGCTCAGATGAAGGCATATTCTGTAGCAGAGTTGGCCTTCCTAAACTAGAGTGGTACTCATGAGCTAGTTTCATCTTTTTTAAAGGATACAACACAGTCTTGTGCAGACTGTCAATGACAGAGTCAATGACATTCATTTCTTAGATTAACGATGCACTATTGTTTATCTTCTCTTTCAGTTGTTCTTTTAAGAGTTGATTAAAAAGCTGCCAGCTGTTTAGCCTCATGTGGCTGCCAACCCTATTAAAAAAGCAAAAGCTTCCTCAAAATGAACCCTGACAAGGTACCTGTATTGTAAACATCTGATTTCTACATACTGGAGCTCACTGAGTGTAGACCGGGGCACTGCTTTTGCAGCACTGTCTTCAAAGCAAATGGGGACTACCCTTTTTTGTTTCCTACTTAACTCAACATGTTCATGTATGCTTTGAAGGCCTTCAGTGCCTACTACATTGCAAATAGTCATCAAAATAAAGGGAGCCATTAAATACGACATACGTTTTGTTTAGGTGTTTAAAATGGTAATTCAGATCTATTTGGTTGCTTGCTTCATTGTTGAAGTTGGGTTGGGTTTCTTTACAGTTCCTTATTTGATTACCCTTCATTGCTCATCGTTGCTCAGTTGCTAGTTCTTCTGTTGCAACCCTTCTAGCCAAACACACACAAATTTACATTGTCAACACAACAGTTCAACGTTCAAAAATGTCCTTTAGCAACAGAAACCTTTCATGCTTCCCATGTGTTTAGAAAACTTTGACAACATAGAGTAAGACCTTGCGTTTGCATAGCACTTGAATAAGCTGAGATAAGACTCTGCTCTGTCATTCCTCAGCAATGTTATATAAGCTATTCAGATATCAGGCAGTAGCAGGTACAAAGTTTAGAAAGTTGAGCATGGCGACTCGTTGTGCTCGACCTGAGTTGTTTTTCCTGGGTGGAGTAGTTCTATTCATCCTATAGGAGAAATTTGTTTATGTGGTTGAATAGTTAGAGACACCTTGACTCCTAACATTTGTCATAGTACATTATTGGTAATCTATACATAATGTTTGAATGATTTAAAACTGTGTTTTAAAGCGTATCAGCCCCCTTTTGCACTTTCTGCACTTTTGCAATGGGAGAATGGAGCACCAGGACCCGGAAGCGCAGTGCGACGTCAGACTTAACAAGCGGATAATCTCGGGGCACCACTGTATTCGTTTAAAAAATCTTTCTAGCTTACGTTATGACTTTTAAATCACACTTTATATCAAACCAATCTTGAAAATTACATTTAAAAAATGTATAAGGTACTAATATGCCTGTAAATTTGATGAGCAAGACTAAAAATATGGCTGGGGAAAAATACTACGATAAACATCATTTGGGCGAGATAAGGCGATACTTATTGTTAAGTTGACAAAGTGTTAAGAATAACTGTGATTGCTAAATGTATATATAGTGCCTTGACCCTTGTGCCTAAAAGTTACAGAATGCACTGTTCACAGTACTTTTTTGTTTTTATTTTATTAAACAAATGCATATGTAGACTAAATGACAAGTACACATGTGGGATATTGTACATGCAGGGAAATTCCACTTTTTCCCCTCTGTTTTCAACCATTCAGCGAACACACTTGTACATTTTAATTTAAGTTGTTCATGAAGGGCAATTTTGGTCATTCCTTTGTGGAAGATATTTACTAGTGTAATGAAGTGGCTTTATATCTTTACTCTCAGTTTTACAGGGTGCAAGGCTTTGATGTTTTCAACAAATCTGCAGACTGGCATTAAACTTTTGTGACTGGCTGGACATCTGGCAGCCAAATGTGTGTTTGTCTGTGTTTGAGTCTGCAGGATATATTCGGCAAGAGGGTAACCCCTGGTCATTATGCTTCACAAAAGCAACAGTAATTCGAAGCACCATTATGAGGTCATTTGAGTTTCCTGAGCACTGCAACACACTGTTTCCATCTGTATTAATGTTTTTGGTCATTCACGTCAAGAACTTTTGGTGTTCACTCTGTCTGTTAAAGAGCAGTGGAGTCACTGAATATTTTTGTACAGTGTAACACACTTTAAAGCATATTTTCCATAAAATAAGAGTCATCTGTTTCCAGTGAAGCAAACTTTTAAAAAACAAAGTGAAACAGTTGTAATCACGTTTGTTTGTGTTTGCATATTATTTGTGTACATTACTTATATCACACAAGATGGCTTGGCTAATTTTAATTTCATTTAAGTTTGTGAAGTATGACATGTTTTGTTTTGCCTAATGTCCACTGAAGTAGACGAAAAATTCAACTAAACATATAATATTTGTTTCAATTATAGTTTTTAATAGGATGACTAGCATAGTTATTTCAAGCTTTTGGAAAAATAATTTCAATAATAATTCAGTTATGAAAGGGTAAATGAGAAAATCTAATGTAAATAAATTGTTATTATTAAATCACTCTTGCACATTTTTTTAAGATTGGACTTTTGAAACTTACATTTCTTTCAGTAAGTTTCTAAGGCTTATAGTCATCCAACTTTCTGTCATTTATTTCCATTATTCTGAACTCAAACTGAGCTTAATCATTACCAATGCTACACACACTACAACAAAAACATATCAGAGCTGGTATAACCACACACTGCTTTCACTTATTGATTGCATAGCAGACTCTGTTATGATTTTTGCTTGGGCTATGGAGTTACTAAGTGCATTTACATGCACACTAGTCAGCCATTTATGCTCAATAAGCTGATTTAAGTAATATCATGTACAGGCGTGCTGGTTTTCACTTTGCATGTAAACACAAACAGCATCGATCAAAATAGATTCCACATAACAAATCGAAGTAATGCTATAAAAATCTTTTTAACTGTTGGTGTCAGTGAGTTTCAATCTTTAAAACTTTTCAATCTTTACTATGCACTACAGCAATTAATTTCAACAATATTCATCTCATTTTTTGCTCGAATGATGTAAGCTGCTATTATTATTTTGTGCACTGTGCAGGCCTGATAGTAAACCAATGAATCTACACAGTAGAATTTAATAAACTGTGATACTTTGTATAATCAGAACTAAAACTTTGATCAGTTCACAGGTTCTGTAAAGAAATAATGGTGTACAGTCACATCTTCTCATAGATTTTCCAAAGAGTTGTGAAACCCATATATATATATATATATATATATATATATATATATATATATATATATATATAGAGATGGAGACACAAACATGTCAAACACATGATACCCAAACCATTTTTACATCTGGGGCATAATAAAGGCGCTATGGAACAAATATGTGTGTTCAGCACACACCATAAAGGTGTAACTCTCCATCTTTCCCTATCTACAGAACCAGAAGATGCTGCAGGCCCTCAGGTCCATGTCCAGTGTTGCAGATGGTTTGGAGTGAGATTGGACTGTGGAGGTGCAGATTTGACTGGAAAACAATCAACTGGAGAGGATGGCTGCAACCACACCCACCTCTGGGCCGCCTCCCAAAAAGAGCAGAGGGAAACAGGAAATGGAAACTCTGCAGACAGCCAACGAAGAGCTGAAGAGTAGGCTGGGTGATGTACAGAATGAGCTACAACAGGAAAGAGGCAAGGTACTGCATTCCAATGGTATCAGACCTGAAATATGTAAATATTGGGAAGGTTTTCATACCTGGATTTGTGGATCCTTGCTAGATAAACATCAATATTTACTACACAATCTAACATACTATGGCTGTATTTTATATTTTGGGTGGCTTGCCAATGTATCAGATTATTCTAATACATAAAATAAGTAAGCTTGACTAGTTTTCAATCTAGTTGATCATTATATGGAGATGGTTGGTTCTCTGACGAATCTACAAATCTTAACTTAGTGTGTCTTTGTGTTTTGAGTGGCCTTAAATGCAAAGGGAGTGTTAGAAGAACTCTGGGAGGTAAATACAAAATACAAGCCCAATACAAGATCCAAAAGTTGCCAATAGGCATCAGAAGCATCCAGATAAAGTTGAGACAGACAATACATTTGTAAATAGACAGAGTCCTTCAACATTTTGATCTGTAGTTCATATTTGATTACCTCAGCACATGCAAACAATAGTTGTGCAGTAAATTTGGAAATCATAAAACTTCTTTTAAATTTATCATTGGTTGTTGGTAAATTTAACTCTATTCAAGCCGGAGAGCAAGCACTCATGAATCACATTATCCCAGAATCCACTAATCTGAGAAGTAGTGAGTTGCAGTGATTCATGGGCAGCAGGAATAAAAGTCAAACAATGGAAAACTTGACATAGTTGGAGAGCAATTATTATAGTATATAATTATTTCACCTAATCTGATGAGGCAGGGCTGATTTTGGACGTGGAATGATAAATCCCAAAAGTAATACTCTTACGCTAAGAGCTTGTTATGACGCAAAAGCTGTTTGGTCCAATACATTCTTGGCACTTTAAATATCTCGTAATACAGTAAACAAGGTGAAATATCTGAGATTTCTGCTGAATCGGAAGCGAAGATAAGTCCTGAACTGAAATGATCTCTTTTCTTAAAAAAACTACTTACAAACATCAACAGCCAGGTTGTACGATCAATTTAAGTGCTTTAAATGTTGGTTTTATGAGAGTGAAGCATTGCAACCCCCTACTGTTACGTCTTCCACTTACTATAAAGATCAGAAGAACAGAATTACTTATGACTAATGTTGTAGAAAATCAATGTTTTTTTTCTTTCAACAACTCTTGAGACCGGATGTTTAAACACAGTAATATGGACCATTTATTTTCATTGTAAACAAATACACATTAGCATTTTTTATCTAGAGACAAGAGCATGCTGCTGCAGTCCTCTTTTTGTTTCTGGAGCGTGAGAGAGCACCAGGCAGTCAGCACACCCATCCGGCCCCATAGAGGTCACAGTGACATATTAGGTATTCATGAAAATATTTAGCATTAATCTTAATAAATTTACCAATTAAACCACATACGCACTGTGGCCTTCCAGTTAGAAGGTTGTCAGTCTGACGCTCGGCTGTGACCTTCCTGGAAGGAGTTTGCTTGTTCTCCCTGTGTTTGCGTGGGTTTTCTTCGGGTACTCCAGATTCCCCCACAATCCCAAAAACATGCGGTTAGGTTAATTGAATAATCTAAATTCCCCTTAGGTGTGAATGTGTGAGTGAATGTTGCCCTGCGATGGACTGGCGACCTGTCCAGGGTGTACCCCCGCCTCTCGCCCAATGTGCACTGGAGATAGGCACCGACAGACCCCCGTGACCCCAAAAAGGGAATAAACGGGTTGGAAAATGAATGAATGAATGAATGAATGAATAAACTATATCCTTTATAATTCTGGACAAACTGGTCCACCATCTCTCAAAGTTTTCAGAGGGAGTGGGTAATTGGATGATCTCACCCAATTGTGTAATTTTCTATTATAGAATTTTCCACATAATAATTAATAACAATGATGCTCTTATGGAAACAACTGACTCTGGCTGGAAAACTAGTGAATCTCTGATCATAGATGAATGGATGGATGGAAGAATTAATAAGTTGATGAAAAAATATAATTAATGAATAAATTAAGTGTTGATTGAAGTGACGCAACAACCACATCTAATTCAAACCTGGGTTTGTCTGGAGTTTGCTCAGATGTCAGAGAGAGCACAGGATAGTAGTTCCTTGGCCCTATTGTAGATGAGGTTACAACGATAGATTCTTGCCTTAAATCAAAATAGACTTCTGTACTGATAGTTGCATTCAACCAATAAATGTACAATTCCACATTTTGAATGTATCAAATTTTACAGCTGTTCTTTTTTTAGCAAATTTTTCTACCCACAGTATGTATTTTGGGATTTTATTTTTCCTTATTAACAAAAACCTTCATTTAAAAACCGTATGATTTGTCGACTTGTGTTGTCTGACTTTTTTTTTTCATTTGTTTGATGATTTGATGAATGAATGAGTTGACGACCAATTGTATAGATGGACGTATTTATGGATGAAATATTAAACTAATGGACTGAAATACAGAATTTAATGGATGTATGGATGAGTGTGGATCAATGGCTGAATTGATGGATCATTAAATAGAATGATAAATTAATGAATAAATAATACTTTAAATAATGGATTGATGGCTAAAATACTTTTATTTGAATGTAAAGTTTAAATGTGAAAAGCATTAGGTCAGATGTCAGTACAAATGAAAATCTTGTCAGAATTCCACTATTATAGGTTCCTACAAAATGAATATATTGCTAATCAGTATTGCTAATCTGCTTTAAAATCTTCAGAATTGGAATGCAGTGCCATATCTATTGCTTTAAGTCCGACTTTGAGATATACCATGAAATGTTGGTTTAAACAAAAATATTCTTTTATTTTTTTAGGTGAGCAAACTGCGGGAACGCTTCCAGGATCTCCGAGCCCAGCGTGAGACAGAGCAGCACAAGCACTCCGTGGCTCTCACTGAACTCCGTGTCAAGCTCCACGAGGAGAAGCAGCGAGAGGTGGCGGCCGCACGAGAGACCCTGGCTCGACAGCATGAGAGCGAGTTGGCCCGAGCCGCACGTCTACGGGACACTGAACTGGCTCGGCTACAGGCGTTGGTCTGTGCTTTACGGGATGGAGCCAGCAGCGAGCTACGCAATGCTTTGAAAGAGGAGGCACGTGAGGAGGCCCGGCGGAGCTATGAGGCTGAGAAACTTCGGCTTGCACAAGAGCTGCAGGAAGCTAAGACCTCTCGGCGGCAAGCCGAGGAGGCGCTGACCAATGCAGTGCAGGCCGACAGAGCCAAAGCTGCCCATCTCAGAGTGACCCATCAGGCTCATCAGGAGGAGATCCAGAGAATCAAACGAGAGAGTGAGCGAGAGATCCGCAGGCTGGTAAGATCACAAGAATCTCATTTAAAATTATTAATTTGGAAATAGTGGATTAATAGTTTGGAAACTATTTTGAAATAGTGTCTTTTTTTTCTCAGATAGTCTTCTATATTTTTCTTCTTAATATGTTCTCATTAAGGGTGTAACGGTACACTAAAATCGTATTCGGTTCGGTACAGTGTCTTGGAGAGTTCGGTTCGGTTCATTCGGTTCGGTACAAAACAATAAGAACTTATATAATCTTTATTTTGAAAAGCTGCCAATACACAATAGAATTCTTGCATAAAATAAATAAAAGTGACACATTTGGGTGATATTTTAAATAAATTGCACTCTTTATAAAGAAAAACACATTTTTTTTAATAAAAAATGAAATACTGCAACTAGTTAGGATAGATAGGATAGATTAACCTATCCACATTTTCTGAAGAGAGCATAGATCTGGTTGCAGTGACAATATCTCCAGCAGTAGAAAATGTTAGATGTGTTGCCCGATCTCCGTGAAACAATGTCGCCATACAACTTTAAATTTATCCACTCGTCTATCCTCGTTACGTATTTTAACAGAGAAGCCAAAGTGTTCCCAAACAGGAGAGTGTAGTGAGGTGGGAGGGTCTTCAAGCTCTGGCTTCTCTTTCGCTTTTGATATGATTCCATTTTCCTACTCGCGCTCGTCACTCAATAGCGTCCTGGGGAAACTCGCCTTGGAACATTGTTCCGCTGCGCTTAATATCGCGCTAATAATAAATTTAAATTATTATAAAAATGCTGAATACCGAAACGGTACGCAAGTGTACCGAACGAACAGGCCGTACCGAAACAGTTCAATACATACCGTGAACCGTTACACCCCTAGTTCTCTCTTGTTGTTATAGTGCTATTATTATTATTATTATTATTATTATTATCATTATTATTATGTCTAAATGGCTCAATGACTTGAGGAAATTTCTAAAGAGTTTTGCATTGACCAAGGCCACATGTATTCAAAGACGAAACGTTTGTGGAGAGCTATGCTCCAATTTTTAATCCAGAAACCATGTGCTTGACTCATTTATAAGGTGTGGGTTCACTGCTCATAATACAAAGGGTAAGGCTTGGCTTTATCAGAAGTGTCAACTTCAAGGATCAACATTGTTCCTTAGTTGAGTTCCTTGTGTTAATACAGTACGTAGATTTTTGCATATAAAATATTCATTACTGATTACAGGGTGTACCCCCGCCTCTCGCCCGATAAGTGCTGGAGATAGGCACCACTAGAGCAAATGAGACACAAAGAACAGAAATATCACATCTCCCTGACACTCACTCATCACATTACATCCTCCACTTCTATCCTTCTCCCTAATCATAAATGTGCAAAAATGATGAGCGACTTATTATCTCACATGATCTGACCATACCCCTCAGTTTCTCAAGATTTAAATGTAAAGACACCCTGCTGAGTCAGAGGGTGTTGAGTTTTTTTTATTATCGAAAGTGTCACAACAAGTGAACTCTTTCCAAAGCTGGCCCTTAGCTCTTAAATCTGGTTTTGTTTTGAGAAATTGGGGGTTAAAACTAATTTAATTGCTGCATTTTATACATGCTGTAAGTTTTTAGACTAAAAAGGTGCACTTTTCTAATATTCTCTAAACTGACTGTTGCAGAGGAAAAATCTACAAATTTCTTTTGTTTTCAGCAAATTCTTCATCAATTTTATAGGACAGTGGAATGAGGCACAACAATGCTCAGGCCTTGTCCATACATTTAAATTTTTTTGAAAACCATTTTTTTCATACACACTGCACAAACCCGCACCCACGTGTACATTCAAAAAATAAAAAATATTAGCACTGTAATGCTGTAATAACTCTACCACACCAACATGTAGCACTGATTTCATAGCGTTTTTAAAATGATTATTGAGCACTGTGTGTGCACAAACGCATAACGGCGCAGAAAAATACCTGTTTAAAAAAAAATGGGTACAAATGGACAGGGCAACGTGTTAGTGTATGGTCCATGGTGCCATAGAGCTACGACTTGTTCATTGCTAGCAGAAATGATCAAGACTGCTAAGTGTATATAACTACTTAGTATAGAAAATAGAAGATAGAAGTAATAGAAGACTAAGTTTTCTGCAGTGTTTTTGTGCTGTAAAGGATCCTGTCATGTTGAATATAGAAGCAGCACTGTCATAAATGCTTATGTAAAACCAGATGTTTTTGTCGTATATTTGACAAGGTGTTCTGTTTGCTCAGATGGATGAGTTGAAGAGCAGAGATCGTGTGGTTCAGTCTCTGGAGAAAGAGCTTGGAGTCCAGGCGGGACAGACACAGAGGCTTCTGCTGCAGAAAGAGGAGTCAGAGAGGAATTATGGGAGCCCAAAGAGAGAAGTCGTACCAGCTCTGGGGGAAAACTCTGACTTGGTTAATAATCAGGTTTGTTTGTTCCTTGATCATACAAAGAGAAAAGTGAAGATTGTCTTACATGAATGCTTCACTTGGACACTTGTGTTTACCATTCATTGATGAAGTGGATACTTGTACATTTTGACAGGAAGCTGACGAGAGGGATGTCCGCAGATTTCAGCTGAAGATTGCTGAGCTCCAGTCTGTTATCAGGAAACTAGAAGACAGAAACACACTGCTGTCTGATGAAAGAAATGAACTGGTACGTCACAAACTCCTCCTGTCTTCTTAGTCACAGACAAGCATGGTGTGTAGGGTAATAAAAATTACTAATAGATAAATACCAGTGCATTTTTAATAGACTAGATTTTTATAAGAATTCAAACATTTTATTCCTCAGGTATTTGTAGGATGATTCTAAACTTAGTTAATCGGAGTCTAAGCTCAAACTGTAGTAAGACTTAATACGTGCAGTTTCTTCAACTCACCAGCTGAGGGAACCATTGCACACGTGTTTTCTACTCTTGTCAAACTTCCTTGTTCAAAAGAAGCTCACACATTCCCAGAGGACAGAGGTCATGAGATTAAGCCTTCCACGAGAAAATCCCAAATGTAGGATATTGAAAATGGCATTAAAAAAAAATAATTAATTCATAAAAAATTCTGTAGAATTTCAATCTTTCCATTTAAAAATAAATGATGGAAGATTTAGCATTGACCTAAAGATTCAATATACAACTTGATCAAATGTAGAGAATCAGTAGTTATCAATTATAATGAGTTACAAAATAAGTAGATATTGCCTCTAAGTGAATTCATTCATTGGTTGAAGCTCAATACACAGTTTTGCATGAATTTGTACATAATTAATATGTAATTAATGAGTAGACTAATAATTCTGACTGGTTTTCTTGCATTCTGGCCTTCATTTTGATCCATTTCACATTCTGCTCTTCAGCTGAAGCGAGTGCGAGAAACAGAAGGAGAGATGAAGCCCATCATCGAGAAGAACAAACGTATGAATAAGAAGAACGAGGAGCTGCAGCAGACTCTACAGCGCATGGAAGACAAACTGAAGACCCTCAGCAGAGAGAATGCTGAACAGGTGCGAGTGCTGGTGGATGGTGGATCTTTGATGGATGCTTACGACCCTGGTTTGATATCAGCAGCAGGGTCTGCATGGATTAACACGAAACACCTGGTGAATGTAAAGTGTGATTGTGGGAACGACAGCTCTTTGTCTGGAGTATGCTTATTTCTGGGAGTGAAGTGAAGCAGCAAATTTGTGTTTAGTGCTCAGTACATCGCACTAGCACTGACCTAATTATTATTATTTATTTATATATTTCTGGCCTTTTTTTAAGGAGGAAAGAAGAGTAATCTGGAACCTGGGTCACCAGACCATTTTTTTCTAAGTGTTGCCAGTAGTTTTCAGAACCATAACATCAACGGCATCTTGCATTCAATTTTATTTCTCTTTTTTATTAACAGCCAAAGACAAAGTTCCAAAATAAAATATTGCCCGTCTTGTTAAACCCCTGCCAAAAGCACAGTCAAGTTGCTTTTATTTCTTGATTTTGCCATCTTTTAGATGTCTGTTGACCATTCAAGTGTACTCATTAACATATTTAAATGTATGTAAATGAGGCAGGAGATGCATTTACATGTACAGCTGTGTACATAGACAATGTTTAATAAGAAAAACACTAAACTTGAGGCCTCTGGTCCCCTCTCTCTTTTCTCTGGTCCCCTATTGCCTGTTATACATAGGTAGTCCTAAGTGAAACAATGACAAATAGTTTTTCTATACATCTTGTGATGCCCCTAAACACATCGTCAGTGATGCTACCTCGTGTCCTTGGGTGTTTTGGGTCTTTCAACATCCTTCACCTTCTCCCAGGCAACCCCACCACAGTTGATCAGACCGTGGTGTGTGTTTATGTGGCGTTGGCTTGGCCCCATGGACTGTCTCTCCTGATCCAGAGCCATCTTGATGCTTTCTCAGTGATGTTCTTGATAGCTCTGTAGAGCGAGTGTCCCACAAACCCCACAAAAATGAGCTGGTTCTCCAGGTCTATTAAGGTCTATTAAGACCCACCAGTCCTGGGCTTGCGTCAGGATCCCCTCTGCCACTTTCTTGAAAAGGTAGATTTTTAAAATAATTTCTAATTGTACTGTAACTCTATGTTTTTCGAAATACAGAAAGTTACAACATTAGTGTATAATCATTTAGAAAAATCATTTAGCTTGGATGCAAAATAAACATTTTAATCTTTTGTCCATTGCAATTTGAGAGGAATAACTGTAGTATAGTTTTTTGCATAGTGTGAATAAAAGCACCATTACCCAATTCCCCTGGATCACCTCTGTCTCCATTGTGGACAGCTGAGAAGCCCTACAACATGGTGCGTGGTAGGCTCTGGTTCTGAATCTGGTGCCTGGAACCCTCTGACTCTGAGCTCTGGGGCGCTGATATGCCAGGTTCAAGAGAAACAGACAGAGCCACAATTTCAAAACTCTGTCCAAAATTCAGCTTCCTACAGCAAGCAAGGTGTCAAAAGTGGCTATGGCTCTTTCATCTTTACAGAAGAAATTAATGTTAAAACAAAAAAGAAAATAAATTGTTGATCTTAGTACAGGCATGAAATAACACAGACATGAAATGATACAAGGACACACCAGCGGCTCATAATTGTTTATGAAGGAAACAAAAGAAAAACTGAATCAATGAGATGAAACAATGAAACAATCACTTATGTGTTCACACAGAAGGAGAAATCACATCAGAATAGTCAGCCATCAGGAGGCCTGAAGAGACACACCTCTCTGACAGACCTAAGTCAAGCCCATGAGCAGCAGGAAGTGGAGTATCTGCGCTTGCAGGTCAGCGAGCAGCGTGGGGTCATCGATGAGCTCACACAGGTTTGATTCTCTCAGTTTGAATTCTACATATAGGACATCAATATCTCCTGATTCAGATGGTCAAGAATACTTAATGTGAGGAACTTACAAAACAAAGGAAATGTCAGAGAACACCTCAGGAATTCAACAAGTGGCATCGGCACCTTGACCCAATGCGTCACTTATAATGTGTAAGATCTGACAAAACGTTAGGTGATATTGTTAAACAAGTTTCGGGAGGACCACATGCAGACGATTATCGCGTCCAAATCATCCTTGTTATATTTTCCTTAAGCAGCCAGATCGTTCAGTTTCTGTGATGATCAACAGCAAAAATCCAAGGGTGAGCAAAAAGGGGGTCACTTCCGTGATTCGAAGTTCTCATTTCGGGCTGCTCAACTGGTATGCATTTTAATTTATGCAGGTGCGCTCTCATTCAGGTGGCCACTATTCTTCATCAGTGTTCTTTCTGTATATTATCAGAGACAGCCCGAAAGGCAACAACCGGGCAAGTAGAACTAGGAATATTTTTTTTTTTTAGCCAACTTCATTACTTCAAAGAACCGGCAACCTTCTACCCACTGCACCACCGTTCCGCCCTTTTAACCAATTTATATTTATCAAAATCTTGGTTTAAAAAATACTTTTCACTGCTGCTGAATCTGAACTCCAAACATCTTCGTGGAGTTTGTTCCAGAGCTTTGGAGCTAGATTTGAGAACATCCTTCCTCCTCTGGAGACCTTTTTGGAGATATCGAGTCCGAAGTGTCATAGTGTGATAGCAGACTGGAGCTACATCTTTCAATGCTTTAAATGCTTTTTACAGTCTGGTTTGCAATGATCCATCCATAACTGTAATGCTAGGTTTTTTTCAATAGTTAGAGTCAGAATAACAACCCAGTTAAACCCAGACAGAGTTCATGCATGTCACTCTCCTCCTCTCCCTCCACAGGCTCCCCTTTGCAGCTTGTGTTAAGTTTAAAACACTGATGCTTGCTAATGGTCACAGCACCATCCTTTTACCTTTACAAAGTCCTGCAATCCTGCATCCCCACCAGAAGCTTGTGTTTAATTGCATCCCCATTATTTGCATCCCCACCAGAAGCAAAAAAAAAAAAGCGTTTAGCTAATGTCTCAGAATTAGATGCTGTAGTGGCAACAGTTTTAATAGAGTTTGTAACATTAATCCAATTATACATATTTGGATTTGCTTTCAGGAACGGGACAAGCTGATAATCAATAAAAAGAACCGTAGAAAAAACATCAAGCTCCCAAAGGTGAGTTATCACCACACTCATAACTCATCAAGGCATTGTTTGGCTGTTTTTAGGGAAGATTCCGGACAATTATCTTCCGATTTCCTCAAAACATTTAGACACTGTCACTAAGAAACCATGTCACCGGAGGGTTCTTCATGAGTGTGCCTGTGCTTCTGGGCTCATCGTCACATTAATTGGCCTCCAGAGAACCTCAAAATCCAGCTGAGCTCAGTGTATCAGTGCCTTCACTAGCTTTACATCATTTACCAGAAACCTCTTACTTGGCAGGTTATGTCAGTCACACAAGCCTTTACAAAATCCTCTGAAGCGAACAGACTTGAACACAAGTGTTTGCTACTGGATTGCATGAATCTAAAATGATCCAAATATAAGAAATACGCTCTAATAAAAATATTCTGTTGTTATATAAAAATATTCTGTTTTCCCTGGTACAAAAGCTTGTGGGATTAAGGAACATTTGTTTAGTGGGTTACATATTTTACACGTTGTTTGGTCTTTTCTTTGTGACTTATTCAAGTCATACGTTTTTTTTCCGCTACCCCTTTATGAGAAATCACTTAACATGTGTATCTTTATACATTTATACATTTCATACATTTACGTGTAATACATTTTACATTTACATTGTATCTTTATTTGTGTAATGGGCTATTAGCTACTATTATCAGAAAACATTTATTTGTTATATATATATTTTTTAATAATCTCTAGCTGCATTTGTGTGCATGTAATTTGCAGCTGCTCGTGTTACAGTAGTATAATGTGATTCATTTGATTGTTCCAAGCTCTTTGAATGCTGATGTCCAGGTTTTTGAACAATAATGTTTGATGTGTCTGTTCACACTGTTACAATAGGAGAGTGAAGAATCATTTAAACTCAAAATGGAAAAAAAATTAACATTAAAGAAAATATAAAGAGTTTGATAGAGAGAGGCCAAAAATACAAACAAAACCCACCACAAAATAAACCAATCCCCTAAATTCCATAACGGACAATAAACATAGAATTACAACTCAACTTCCCTAAACCTCCTAATAAAAAAGATACAATCTTTAAGAAATAAAATTAGGCCTGCCCACCACTTCACCAAACAATCCACAAATGATTAAATGAGATAGAATTAATCAAAATAGTGCAAAACACAGATCTTACTCAATTCTATACTGAAAATAACCATTAATGATGGGATGTTTGCTAACGGAGCTGGAACTCGGAACTCTTCACTTAACGCATTGACAAGCAGAATGATCTAGTAAATCTGAAGAACTCTGTCTCTTTTGAATGCGTAGCGTAGATTTCTCCATAAAATTATTTTTCATTGCAGTTTGAGACACATTGTACATGTAGGACCAGGGCAGGGTCCAAGTCAGAACCGAACTCAAGTAGCAATTTTTATTTGTTCGAGGGGTGATGCGCAAGCAATAGGAATAAAATTCAGAATTTACATTTTTTTTTCATCTCACTTTTAGTTTCCTTGCGTTTTAGACTTTTGTAAAAGTAATGTATTAACCTCATCTCTTGTTTTTCAATCATTTCAATATTTTTTATAATGGGTTTGAAATGTCTATCATTTTGATAAATGTGAATCCAAAAATCTGAAAATGAATTTTTCTATAATTACTATTTTATCACAGACCACAAAGCTTTTTGATTAGGGGTGTAGAGCTACACATTCCAGATTTCAGTTTGTACCTTAGTTTTTTTAAAGCATGGTTTAGTTCAAGTTTGATTAATGTCTTTTTAAAAAGATCTGCAATTATCTCCATACTCAAAAAAGCAAGAAAGTTTGTGTGATGTCAACAATTTCTATTAGGAATGTCACCCCGTGTAGGTTTTTTCTGCTCAGTTGCGTATAGCATGGTGTGTTTGATGTGTTTCCACAAAATTGAATGAGGTAAAACAATGCTTGCAAACACTGTATTTGCTAGTAATCCAAAGTGTCCCCAAAACATTTTGAAGGATGATGGGTGATGTGAAACACCAGAAACAGGCTTTTCGATTACAAGTGTAGCTTTCACTGATTGGATATTTGGAGCCAGTCATGGATTTCTGTGCACACACTCAAACATTGTATTGCTTATTAAGTTCTGTTATGATTTGGTAAGGCACTGCTTGTTCAGATCTAGATCATTATCATGGGTTTGTGATGCTGTGAGGTGTGGTTTAGTTGTTCTTTCTCTTGATCTGTTGCTATGGAGGTGGAAGACCATCAACTCACTCAAGAGAGAAGCTCCATGACTCCTAGCTGTATGTCGAGAAAGAGGGTGCTTGTTAGAGAGAGGATTTTTTAGTTTGTGAGGCTGTATTTGATTTTCTTAATAATTTGGACATAACGAGGAGCTGAAAATGATTCCAGAGTACGTCCTGCTGGTGCTCTATCTCTGCTTGTTTCTCTGTCTGTGTGCTCTGGTCTGTCTCTATTTCTCTGGCTGTCAGGAGATGACCTACAAACACGATGGTAAGGGCACTTACTTCTAAGTATAAATGAGTTTAAGTGTTTTTCGAGCAGCCTTTTTTTTATAATAAGCAATACAGTGTAAAACAGAAACTCCGAAACACTTTTGGCGTGCATTGAGATGAAATCTGTTTCTGAATCTGTTTATAAAAAATTAATGCTTTTGTAAAGTAAGGTATGCCAAATATTCTAAAGGCAGTCAGCTGATTTTATTGGTGTAATTCTATATGTTGTGCTACTGCAGAATGGTTGGGACCTTTTCAATAAATTGGAAACTGAAAGACTTCCAATTAATAAGGCAATTTTTGATTTTCAAAAGAACATGGAAGACATAACACATGCTTCACATCACAAGTCATGTTATAAAATTATAACATTAGCCTAAAAGAGCGCCTAAGAATTTAGTTGCTGTTTCGATTCCGGCTCGAAGGACCAACTTTTCAAAAAGAATTCTCATAGGTTGTAGGCTAATCCACTGCAGAGCTTGGTAAGCAGCAGACAGGAGGCAGAGTTGAATCCAACTCTTTACTTGCATTTGTCATGACATTTGGTATTTTCTGTAAGGAAAGAAAAACAACAACGAGTTTATTCTTCTGCTTCCTTTTCTGCCATGAGTCGATGGCAGCCCCTTGATCTTCTAATGACTGGTTAGATGCAAGCTTTTAACCAGACCAACTATACACTCTAATTTGAACCTTTGAGCGCTGACAATTCTCCAAATTTGCTAATTTTTAACAATTTTTTTCACTTTTCACTGATTCGGTGACTTGTCAGTTTTAAAAATCCTACTGTTTTAGCCCCATAATGCTTTTATATATTTTAACAAAAGTTTGGGCAATCCCTCAGTTGGACATATCCGTTTTGGCTCATAACCTAATTATGAATCTATATTTAAGTACAAAATTAAGAAAAGTTTTCGAAAAATTAGGTTACATTTTTTAAAGAGTTTGCAATAAATCATAGGCTCCCTTCAAAAATTCTCCCTTTAAAATAATGACGCTTTAAATTATTTTCAAAGAGAATAGAAAGTTGTGTAAAACGGTCAACATGTTTTTAAGAAATAAAAATTACCCTCTCATTAGGAGGTCAGATTGGAATGTCTGACCCACCAAACACAAAACTCCAGGTTTCAGCCCCTAGATTGCACTTTTTCTTTTGAATTGCAGCATTTTCTTCTTTTTTCTTTGGATATTGTGAATCTGTTAAAATGTTCCCAAAGTCTTTGAAATTTCTTTTGCCGGGCATCATGGCATCATGTCCACACCCTGTACTGAGACCAGCCCAGGACCACACACTGAAGCTTGACCAAGTTCTCAAAGCCTGATTTGAGTAGACATGACATTGTTACTTGCATGTAAACGGATATAACTGACTTGTATTGGATTTGATTGTTTCTTCAAGCGTCCTCTGGGGGGGGGGTTCCCTATTTAAATTAGTGGGTTCTCTTTCCATGTAATGTTTTGGATATCCATTGGATACAATACTTTTCTTTTAGGTGCATTTGTGGCTCATCTTTCTTCCTTCAAGGTTCATAATCCAAACATGTATCTCTCTGTTTCAGAGACATGTTGTGGAGACATATTTTGGATTTGATGAAGAATCTATAGACTCCGAAACATCATCTCTGACATCATATAACACAGATCACACCCCTGCCACCCCTGAAGAGGATCTAGAAGATGTATGTGGCATCAAGATTCATATTAAATTCCCTCCCAAAAAATGCTGAATTTCTTGAATCTTGTGGGATTGGTAGAACTATTTTACAAAATACAGATTTCTTGACCCCAAAAACCACCTGATTCTGCTCCTTTTTATAAAAGATTGATTGATTTGCACTGAAATTCATCATTTATCAGGGCTTCTCCCGGGAGGAGTCTGAGTTGCGCTTCAGGCAGCTGACCCGCGAGTACCAGGCTCTTCAGCGAGCGTACGCTCTTCTGCAAGAGACCACGGGACCCCTGGACCCTGAGAGACACTGCAGGGTGAGGCTCGAGATGTGTGCTCCACACACGCATGCTACATCTCACACACTTCGGACATTCTGAAGGATCCTTTAATGACCAAAACATTTCTGAATTAAATTCCATTTGTTTAATTGAAAACACCTTCTCCTCAGAATGTCCTTTCCTCCACATAATTGTTGCAGCCAGCATTGTAGCAAGCATGGCCAAACAATTCCTGCCTCAAAAGAACAAAATGCACCAAAATGTGATAAACAAACTTCTTATGAAATTCAAATTAAGCCACTGGCTGTGTCCCAAAGCTGGAAAATGGCATTATAATATGTTACGTTTAAGAAAAAGGGAATCAGTGCATGAAAAAATATATTTGAGCTCACTTCCTTCTCCATGATATAGTAGTTCTTTCATATTTTTCATATTTCACATTTATTTTAACGGCATTTGAAATTTTGCTGTGCCTTAATGCAGCTAAAAGTCATCTGTCATTGACTCAGTCTGATCAGCTTCTCCTACGACAGGTCTCAAAGTCAAACTCCTTAATTTGAAAGTTTCCAATCATGATGTCAGAAGTAGAGGACTTAGCATGATACATGTGGTCAATTGTAGTTAAATAAAATGTAGTAATTTTCTAAAACCAAAAAAGTTTTTCATATTAATTATTATCTGACTATTGTAGAATAATTCAATATTCTTAACTGAGATAGTTCTATTGTGGCTTTGCATTATTTGACTGTGTTATTTATTAAATATTCCTGTGTAGTTGTCACTATTTGTGAGAAAAAATAAAATAACAATCAGATTAAATCAAAATAAAAATAACTAGTATTTTTGTTTAACAAGCAAATTTCTGAGAGTTCCTTTGTAACAGCAAACATATATGCTAATCAGTAGGTGAAACAGTAGCAAGAACAGCTCGACTGAATGAGAGTGAATCTGAAGATACAACAGATATTTGACTGACGTAGTTTGACCAAACATACTACCCTTATTCATAAAGGGAATTATCTAAAATTTATTGAGTTTGTTTAAAATAAAAAGGTTGTACACTGTAAAAATGTAGATTCAAATGAGGGGGATAATCATATTCAGGGAGGGGCAAAGCATTATTAATGCTGCATTACCCGCAAAATCACTTGCAGCAGTTGCTGAAACAGTAACAGAAGTCAGAAACGTAAGCTTTGGGACGCAGGCAGAGTTTGTGTGTAAATTTAGCCAAGGCTGGCCCTTTGATTGGCTCTGTGCTCTGTCCGTCAGACGCGGGAGCAGCAGCAGACGGAGCTGATTGGCTGTCAGGCACGGATTGCCGACCTGGAGCGGAGCTTGGCTGAGAAGGGGCAGGTAATTAAGAAAGATACAGGGGAGAAGGCCCCCCTGACTCCAGTCACAGTGGCTTTGCTGCTTGTCTTTCTGACAGCCATGCTTGTGTGCTGGCGCTACACTCAGAGGATTTGGCTCCAAATCATGTGACTTCACCCGTCTTTCGTCTTTTTCGGCTGTTTTATCTAGTTTCACTTTGCTTAATCATTTTACTTCTCACATGTTAATTCTATGTGTATCTGTTAATTAGTCAAATGATATTAAAGATGTGCTTTGGATGTTAACATGCCATTATAAGGCATTATCAGATGTTATCATATATATAGTTGCTCCAGTAGGTGGCAGGAATCTCAAGTAGATGTACAAGGGTCATTATCAATCAATTCAAATGAAGATACCAAAATGATAATATGCGCTGTTCCTCTAGTGTATCTTAGTTATTTAAAATATATATATTTGTATTTTTTAAAACAAAGATTTTTAAAACTTTTTCTTTTTTAATTGTTGCTGGCCAAATGACACAAACACTTTCAGATTAACTTGACTTTTCGTTCGCCAATACTGCTGTGATTTGTGCATCACTGGTTGAAATTTTTTCATTGCCAATAGCTTTCTACGACGCAGAGTGTTTCCAGATATTTTATTTGGTCTGAGTGCTGTCTTGATACATTTCATCGATTGGTTAAAGTGTTTTTTTTCCCACAGGATTTAAGTTGTTTCATCG
Organism: Danionella cerebrum; assembly: GCA_007224835.1. NCBI lineage: Eukaryota > Metazoa > Chordata > Actinopteri > Cypriniformes > Danionidae > Danionella > Danionella cerebrum. The sequence goes on along the minus strand of SRMA01025183.1, from coordinate 377,217 downwards.
AATTGTTGTTGGATGACTCAGTCATTTTGATTCATTCACTCAAAGTTAGTGTTTCATTACTTTTTTGTCACACGGTATTTGGTTACAATGGTTTAGAGGATTTTAATGGTTTCTTTGAATGTGTTTCCATGTGTCATTGACTTTGTGTTTCAGTGTGTTTCGTTAGCGCATTTATTTAATCAAATGTCTCTAAAGTGTTTCAAATAGCTTTATTGACTTTAACTGTCTTTCTTTGTCAAGTTTAGTTCAGTCAGTGCTTTAATGTATTAGTGCGAGTCTTTCTTCACTTTTATTGAGGATTTGGAAAGAAACGATCAGTTTTTCAGTCTCATACTTGAGAGTGCCGTGACTAAAGTGAGTCACCAGATTTTACTGTTCACAATTGGCCCAGCTATGCGTACCCTATTGTGCCACTCTCTCAAAACATTGAAGGCTGAATTTATTCAATACACCATAAATGAGAGCCGTGTTTAGCTGAAAAATTCTATCCCACTACAAATGATGTGCTACACACACTGGCCCTTTCATCCTCTTATGTTAGCATCCAAAGCCTGCTTTTTTATTTAAAATGAGATAATGACAAATGTCCTTTTGTTTGGCTCGTTTTGCTTGTTATGTTGAATCTACTGCATGTTCTCAAGCTGCAAGGTTTTACTATTCATTCCATAAACAATGACATGATAACATCTAAAGCACTTTAAATTCTGGTGTAATGCTTTAACGTCTATTTTATTGTAATTCTTATCTGGTAATACAGAGAGTGTGCCCGGTGTAAAATACAGCTCTGTGTAGTGTAAACGATTATGGATTAGATAATGTTTGAAAGCAGTTAATGCAGAATTCGCCTATATCTTTATAAGTTTCATGTCATCATTACAATGTCACACGCTATCAATCACTGTCATTTACTGTTGCATTGTGACGAATGAAGTTCTCTGTAACTACTCCAAAATCAAACTCCTCTGAATCAAACTACTCCAAACTATGAATTATTAGAGGAAATGAACTGTAATCTGATTCATTATTTGAATAAAACGATGTAAAAACAAAATGATATTAATATCAAGTTAAAGGGTCATTAATAGAGGAAGTGCAACAACGTACAAAATATGGCTTTTAGCGCTAAGAAAATAGAGGGTAAATATTGATTGTTTTTCGAACATTTCATGCAGTTGCTTGCTTTTAGACAGTTTACAAAAAAAACAATATATATATATATTGAAACCAACAGTAATGTGCTGTTGGGATGTACTTGCTCTAAAACATTCAGGCAAAGCCGTGGTCTGTCAAGCAGGAGAGGCTTCACATCACATAATCTGTAACATTTCATCTGAATGTCAGTACTTTCATGTAAAATCACTTGGGCTATGTATGAGTACATAAAAAAAGGTCAGGATGCATTTTAAATATCACCAGAGATAATAGTAAATGAATGCAAATAAGATGTATTATGTTTAAATCCTGTGTGCTGGCTGCAGTTTCATGGATCTTCAGTTGACATCCTGTTTATTGAAAACTGTTGCTAATCAGATCAGAACATGATTCAAGGTTAAGATTCAGTCAAATTGCTAAGGGCACTAAAATCTGCTGATAATAGTAATTTTCTTTATAGCGATTATGTTTTTTTTTTTTGTTGTTACAAACAGTGAGAACCCTAAAAATAAGTCAGTGAATACAACAAAAATGCAGTTCATGGGCCTTTTTAGAAAATTTAGAAAATGTATTATGTATTGACATGTTTGGCTCAATTACAGTTGTGTTCATAAGTTTATACACCCCTGGCAAATTTTCAGATTTTTCTACTATTTTAAGAAAACAACAATGATGACGTAAAGTCATTGTATCCATTTATAGTTAGTGGTTAAGTGAAGCCATTTATTGTCAAACAACTGTTTACACTCTTTACATCTTAATGACAACAGAAGCTTTTTGCTTGCTTCCGCTTGTCATTGGTCTGCCTGCTTGTGCATGTGTTTCCTTTCTGCTTGTCTCTCATTGGTTGCATGATGTAAAATATGCAAATGCATTTACCTGCATGCCACTGAATAAATCAAAGCATTTCTCCACCGTTAACTCTTCTTTTCATTTGTCGTGTGTGTGCATGCTGAGCACTTTATCTGTGGACGAGTGTTTGTTAGAGTGTCGTTTGTAGTGGTATACAATATGTGTGTGTGTGAGTCTGTGTGTGTTTGTGTGATGCAGGACTCGAGGTGGGCTGAGGAAAAGCAAAACCTCATCAGGGTGAACCAGGATCTCAAAGAGAAGGTATAGGCATAAGCTTTGTAGTATTCTCTGCATGGTACACTGACCTTTCTGGGTTATTTCAAGCTAAATTTCTCAGCTCCACATTGTTTTATGAACTCAGGTCAACATTTAAATTCAGAATGACAAAATTATGAGATTTTAAGTCAAAATGTTGACCTGGTACGTTAAAGTTTTACAGAATCCAATCAAAACGAGGTTCTGGAGGGTGGACAGTTATCCAATGAGATGGGAAATTTGGTTTGTTTGGTAATGTAAAAATTCCAGTCCTCATCCTGGTTCAGAGAAAAACTTAAAACATGAGTACATTGTTTAAAAAAAGAAAGAATAGTTTGAAACTAAAAAAAAAAAACAAAAAAAAAAACAAAGGGCTTTAAGTGACTAAAATGCTTTAAGTGACATTAAAATACTTTAATTAGTTTGCCGTTATTATTGTTATCTTTTACTCAAACAATTATCGTTACCATGTTTTACTATTTTATTCTAAGTATATAAACATTTCTAAACATGGTTTGTGTTAAATTGTACGTTTACTGTTCTACACATCAAATTCAATAAAGAAATTAATATTCATTCATTCATTTTCCAACACGCTCAGTTTTTGGCTTGTGGGAAAAAAACTGGACAATCACAGGAAAACCCATAATCTGCTTGAACAAATAACAGAGAACACTATTTAATGGGACACCCCTCAAATTATATACAACAATCTGAGGATGATTAACTGCGAACCAAGGGAATTTTATCATTCATCTGGCATTTTTCCTTCTCTTCTGATAGATAGCATCTCTGGAGCAGTGCGAGCTGAGGTTGCGTTCTGAGGTGCGAGATACACTGGACCAGAATGAGCTGCTTGAATTCCGCATTCTTGAGCTGGAAGTAAGAGAACCAGTTTTACCCCCTCCGCCGCCGCAACAGCAAGCAGTGTGTTTTAGACTCAGTTCACATCATCACCAGCTGCACACATGAACCCCTTCCACTCCTCACATCCCCTGCTTTGAATTCTTGTTTTGTATCTGTTTATTTTATGACTTTTGATTTCTTTCAACATTCATTTCAGCAGAATAAAATTCAGTTGAACCAAAAGCCTCATCATTATTTTCCCTTTTGTCTCAAAACATTTCCCACTGCATGTTTTAAACTATTTGTGTTTATTTTTTGTTACTGCATTAATTTTTGCTATTGTTTAATATATAAAGTGTCTGTCTGTGCATAACCCATAACAACGTGTGCTCTGTGCAATTTGTCTTCCATATTTCACACAATACATACCATCTGTATACGTTACCTCACTTCATATCTCAATCCCGTGGTTTTCATCCCCTTTTATCCTGTTGTCTGTGTAAAATGGAGCAATTTTACACAGCATTTAGATTTTCACTTTATTTTATTTTACGTTTTTTTTACATCAAATAAAAAAAAAATCATTTTTTTAAATGCTCCATATTACACATTAAACATGTTGGTACTTCTTTTAACCAAGGAACCTCTACATGGGTTTGAGTACACTCAAAAAGGTTTCTAAATAGAATCGTCTTGTAATCATAGGGAACCTTTTTTGGTGCCATTTCATAACACTAACGTTCAAAAGTGCTATTTAGAAATAAATAAACTTTGGCATGATGTATATGACACCCAGTATCTATAACCAGCACATTAAAAACAAAAAAATACTACATTAAAACCACAAGTGCCAAAAATGCTGTAACTGTTTCTTTACACTAACAAAGTGCTACATCAGTACCTGAAAAATCCACAAAGAAGTGAAGTGAAGAACTGTAAGGAGCGTATAAGGGGTTTGTTTTTTATATATATATATATATAGCATCCTCAAACCTGTAAAGAACGAGCGTAGAACTTTTTTTGAAGAGTGTTGTGTGATGACCGTCATATGTCGCAGAACAAAGACGTTGAAAGCATCAGTTCCTCCCTTTCCAAGACCAGGAGACAGAAAGTGCCTCTTAAGTGAGGTTTTTTTTTTACATTAAACAAGAAAATAAAATTGGAATTTGTCCACAGTATACTGTATATAGATAGATAGATAGATAGATACAACTTTATTGTCATTGCATAGTACAGGTACACAGCAACGAAATGCAGTTTTAGCATCTACCAGAAGTGCAAATAGTAGCAGTGTGCAAATTGACAAGTGCAGATAAATGCAGGGTGAATGTTCAGCAATAAATAATAAGGTTATGGTAGAGAGGATGTGCAAAAGTGGCAAAAGGTGCATCAAATGTAAACAGAAACATATATAAATAGATATGTACACGCAACATAAATAAATATATGTGTGTCTATCTATATATACACATGTCTATATATTTGTGAAAGTACAATATGGTAAGTGAGAAATGTGCAGACATAAGTAAGGGGTTAGGCAGCAAGGTCAATAGCAAATGTACAAAATGGTATAAATATATGTAAGAAATGAAGTCAGTGCAATGTATTTAAGGCCCCGTGTGTAGGGACAGATTTGAGATAAAATGTACGTTGTATGTGCAAATGAAAGGATTCTATGCAGTGTGATAGAATTCAACGATGTTGTGTAGAGTTCAGAAGTGTGATGACGGAAGGAAAGAAACTGGCCCTGAACCTGCTGGTTCTGGTGCGAATGCTTCTGTATCTCCTGCCTGATGGAAGGAGGTTAAACAGTTTGTGATTAGGGTGAGAGGAGTCTTTGATGATTCTGAGAGCTCTCCGTAGACATCTGCTGTGGTGGAGCTGTTCAATGGCAGGTAGTTTGGTGCCAGTGATGCGCTGGGCGGTGTTCACCCCCCTTTGCAGAGCTTTCCGTTCACAGACAGTGGAGCCTCCGTACCACACAGTGATAGAGTTGGTCAGGATGCTCTCAATAATGCAACGGTAGAAACTCGTCAGAATGTTATATATATATTCTCGTCAGAATGAATATAACTTCTGACAGTCAAAAATTATTCTTTTGAATAACTAGAAATAATTTTGGGTTTGCCCATTGACTTTGATGGGGGGTTGATTTTAAACGTGAGTTTAAATATTCCCTTTTGACTGGTGTCAGGAGATGGGGGTTAATTATAACAAAAGGAGCAGGATTATGATAATGTTCTTTTAGGTGTAAAGCAGGGTGCACTAGAAAGTCACCGGTGAGTATTCCAGATGTACAAAGCAGAGGTGAGAGTATAGCGTTGGACCTGGAACCATGAGGTGCACACAGAGATTGTTGCTGAAGGTAAGCAGATTGTCTCATGAAAAGTTTTTCCAGGACTCTTGAAGTGTGAATCTAGACCAGACAAGAGAGAAGTGAGCTGAGTAGAGACTGAGCTGGTATCAGAAGGCTGTGATTGGCTGCACTGTTGATTAGTGTGATAGGGTTCAGGTGAGTGTTCATATGGCACAAGAATAATTTGACTAATAAAATCACAATAAAAGTGTATGGCAAAGAAATCATTTTCCCATTACACTGGGGATTGTTGACAGATGCGGGAAGGATGAGTGAAGTAATAATACTATAGTCAGGACTAATAATAGGACAGTGAAATTTTTTTATTACAACATTGCATTGTTTATTGAGTGAGAGAGAGAGAGTGCACATTTATAAGGTGAGAAAGAAATAGTTTAACCCTTGAGTGTTTGTTTACTACTTTACAATTACATTTAAAACAGTTTTTTGAGTCCTTTTTTTGTACATCAGCAGCTTCTTTTTTCTACAAACATTTTTCCATTACATTATGCGATAATTACAAAAAAATACAATTTAGAGTATTATACTTTCTTCTTTTACTGCAAATAAACTAAGTCAAAAACTAAATTCATAAATCCAAAATAGCAAAGACAAGGTCAAAACAATATGAAACCTAAACCATGTAGATTGTACCAAGAACTTTTTGTGCCATTGTGCTTTTTTGGGGCCAGAATGGGTGCTTGCAGAGACATCTAAGGGTTAACACCGGAACCACAAAAGTGTATTTATCACAACACCAGATAATTGCTATACATTTCATTTTATGCTTTGATTGTACATTAAGTTCAGTCTAAAGTAACTTGATATTTTTGTTTGGCTAAGCACCAGAAACAACTAAAATAACCAAACTAGAAACACATATTGTGTTATCAATTTATTATTCTTAATTATTAATTGATCTATTTTATTATTATTAATCACTATTCAATTTTCTGCCTCATACAAATAAGCAAACAAGCATTCCTGGATTTGACCTGGGGTCAGCTGTAGCAGATATTTATTTGTATTTAATTTAGAATTAATTTAATGTATCATTCAATTAAGGCGGCACGGTGGCTTAGTGGGTTGCGGGTTCGGGGCTCACCATTGACTTTCCTGGAAGGAGTTTGCATGTTCTCCCCATGCTCTGGTTTCCCCCAAAACATGCTGTTAGGTTAATTGACTAATCTAAATTCCCCTTAGGTGCGAATGTGTGAGTAAATGTTGCCCTGCGATGGACTGGCGACCTGTCCAGGGTTTACCCCCGCCTCTTGCCCAATGTGCGCTGGAGATAGGCATCGGGAGTCCCCCGTGACACCAAAAAGAGAACAAAACGGGTTGAAAAATGAATGAATTATTCAATTAATTTAATTACATTTTATTAAATTTGTGTTGGAAAGAGCTGGATAACAAATTAGTTGACAAAATCTACTCCTGAGGGCAGGCGAATGGGTACATCCTAGAAAAGCTTTAGTACATCCTGGTTATAAATGTTGCTATAAATAAAACAAAAACAATTCTTTACTTTAAACCAGGATAAGGTAAACTTGAAGAAGTTTGATTCGTATAATATAAAATAACACCCCTCATGTAAAATTTTGCTTTGATGCTACATTCATTAATTAATTACTTAATTTTCTTAACCTGCTTTCTTTTCAGCGTCACAGGGTTCTGCTGGTTTCTATCACCAGCACCCTTAGGGCGAAAGGCAGGGTGATTCTGTAACTTGACAAAAATGTTGTTTTAATGAAATTGAATATTATAAGAATGAACCAAATAACATATTATAATAATAAGGTATAATAAAAAATAATGTTAGAATGGAATAACTCCATCAAAGGGTCATTTAGTATGAGTTCAGATTTTAAAATTACTGTTTCTCATCAGTTTTTGTTTCTGTGCTTTGTAAAAAACAGGAGCGAGAACGTCGTTCTCCTGCCTTCAACCTTCAAATCTCTGCTTCTGAAAACAACAGTAGTTTACAGCTCCACTGTCGACAAGAAGGGGTCAAGGTACAGATCTGGATCAAAAGACTGATGCCAACTAAAAGTGTACAGTAAATGCATTCAGAAGTCACCACAATGTAAAGTTTCAGTATTCATGGCTATTAAGGAGTGTCCTTAATGACAGCTACTAAGATGGTTAAAAGACCACTTAAAAGATCAGTATGTGAAACCTGCAGTCACTATTCATTTTAAGAAAACAAACATCATGTCTGTGTCTGAAATAGGATGTCATCATTCCTGACCTCTTGAAAAAGCTTGACCTTCTTGGAGACAATGGGGTAAGAATTTCTGTTATGTGCACTTTTGGTAATGTCTATAACGCAAGAGGGTAACACTCTTTCTCCTTCAAACCGTTAGAACCTGCGTAATGAAGAACAGGTGACTGTGATTCAGGCAGGAACTGTGTTATCTCTGTGTGAAAAGGTATGTTCTCCTACAGTCCCTAATGATGTACAGTTTATAATAGGCACGCAACAATGCACTCTGCTCACGATGCGATATGCATCACAATATTTTTCAACAAAAAAAAGTTTAGAGACCACAAAGTTAAGAAGGCTAGTGTCTAGTTTGATCTGTAGGAGAGCATTTGATATCATCCATCCACTAGAGGGCAGTGTTAATGTTTGGATTAAGTCATCTTTTTACCTTTAACTTTTTTACCAAGTGAAGGAGAGAGATAATTTTTTAATCTTTAGTGTTAAAACATGAGTAAAGGATAATTTGAAGTTTCAGAAATTATTAGAACCATGCGTATTGTGACAATTTTGTAATGCGGAATATTGTGCCTAGATTTATTGTTACAACCCTAGTTTATTATACAGGTCAGTATTCCTTCATTCTTCTGTCTTTCTGTCTGTCTGTCTGTATGTCTTTGAGAGCAGTGGTTGAAGCAGATCGACAGCACTGAAGCTGCTCTAACGCAAAAAATGGTTGATTTGGAGAACGAGAAGGTGAGAAAGTCCATTCCTGGCAGATCCGTATTTTGTATTTTGGATGTTTTATTAGTACAACCCCAGATTCTTCTTTTTTTTTACAAATACTTTTTAATTACATTCCACAACAAACCTGAAAATGTAAAATACATACATTTATTTTTTTTACATTTTTACTGAAAAGCTGTACAAAATTGAGAATGAACAGCATTCATAAAAAGTGTTGAGACAATTAATAATTTCATAAATCCCCCAAAAAGCAAAGACAAGGTAAAAACAATGTGAAATCAGCAAACCAGGTGAACCTCTCCTAAACCTTATACAATGTTCAAAGCAATTTTTCTGCCATTATGCCTAATTTGTGCGAGAACTTTCAAAAACAAAAGCCATTTCATGAGTATTTTACTTCCAAGGGTTATCCCTTCTTTTAACCAATAGATGGCATCATGGCACTTATGGCACAGATTTGGGCTCTGTAAAATCCACCTCTAAGACGATCACCTATTTTCTCACATTTTAATTTGAATTAGCTGGCAAATTATATCAAAACATATATTATGGTTTGATATTAACCAAAAATATCAAAACCAACAACCTTTCTGAAACCTACGCAATAAATTTTAAACCAAAATTTAAACAATAGGTGGGTTGCGTTATTTCTACTTAATTCAAAACAGCATGTGTCACTCTCAGAGGTTAAGGAACACTTTACTCCATTTCTGGAAACAGCACTTTATCATTAATTTCAGAGTTGTGAAACAGTTTACATATTAATATCATATTTTTCCTATTCAAAATGCTACATTTCTATAGGTACAGTGTAGTTGTTTTTACAGGGTTGATGTTGAATGAATATAAATAAGTACCGGTAAGTATTTCTTTAAAAACAAGACTTGATTTCTTGTGTTCTTCTGCTGTCCTCCCTCTGAACTGGTGAACAGGAGCTCTTCAGTAAGCAGAAGGGCTTCTTGGAAGAGGAACTGGACTACAGGAAGCAGGCGCTGGATCATGCTCAGCTGGTAGGGGCATACATAACAAAATAGAATTAAAGGGGTCATGAACTGCATTCCCCCCACCCCTTCTTTGTCTGCTTCATGTATTTAAAAAATGATCTTGTTATTTTTTACCTGTCGTAAGAACAATGATATATTATGGTTTTGTAAAAAGATTCTAAAAGAGATTTCAGAAACAGTAATTTCAGAAAACAGCTTTTAAGAGAATATGAAGGGAACTTTTCTTAATAAAATGTGAATGTGCTGTGCTTAGCGTGTGCAGGAACTGGAGGCCACGCTTTACTCTACGCTCCAGCAGGATCCCGATAGCTGTGTGAGTGAGAGCCTAACAGACCACCAGCGAGCGCGGCTGACTGAGAGCATCGAGGCCTTACGAAGACAAATCCTACGCCAGAGCCGGCATGCCGACACACTCGTCTTGCAGCAGCGTATGGAGCTTCTGCAGGCAGCTCAGCAGGTCTTGCCAAGTTTACTTTCAAGAAAGCCAAAAGTTTTTTCGTGTTCAATGTATAGCACTGTGGCCCCACCCTCTTCAGCCATTTTCCACGGCACAAGTGAGGGGCCTTTGGTGTCTCTTAGACACTCTTAGATTGACTCAAACAACCAGAAATCTCATTGGTTTTCAGTAGGAGTAAAGGAACGTTTCGTGCCTGTTTGACTGTCAAATTAAAATGGAGAGATGGAGAGTGTTTTACTGTGCATGATAGAATTTTTAGGCATGTTTACAGACAGTTGTGGTAACAGATGCTAACGTTAGCATATTTTAGCTCCAGATTATGTTATAAATTATAAAATAAATGCCATTAGAACAAATATGACATAAGGTGAAATTATGTTTATATTTTAAAGGTGTTCTTCTATACAAAATCAGCTTTTCTGGGATTTATTTACATTTATTATAAATGGAAAGGACAGTTCTAAGAAAGAACAAGAATCAGTGTTCTGCCACCCACTAATGCCCTGGAGGCAAGACGTCAGCAGATGATAACTCGTTCATAAACAGACTGAAGCATGTATATAACTTTACTCCTTTATTGCAGAAAGTATACCACTCCGTGACATACGTTCACGGCCCGAGTAAAACTGTAAGGCAGTAAATACAGTTGGTAAACTGCCAAATGACATTGGAAAACAAAAGTACAAATAAACATACCGACGATGCTCTGCAGACACTCAAACTACAGGAATCGGAAAATCAACACCAGATGTAAAATCTGTCCCATGTGCGTACAGTTGTCACACTCTCTAGACATCACAGGCCCCGCCTCCACAATAGTCCCAAGAAAACATAACTATATGCAAAAATTAACACACTACCTGTGTAACATAACAATCAGGGAGCGAGAGAGGGGAAGGTTGGGAAAGACCCGTGAGCTGCCTAACCACTACACCATCACTGCTTACCTTTTCTCAGATTTATACCACTTTATAGCATTATTTCCACATCAATTATGAGAAATAATAATATTTATTCATGCATATTTGTATAATCCCCTTTTCAAAACCCTCATATCTTCTTAACTCTACCCAAACTATTTGTTATTATCTCCCAAATGACAAAAAGTAGAGACATGCTTTTCCTTCATTTCTGAGCTATAAAAGAAAGATTGCAGATGCCATGGGATAAGAAATGATCTTTAACCAAAACAATTTGGAAGATTGCTATTTGTTTTTGAAGCATTCGGTGAAGGTTTTTTTTCATATATTGTAATGTTTGGATTCTTCAATTACACAAAATTACTTTCATGTTTCCTTGGCATGCAAATATTTAAAATATTGCGGACATTTGACAAGATTTGCATTCTATGGACACTAAAACCACATATGAGTCTGCAGCGTCAACACAACATTGTATAGTTTATCCAATTAGCATTTTAGACTCTTAAAGGCTGTGGAATTAATCGAAAGGGTGGAGTGGTAGAATCTTTGGTATGGGAGGGACGGTGAAATATAGCCTGGTAACCCTCCCTATATGCTTCAGATTTCTGCAATGCTTACATTTGTAGTGGAAAAAGTAGTTCCCTTTTTAGACTCCTTGGAATTTATATCATGATTTGTGTTGTGTCTCAGAGGATCCGAGAGCTGGAAGATAAGATTGACACTCAAAGAAGGCAAATCAAAGAGATTGAAGAAAAGGTGTGTATGCTTAACCCACTCTCTCTCGTACATGTGTTAAATCTTTAAGTAAAAGTCATAGGTGAGAAAGCATCTCTTATTTTATGCATCTTTGAAAGAGTTGATTGATGTTAACACTTTTTAAATGGAAGAAATTAAAAAATGTATGAATATTTACTACACTTTTATGAAATGTCTCTCAGTCATTCAGTTTCTGATTCTTCTTCTCCTCCTCTCTTCTTTGTGTTTATTATAATTTATAGTTTTTGTTCCTTTTCTTGTTTTTCTCCCTAGCTTTTATTCTCTGGCCTTAAGAGCAATGACACTCCATACTTTCTCTCTCTGTATTTCTTTCTCTCTGTCAGTCCCACACAAGCCAGTACAGTATATGAATGAATAATATACAATATTTTCTGACACAGACATTCCTCAGTTTGTTGTACAAAATCGTGTTTTTATGAAAAAGTTTATGAAAACTTTCCAAAGAGATCATTTCAGATTTCAGATGTTTAGAAGCTGCTACATGTTGTTTGTTTGACTGAGATCAGTGTGAACAGCTATCTAACCTAACCTAAACATTTGTCATATTGTGTATGTAAACACAATTCATTTGTTGAATTGTCAGACTGCTTTTAGTTTCAGTAAAATAAAATTGTATTTTTTGCATATACGCTATGCCCTTGAGAAAATCATTTGTTATGGTGGATGCTGACAAAAAAAATCATGTGAACCTAAAAATGGGTTCATCTGTCTCACTTCGGTTGAAATATAGTGGCAAAATAAAAGTCCATGAATATCTTTTCAGGATGATCTTGGATCAAATAAATATAAATATATCTGGATGTTTCCATCATCAGATGTTCCAAATCAACAATCAGTCTTTTAAGAATTTAATTTAAATTCATGGACTTGAAATTCAAATGCCCTTTATTAGCGGCATTTGTGCACTGCTTAAATCTAGCTAGTACATTTTAAAACTTCCTTGATCCCAAATTAGTAACCATTCCAAACTGTGTATACTGAACAATTTCAATAATGTATATTGTCTAAAATAATGAGTATAAATGGTGGTTAATCATATTATAATCCTTAAGAGAGTTCCACCAGCCGGCATCAGTGAATGAGAAAGTACTGGTGAGAGATTTTCTGCCTGAAACTTCTTTTCTGGAACCAATAGACGCAAATCAGGAGGGGATGTAGGAATGCAGAGCTTGTGAAGGTAGGATGGTGCTGACCCTGTGATGGTTCTGTACGCAAATATCAGAAATTTGAAGACATTTTCAAAATCGCACAATAAAACCAGCATCTCAACCTCTTCTTCAAAGGAAAAGCTGCTATTGACTGACCCAAGTCAATCACGTGACATGCAGAATTGTCTTTTTTTCAATGCCAAAGACCAAAAGTACATGTTTCATAATAATAATAAAAACACAAGTAGGATTATAAAAAACATAAACCAACATAAAATGGATTGAATAATAATAAGAATAGTTGGAATTGGACAAACTAATTAACCTAAAAATGTAACTTTTATTTAAGCTCAGTCATTTCAACCGCATCAGTTTGACCTCTCTCAAACACCTTGAACAAGAACTTCAGATTAATTGAAAGAGTGAGTGTCAGATGTTTCTGGAATGGTTTCTGGTCACTTAATAATAAAATAAACCAGAAAGAAAGAACATAATTCAAGGAAATAATACAGCACAATAAATGTACAAACATACAATGCTTCAAACATAACGATTTCCGCAATCACCAAACAACAAAACGGAAGCAAACTTAGGACAAACAGCAAGTGCAGCATGTTACAGCCATGATGGGATTTGTAGGCAAAGCATTATGGAAAATGTAGTGATGATGTATATATTATATAATAAATATTAGGTGGAATTGTCTGAGAGTTAGTAAATATATTTTATATTTCTAAATGTGTTATTATCTCACCAATTCAAATAGTTGATTTCAGGTGTTTTAGCCACTTCCATGGTCACAGGTGTTTAAAACCAACCAGCTCAACAGAAGACTGCATTAGTGAACTCTAGCGCGGTGCTGTCAGGAGAGCAGTCACCAATTTTGCTGTCAGTTGCTCTAGGAATTTTTATGGCCCTCTGATTAGCTCCAAAACAGTGTAAGTAGAACTTTATCAAATGGGTTTCTTGGTCAACCATCTGTATCTGAGCCTTTCATGAGGCGTTTGGTGAGCAAGACAATGACTGCTCTGCATGAGTCTTGACCTTGACAACATTGAACATCTTTGGGATGAAGAAGAGCCAAAAATTCTTGACAAAATCTGTATCTGATCGATACCTAATTTTTTCTGGGAGAATTGTTTGAACTGTAAAAACTATGAAAAGTTTGCTTACAAATATGAAGCTGTTATACAGTAGCTATAAAGACTGTTGTGGAAATCTGAGAGAAAATCTTGAGACTTGAGAATAAAGAGAAAAGTGGTTTTATCATTGTGTTTCTGAGCCCATGTAAAGGTAATGAAAAACATTTATTTAAGACTAGACAAAGGAGAACATAGAAGACCACCGATCTACCTGGGCAGCAAGTGGCGTAGTGGTGGAGTTGGTTGTATAATAACTGGAAGATTGGCGGATCGATCCATTCTGCCGTTGTGGCCTTGGGCAAGCCACTTCAACCGCATTGTGCTCTATGGATGCGTTTCAGTGGTGGACAGGAGGCCAAAGGTGCTAAAATGGCAGCCAGGTTCTGTAAGACAGGCCAGTGTCATGAATGTGGGGTGACTGAATAACACTCTGAAAATTGGAATGGTCAATGGTCGCTAAATTCACATAACCTCAACTCAACACCTCAAATACATACTGTTCACTAAGCCAAACTCAGCTCAGATTGCACAATGGTTTCTAAATTTGTCACTGCTGCTATTTTTTACTTTTAATTTTCACCGCTGCTATTTATATTTAGATGAAGAACTCATCGTCTCTTTTTTTGCACTTTTTGCACATACACCGATATTGCTACTTATTTAGTTAACTTAATGTTTACATATTTTTATTATTATTTATATTCTGCCTATTTTGCACCCTGACAAAGTGAGAATTTCATTGTACAGGGAAACTTGTTTTCCTCACTGTATACATGACAATAAACGCTTTGAATCCTTTGAATCCTTGAATCTTTGAAGTGTCTGGAAAAGCATCTACATGAATTGAAGCCATTATTATTATTATAGATAAAATACAAACAATATAACACAAATCATTACTGTATTTAAAAAAATATTAATATTGATGTGATTAATCTGGATTAAGAACAGGATTTGCTTAAATCCATTTGCGTCTAAAAGCAGATGAGCAAATATTTCTGGCAATACGGTCTGTGTGTGTGAATGTGTGAGTATAAGCCAGATAGATCATCTCATTCCAACCCTGATCAAACCTCATTTCAAAAAAATAGAATTGGAGAGAGAAGAAGAGATTTGAATTAATCACAGTGAGCTACATGATTTAAGCCGGCACAGATTGGCACTCATCTGGAATGACGAATGAATGAATGGATGATGATGGATATGTTAAACAGCTATTAGTATAATAAACCAATAAACCTTCTCTATCCCTTACCTTTGGTTAAACATTCCCTGACACTGATTTTTCACTTTTCCTATCTGGGTGCCTTCTGTTGTGGGTATTTTTAGTTGACAACAGAAGATTTGTGGGTATGAGAAGAAGAAAAGGGTGTAGACCCCCACGCTGTTGACACACTCTCTTAATCAGCACTAGTCATTCACACAGCCCTCCCCAGTGCATATGATCCCTCCGTTCGATCTAGTTCCAGAGGATCTATATCCACCAGTACAAAATTAGCCTAAGCAAGTTTGTATATACAGCAAAGTTATTTAAAGGTAGATAAGGAGGTGAAAATAGAACATACTGAAATGAACAGCTGAACATGACATTCAAATGTATTAATACTCAGATTTTAAAATCAATATTAATGTATACTTGGTAATCCAGCCCTTATTATCCCCTGACTCAGTGTTCTGTGATGTGCTTATACCCATAATATTAAAGGCATAAGAAAGGAGAACCATACTCTGCTCAATCTCTCTGTCTCCATGGATTATTCATGGCATTGGGTGATTCTTTTTCACACACTCACTGTTGTATGATCATTCAATACAAAATAATTGAAATAGAGAAATTCTTAAGCACAGCACATCGTTTTATCAAAGGTGCTCTTGATTTTAAATTGTCTTTTGTAAATTTTGAGAAAAAAATATGACGTAAAAGGTTATTAGTTTTGATATTTTGGGTTTTAAATAAACATTACAAGAGTTATGACACCATTTGCAAGGTAATTCAAATGTGAGAAAATGCATCGTCTTTCAGTTACATTTTACAAACCCCCAAGGGATCATTCATGGAAGTCCAATACCTGTGATCTGGCTTGTGTTTTTCAAAGTTCTTGCACAATAATAGCACAATGCCAAAAAGTACTTAGAACAGTGTTTAAGGTTTAATTTGCCTTTTTTTCACACTGTTTTGACCTTGTCTTTGTTTTTTGTTTGTTTGAGGGGTGGGGGGATTTATGAATTAAAAAAAAGACAAATTTTATTCTCTGAATTGTATTTTTTGTACAATTTCAAGTTTGTTGTGAAACAATTGTGTAATTTAATTTAAAAAAATATTTTTGAGAAAACAACCTGAAAAATCAAGCATTGCCACAAAAAAAACTATTCAAAAGTAATTTATTACAGTGTATTTTAGTTCTCGAAAAGGCCCCAGACTTCTAAGGGTTAGACCAGTCTGTGGTGTGAAAGAGGTTGGGGATCTCTGGGAAAGATCATACGCAAATAAATAAACATACAATTGTTTAATAAACATACAATTGACACTTCAGAAGTTTCACTGTGAACAATTAGGAATCAGCCAAAAACTCTGTTCTCAATGCAGCTGGGACTAGAGTCACCAAGAAAACAATTAACACACTTTGATAACAGTTGGTAAGAAAAGCTTTTATTTTCATTTAAATTGACTACAGTTTCGGATTGGTCAGAAGTATGTACATGGTAGCTGGTATAAGCTAGTTGTTAGCTGGTTAAGCCGGTCCATAGGCTTTAACCATGTAGGCTAAACATCGAACAGATCATTGGTGCAGTTACTGATTACAGACAGTAAAGAATAATCAAGTGTACTAGGAAATTATGAAATGGTCTGTTCTTGGTTCTCCAGGAAACTGTGGACACCAACGTTAAACCAGTGGAAACCAATGATTTTAAACATACACAGAGATTCAGGATCTTAAGTACTTAAATAGAACTCATACTATCCCAAGAAACAGAATGTTTTATTTGTGGCTATAACAAGATTTTATTTTAGCATCTCCCCATTCTGTTCCCCTAGTGCTAATGATCTCGCAGATGGAACACTTACACCCATGCTGCCTGAGACACACAAGTACACACTTCTACTTTCTGACACATGACTGATGATGCACGTCACAGCCCCGCCAACACACATCCAAGCAAACAGAACCATCTGTAGGGAGCCTATGCGGGATGATGAGATTTAGGAAACGAGAGATGAATGAATGGACGGCTCATGAATGCTTGAATGCGAGTGATTGACACACAGGACAGCAGAACAATGTCGAATGAAAGCTTAGAGCACACATCGCTTGGTTTAACAATGGAGCAAGTGCGTCTATGGTGGAGAATCATACGGCTGAGTTGTTTTGAAAATTTGCATGCACAGATATGGACACAGAGATCTCTTAAATACTTCATGTACCGGATGCAGTATGATGTAGAGAGTAAATTTAGAATATTTAGAAAACAATTGTCAAATCTGAATACCTTTTTGGTATTATATTTAAAATAAAACATCTGGGGTTTTTTTTTTTTTGGTAGTTTTGAAGCAAGTAAGGTTCCTACTAATATTTCCATCCGTTCATTCATACTCTGTAGACTGTTAGAGCATATACCCTGCATGTTTTGAGGCCACTACTCCTTTACATGGCCTTATTTATTATGCAAACGACCCAGGTTTCAACTCATAACTATCTGAAATGAGTTGCCAAAGGGAAGCAGCTAACAGTTTTCATTCCTGGGACTCAACATTGGTTAGCAGCAGTGAACGATCCATTGGCTGAATTGTTTATTCTACCTGCTTTTCGCTCAAAGATGACTCTAATTTCCAATACGGGTGACTGTGAATTTGTTCCTGTGTTAAACTGAAGCAGCAACCTTCCACTGCTACAATTTACCAGATACCAATTTCATATGGTCTCCATTTTGAGAATGAAAGAGAGGCTTATGTAGGGGTAAACATCCATGGCATTGAGAACAAAATGTTGAAAATTCAGCTGAAAATAAACATTAAATCTCACAGGATGCTATATTGATGGTAGAGATTGATGGTAAAAATATTACTTTATTGGTCAGATAATGACTCTGACTACAATTCATTCCTAGAGCATCACTTACGTACACAGCAGTTTGCATCTTTTTTTACATTTTTCGTTCCATTTCTGTTTTTTTTCCCCACAGTTATATTAAGATTTATTATATTATACTTATAAAGGGATTATTTTCCATAATCATGGGCATTCATCTGCTTCCTCACCGTTCTCTTGCCTGTTTTCTCTGTCAATCTTCAGTGATAGTCCACCTGTGAAAATGGCAAACCTGTCTTGTAGCTGTTGGGGCTGAGTTCAGAACTTGGATGTTCACATATATAGCTTTAGTCTAGAATTGAATCTCAGTTGTGTATAGAAATAGACAAGTGGTCCAAGGAAAAGCTCGGCATCTGATGAAAGGATGTGGACCCAAGAATCCTCCACTGAGGAAACAACATGTGGAGTTGTGGTGGCAGGAGTGGTGGCAGAATGGTGTTTAGGTATCAATGAAAGGGAGAGTGCACGTGCTTCTTTATACTAGATCATCGATTAGAATAATTGGAACCCACCTACTACTACCAGGCTAATTATATGCAGTGCATATATTCCAATTAGATTGGTGTAGAATCATAAAATATAATTTCAAACACTCTGCTGAAGGTGAAATAAATGATAGCATTTTTAAGGATGTTTGCCCAGTGAAAAATGTCTAAATATGCCCCAAGCCAGAAAAAGCTTAAAATCCTGCTTCAGAAACCTATGGGTGTCACCCTGCTGTGTGTAGTTTAAATCATCATTGGATTGCCAAGGATGAGGGTTAATATACAAATAACTGCAACTGTAATTCATTAACTGTCCATTTGCGGCCGGTTGCAAACTAGTCAATTCTCAAAACTTAACTCTTCAAAATTCCTTAACTCTCCTAACTTTATATAAAAAACTTATACACACTGTAAATTGTATGTATAATGTAATGGTAATCAACTGGCAGCTGTGGTTGCCAGCATTATAATGTAAAAACTGCTGTGGTCTGAATTAACAGCATGTTGCTGTTTATTTTAGCAACAGTATTAAAGGTGTTAAATTACAGGACCCTTGTAAAAACGGTAATCCACTGGCAGCTGTTGTTGCAGGATATTGTCAAAAGTATAGTGCCGTACTGTGTTTAAATTAACAGCATGTTTATATTAAAAACTGTATCATTCCCTAGAATAAAAAAATACAGCACCTACTTTTTGTTGGGAAACCACTGAAACTCAAGTGAACAAGTCTTCCAATACTTTGTTAGAAAAAACAGCACCTTGCCTTTTAGAGCTATTTTACAATTGTAACATAGTGAACTTCGTATCCCTTATTCCTCAGATCTAACAATATACAAGTCAAACATAATAGATCTGTTCAGATTTACACATGCACACACACAAGTAAATAAGCATTGCTCAGGAACTGAGATTATCCAATAACACCACCAATAACGTATTTTAATCATCGTTTTATTTAAGAGTTTCAAACCGAGAACATTTTACAGAATTGTTTTTCTGTAGATAGCTGAACAATTGACAATCTGAGAGAAGTGCAGCACTGTGATATCTTTTACACAGAGAAAAGACAGGTCTTTCACCATAAACGCTTCCTGTGTTCCTCAGGCTGAATTAAACATTGACTTCCTGCCCCAAATTCACCTGATACCTGGAACAATCCAGATAAGCTAACACAACCCAAAAGTACTTAACACAGTTTTAACAGAAGAATGACGCAAGTTTGTCAGTAGACTGTTGCATTGGGCTGTTTTTCTTTCATTTACAATGACCCCAAAAAGCTACAAACAAATGCCATTTTCCTTTTAGAGTAGGAAAATCAAAACGAAGAGTTGTTATTTAACATTTGACAAATTTGTACTCAATTATTAAGTATTTTGGAGCCATTGTAAAAGATTGTATATCATATCAATGTATACTGACTAAAGCACAGTCTCATGTTGGAAAAGTGAGCTGTGTACGTTTAGTTACACGATAATGTCATTTATAAACTGACTGATTTCTGGAGTTACTTTCTGTGTAGACTTTTCCTGAAACTTTGTCATTTCTGTTTCTTTACCCCACTACTTATCCCATGTTCTCTGCTTTTAGAGGAGGACATGACTTGATGTGATCCTGCACAGTCTGCTGGGAGGGCATTCTAGTATTAGCCCTGGATATGGACTTTGTGTAACTTTTTAGTCACCCATTTTCCTTGTTGGCGGCTTATACGCATTCATTAGCATGTGCCACATTGCGTTAGGACAGTGGCTTAGCATAGCATGAGAGGAAAGGAGGAGCAAGGAAACTCAGCCAAAGAGCATGTGCAAAGAGAGAGTCAGTGCTGAGAGTGTGAGAAAAGGCAGAAGTGAAGCTGAAGATGATGAAGGTAGAATTGGAGAGTCATAACCTGGTGGACATTCAAGCTCAAAACAGCGGACTGAGGCTGCATCCTCATTTCCATAGTTTGCCCAGTATTCTTCAGGTTCTAGTTTGGGTAAGGCAACCTCATCTGCGGTGAGATCATACTTGGATGAGAAGGAGGATGATGAAGACGAGGGATGCTTTGCTGAAGTGAATGGAAAGGCTTTCATGGTCTCGCCGCTCTTGTGAAAGTGGCTCTTGGATGACGAGGCTGGTTTGTTCTTTGAGTACCACCAGCGAGTCTTGCTAGTGAAGGTTGTGGTTGTAGTGCCTGCTAGAGACCCTGGGTCAGGCAATGGGCAAAGGGCAAAGTCCATCTCACGGAGGAATCTCAGGTCCTGGCCTTTCCTTGGGGCTGGTGAAGAACAGATTAGGTCTGAGCTGGAGATCCGAGCCTTGCGGAACCACTCCCAGAGTGACCTGGCCTCACAACCGCATGTCCAAGGGTTTCCATTGAGCCTCAGAAACTGCACAGAAGATGTATCCCTCAATGTTTGACCTTGAAGCTCCTGCAGAGAGTTGTTGAATAGATAGAGGATGGTCAGTCTGCCAAGGTCACGGAAGGAACGTCGATGGACTTGTCGGATGCGGTTATCATGCAAAAGTAGTCTGTCAAGATTTACCAGACCACGAAAGGCATTTTCAGACAGGACACGGATGCGGTTGCCATGCAGAAATAGGTGGGTTAGGTTGACCAAGTCAGAGAAGAGGCCATCAGGAAGCTGGGTTAGCTGGTTCTCCTGCAGGTACAGGAACTGCAAGCTGTAGAGCTTGTGGAAGAGGTCAGCAGGCAGTTCGTTCAGGTTGCAGCGGTGCATGTGAAGACTTTGAAGGCGCTCCAGCCCCCTGAAAGCACTGCCATCCAGTCTGCGTAATGATGGGTTGTCACTCAAATCTAGCTCCTCTAGAACACGCAGATTACTGAATGCACCTGCTTCAATCCACGTGATGTTATTGGAGTAGAGCCAAAGAACCTGTAAAATTGTAAATTAAAAGCAACCATGAATCTCTGGTTAAAGCAACAGCCTCAGGATTCAGTGTGTGCTACAAACCTGTGTTTCAAAGCCAAAGGAGTCTGCTCTTAGCTCAGTGATTCGGTTGTTCTGCAAGAAGACACGCTGGGAGTCATATGGCACGCCACCAGGTACTGCAGTGAAATTCTGAGACTGGCAGCTCACAGTCATGGGCTTGTGGTAGCATACACACAACCTGGGGCATGCCTGGCCAGGTGCACATCGACATGCCAACATCCATACCACCAACCAAAGAGACAAACCACCTGTGGAGAGAGAAAAAAAAACAAAATACATGTTTTGAAACAATGCTCTTCATAGTCTAAGTTTGTGAAGATATGAATATGCATAAGCTAAACTTCATCCTGTTTGATCAAGCACAACAGAGAACAGAACAGGGAGTATGAGTGTGTGTGAAACGAAAAGGTTGGAATTAGCTTCAGGTTTGTGAAATGAACCCAGATCCAATTGCTGGAGCTCATAAATATTGAAGAGAACCCATGGGGTTCAGTGACTTTAAATTCACAGCTTAAATTATTCATGCTGCCCATATCCACGTTGCCAGCACAAGATTTTCCTATTACCTGACCCTTGACCTGATCATCCCAGGTTCCTCTAGGAATTTACTAATCATCAATAACGTATACATTCCTTTTTTGTGCTTAACCATTTTTTCACCTATATTTAATAGCTTCTTTTTCATCTTTTCTTTATACTCAAAGTAGAAAAACATACAATCATTTATTTTCTGATGAACCACTGAGATGTTCTATAGTAGTTGCAGGAGTCTGCAAAAATGAAATCAATTACACGCAGACAAAAAGTTCAGTAGCAACACAAGGCACAAGTTAATAAGCATTAGTCAATATTAACCTATCAAATATTATTTAATTTAATTATATTGAAAACAGGCAGAAAAATTAATGAATTAATGAGTGAATATATTGAAAGAGTCAGTGGTACTCACTTTTGAAAGTAAGAGTGCTGGAGGCTCGAGTTCTCCGCGCAGTGCCACGAGTTTCCATCCCAAAATCCAGACCGAGAGCGAGTTAGCCTGAGCGAGTGCTGCTATCTGCTCTTGCGGTCAGCTCTGGTGCTCGAGTCGACTGCGACTGAGGAGCGGCTGCCACTGCGCCAGCGTTTATAGCCCGGGAGCGGGTGCCCACGAGCGTGGGAAGAGATGGATTCTCTCAGGCGTAACGTGCGCGCGGGCGAGATGCACATTAGTAGGAGGAGAAATCCAAACTGTGATTCTGCCCGGGTCAGAGTATTGACAGGGATGACCAAATAATACATGTATTTTTTTTTATTATTCATGACTTTACATTTCTCTAAAGCTCTACTAGCAAACAACTTAGCTCAGGGGAGATTTTAGGAGTTTTAGGGGGGGCTCAGACACCGATCAAACATGATTCATCCAGATAGAACCTGCTCTTATCACGATATGAGATAAATCCGTCTAGTAACTGATAAATAAAGAAAATGGCAGGACCTTTTAAAAATATTGGGCTGCAGTACAAGCTTTAAACACAAACATTTAAATCTCCAAAAACAGATTTATACGCATCCAAGGTCAAGAAACACTTTAGTTGTCTTTTAATACACGTTTATTTTTGCAGCATTTTTAAATTGGAAATTCGGTAATGAATTGTTTCATGTTCGTAACCTGCATGATTGTTAGTTCGAACTATCTGCTGTCATTGGATACTGCGTGTCACATGCATCTCCGAAATGGACGTCTAACCCCAAATATTACACTGCTGGTATTACTTATATACCATTGACGCTGCCTTATCAGTATGAACCGGTCATAAGGCGAGGAATTGAGAACTCAAACGCGGGAGCTGAGGATAAAGTGCTCAGATACAGTACAACACAGTGGACAAGCACACACTTATACATAAACAAAACCCTAGGATAAAATCCTGCAAGTGTATCAGAACCTGAGGACGAGGGCAAAGGGCGCTCAGCAGAGACTAGGTTGAGCTTTGTTTTAAAACATGAATGGATGACACCTCAGTGGTAGGAGGTGGTCTATTGTGACGTCGCCGTTTTGAGCTAAAGATTCGGTTTGGAAGAACTCAGAGTCAACTCTTTAGTAAAGACTAAAACTCAATTAGCGTTAACTATTTATTTAGTAATTTAGAACATTTTTTTTTACTTTTAATTAGTTACATTTGTCAATTCCAGTGAATTCAGGTCTATTTATAGAAATGTCAACTCACAGAGGACAAACTGATCAGAGCATTGCATTGACAAGAGATCTACAGATAGCTACACAGCGAAATAATATTCAAATAAAAAAAAAATCACCATATAAATACAAGCATGAAAAAGACAGAAGGCAGCCAAAGTCATCAAGAATTATAACCAAAGTGAAAACATGCTTGAAGCCCCCACAGAGCCCTGATCTCAACACCATAGGGCGTGTCTGAGATTACATGAATGATGTGAAAAAGCTACATCCACAGATGTGTTTTGTTTTCCAAGATGTTTTCGAAGAGCCTACCAAGTTCCTTCCAAACTGTGTGCCTTGAAAAATTAGTATTATTTTTATTCTTTTACATTTTTAAAACACCTGGTTAAAACGTGTGCACAGTAGTGTATAGGCGTAGTAAGATATTTATTGGTAATTTAATTTATTTTCTATTTAAAGTTATTTGAAGTCTTTCATATTTAGGGTAATGAGCGCTGAGCGACGTGCCAGTGCCCTAGCGCCCTCTATTGACTGCCACCACTATGACGAGGTTCAGATTGTGTTTAGTAGAAAAATGAAATTTATTCATTCACTTTCCAACTCGCTTTTTCCCTGTTAGGGTCACGGGGGTCTGCCGGTGCCTATCTCCAGCACACATTGGGCGAGAGGCGGGGGTACACCCTGGACAGGTCACAAGTTCATTGCAGAAAAGTGAAATCCAAAGAAGTTAAATGAAGACATACAGCGCAGCAATTATTAAAGACCCAATTCATTTTCAATATTTTTAAAAGTGAAAAAAATGGTCTATGCCTAATTCATCCTGTTTTAAGTTGATCTGGATATTGCGAGCACTTTACCTTATTCACACCAAATTTCAACCACTGTACAAATATTTTTTTGTTAGTGCTCTCAAGTGTGCAAGGACAAGAATGTTGTTAGCAACCCATAAAACATTGTGAGTAACATCATGAAGATTAGTTATTTCATCTCAGTTTCAGCCACTTCATTATTTGTACACAGCCGAGGAAAAGACATGTTAAAATTCATTAATGCAACTGTGTGCAAGTGGGGTGTGATGAGTCAGTGTTCTGTGCCATGACCACTACTGAGGTCAGTTTCTTCGTATTCAGAATGATGCAGCCCATCTGTACTCACAGAATTTTTGCCAGATGTTTCTGGTTGAAATATCTTAGCTCGTTTTGTCCATAGAATACAACTAAGAGTATTTGATATTGAATACCTTACTATACTGGGCAGTTTTGCTGTTTAATTGGAGCAAACTCTCATCTGGACGTAGTATGGATATGGATCCCTTAACTTCCTGAATATGAATAAAGAAATAAAGAAAGAAAGAAAGTTTCTTTCTTTATTTTGAAATAAAGAAAGAAAGAAAGAAAGAAAGAAGGAAGGAAAGAAAGAAGAGAAACTAAAAAAATATATATATTTACATTTATCCAAAAAAACGGATCATTCTTGAAAATACTAGGTGTTGATCATGCGATATTCTGTGCACGTGAAAAAGTTTTTTTTTTAATCAACTCTATGGGATGAATTTTTGTCCATCAATCCGTATTATACTCCACCGTAAACATATTATCTTTGAAACATTTTAAGCTAGTTTTATTGAGCCTACAAATGCATTCAAAGTTAGAAATCCATTGAAAACATTCTTATATACAACACGTATACAACAGAACTTCTTATATACAACACTGTGTTCCTCCTCATTTCTCAGAAGACTCTATAAAGTATCACAAGATGAATTCTGATGATCCACACACAAAAAATTCTAGATGCTAAGTCATCTGCTAGTCTCAAAGGCTAGAAGAAGTAACAAATGGAGGTAGGAGACAGCCTGCAGAGCCATACTGTACGCAGTGTACTAGGTCACTCCTCGTCAGAAGTGCCCTTTGTTTTACTGGGGTGATGTGGAGAAAAACAAGGCAGAGCCTGAGGCTATATGCACAAACACAAAGATCTTAGCCCACCAGCATAGTCATCACTGCACATTATAAACGCTGCAGGGGGCCGTGGGGGGAAGAAAAAAACACACACACACACACACATATGAATGCACACAGCAAGATCAGACAGATGACCACACTCCCCCTCACCACTTGGGGCAGTGACACACACATTAAAGAGCAACAGATGGGTTTGGGGAGAGAGTGTGCCTTTCTTGTGTGTCTATGTCAGATCACATGTGTGCCCTTTGACAGTTGCCAACCTGTACTCAACCATGAATATGTTAATTAGACTTGATCATGTGGACATATTGTTTTGCCAAATGTTAGGACCAGTCAAAACGAGTTGTATTAAAATATCTGCAATAAGGTTAGATATCCCTACTTTTTCATAATTTCTAAAATTATGTTCTGAAAACATCAAATGCAAAATGGTAGTTTAAGCTCATGGACACGTTCAAACTAAATTTGACCAGGTTTCAAAACTGGATTTTCCACTAGGGGACAGAGTTAAATTTGACTAGAGTCTGTTATTCTCTACCAAACTTCTAAAGTAGATAATTTTGTAATCAGGGAAAAAAATGTCCTTTTAGAACCCATTCAGAATTGATTTTATATAAAACCAATGATTACTCCCCTTGTTACATTGGGTAGAATGTAGAAAATAAACATGATCAGTTTATTCAAAAAGTAACAATAATTCCTTCAAACATGGGCAGAGACTTGTGTCGGCATCTTTGCAGGTATAACTGCAACCAAGACAAACAGGATAAGTTGAATCCAAAAAGAACCCGGAAGTGAACCAATGGTTCATTTTCTTGAAGATTGAGGAAATGTGTAGCAGTAATATGGAAGTAAAGGCCTCTACTCACCAATTTTCATGCAACGCTGAAAGGTTGTAGAATTCTGTGAAGGTCGAGTACTTAAAGGAAAAGGAAGTTGGGCTGATATGCTGGTGATTGGTTGTGAAGGGAACTGTGATTAGGATCAGGTGTGTTGAAGCAAGATCGCGGATAAGGAGATTTATGCGCCTATGTATCAGGGGCTGTGGATAGTTGGGAACCCCTGACACCACTGGTGGAAAATCTAGTATAACCAGTTGAGGTTTTTGGAATTTGTTGGTTGGATTAAGCTTGCTACTAACGTGCTGCTCTACCAATTCAAATCAATATTTAAGAGATGTTTTTGTTTTGGGTTTGTTGATGTTTTTTCTTCAACAGGTTATTTTCTTTAATATGTGCAGCAGAGGATGACAAAGGAATATCAAAAGAACCATCCAAGAACCAACAACTTTCTTTAAAAGCTCTGGTCACCTAAAAAAAAACTTTTTGAAAACGTGAAAAGATTTTTCTGGAACATTCTGCCCCCAAAATAACTTCCTCCAAAACCTTTTCCAAACTCACGATCAAATGTCCTCAACACCAATGGGTGTTTCAGGATGATGAACCCCAAACTATCACATCATGTGTTTGTGTAATTGAAAGTAATTGAAAAAGCAGCATTTGGAAAGCTGTTTTTCCAGTAATAGTCCTAATTAGAGCCTTCCCAACTCTCTGTCACACTCATGTCACTGACTAAGCCTCACAATAAGTCATTTTACACAGCCGCCCTCATTAATCTATTTCTGTAAGTCTTTCATGTTCCTTAACAGTTTCAGCAGTGCAGTCAGGCCATTTCATATCCTATACACACAGAACTGATTTGATAAAGTTCTTATTTGTAATTAAGTCATTTTTTTACAAATGATTCAAATTGATGATTAGTTCAATTATTTACTGATGTGATTTACCCAGAGGAAACATCTCAGTGGTTCATCATTAATTTTCTTTTCCGACTTCTTACTTTGCCATGGGGTTCTGCTGGTTCTCCCAAGAAAGGGAAATGATCCAGTGAGCGTCTTACTGAAAGGCCACAGTATATCACCATTCTGCCATCAAACAGTTTTCTAAAATTAACTAGAAGCGCCTCCTTTAAGAGTTCAATCAGCTTTTATGACAAACTTTATAGCAGACATCAGACATTTAAAGTGATATAAAAAGAAAGACTAACAAATTTCCTTCAGCACGCTCTATGCTTGAAGTCCTAGCCACTTCTTGAACTGAATGCATTATTCAAACAAACAAATCATGTGTTGAACACAAATTTTGACACCTTTCTCCTAACAAATTAGAAACCAAATAAAAGTGGATGCTGACACACTTTCAAGAATTTGAAATGTTATTATTGTTTGAAATTTTACTTAGTCAGTTTTTTGGCAGTTTGGAGATGGGTATTAAGTTGTACACATTTAATTAAAAAAAAATGTTTATGTTCTCTTGCCCGTTCTTTGGGGATCTCATTTTTGAAATGGGATGTGTGACAACCCTGCGGTCTCTTACTTGGAAGTAGAGAGTACTGGAGCAAAGTCTCTTAATTGTTCATCGAATCGTTCCTAATCTATGTGTATGAGTTTTGTGTTTCATTTCACCCAATGTTTGCATTTGTTCCTCTTTGGTCATACTGTGTTTGGTGTAACCATCTTTGTTGTATCTTTTAACCCTAGAATTTTGTTCAACCTGTTATCTATTGTTTACTTTGCCTGCGAATATAATGTATATGTTTATTTTGCAACCTTAATCCCTTCAGTTCCCTTTCTAGATTGGAAGTGGAATTGAAATCACTTGCATACTGATCAGTTGGTGAAACAGAAGTATAGCGCAGTGTGGGTAACCCCACCAGGTAAGATGCTGAGTTTGGGTAACAAACACACCGCTCACTCACATCTACACTATGCAGAAGGTAATGCATTATTGGGAAGTATCTGATGGATCAAAAGAAGTGTCTACCTAACCTACGCAGGAAAGCACTTCACTGCAAACAAATCAAATAGTCCCTTTATTTGGAATAATAGAGATATTACAAACAGTTACAAACAGGAAGCTGAACCACGAAGAAGTCGTTAGCTAAGAGCAACTGGAGAAGCGTTTCATGGAGATTCCAGTAGAGGGCTCTCATGACCAACAGAGTTTCTGAACAGCATGTAAACGTTGAAGAACTCTACAGTTCTCTTCCTAAACCTGATACATAGCTTAGCAGATGGAGTTAAGATTCAGCATTTACCCGTTTGTGTTCATTTCCTGTGTGTTCTCATATTATCCCTGCACACAAAAACAGGCAGGTAACATCAGACCTGGAGATCCCTTTGTCAATACCTTCATCTACAAAGCTTCACTTGAGATTTTCTGTTTAGTTCAAAATAAGATTCTTAAAAAATGTAAAGCAAAAAAAGGTTACTTTAAGTTTGTGTGTAAATACTGTCTGTAAAATACAGCAAATATTTGCTAATTCCAGCAAGAAAATGTGTTACAATTTTATACAAATACATTTCAGAGCATGCACACAGAGTGGTCAAACTCAGATTCCAGTGGGAAGCTTATCATGTAATGTTTTCATTTGGAATGGATTGGTTCAATAAACTCAGATTGTAAATATATGTAATCTCATATAAGGGGTAGACACTGAATCTGAAGCATCACTTAATCACCATAAACAGAATCTTCTGGAACTATTAGTAAGTATTGCCCCGATGGATTAAAATATATAAATTTTATAAATTACCCTAGTTATAGTACAAACACAATGTACTTTTTGGGATGGCTTGATTCTAATCGTGTGTTTATGTGTGATGAGGACATAGTAACGAGGGCGGAGGAGAAGTTGATTTCCTGCGTAATCAGCATAATAATAAACAACATGCCACAGTTGACCTCTCCTGAACAGGACACTGAAAGGTTATTTAAACATTTCTTTCTCAACGCTGTTTTTCTGTCGCTTTCTGAAGCAACAGAAAGCAGCTGTGAAAGCTTCAAGGTCAGGAGGATCTTCCCTTTGCTCGGAGAGCTCATTTAGAGTGAAGATTATGAGGTTTTGTTGCCAGCTTTCCGCTGAGCCGCCTGACGCCGACAGTGCAAGAAAACATAGATGGGGTTGATGAAGGCCGCGAGACTCAGGATGGTCAA
The DNA here is from genome assembly GCA_007224835.1 of Danionella cerebrum. Taxonomy (NCBI): domain Eukaryota; kingdom Metazoa; phylum Chordata; class Actinopteri; order Cypriniformes; family Danionidae; genus Danionella; species Danionella cerebrum. The sequence continues at coordinate 347,714 of SRMA01025183.1, read as the reverse complement.
AGCGATGTTCACCTACAAAATAAATATGATAACTGTGGAGTCTTTTGGATTTAGTGACTTTTAAACAAGTGTCAGTAGAATCAAAAGAGATTTCTAACAGTCCTAAAATATGATGTACAGTTGTGCTCATAGGTTTACATACCCTGGAATTTTTCTGAAAATGTGACTGATTTTTGAATGAACATAAAAGCATTTTTCCACTCCATGCCATTTATTGTCAAACAAATGTTTACCCTTTTTGAATCATAATGACAACAGAAACTTTCCAAAAGACTCAAAGCTGTCTCCTCCTCAGCTGTCTTTCATGAACTGCACGTTATAATTTTTGCCAAGAAAGCAAAAATCTCACCAAGGTATGTAAAGCACTGCTTTATGTATATGAAGAAAACTACTGAAAAATTGCTTTTTAGAATAATTAAAGAGTAGCTAATTAAAAATCCTCCATTCTCTCAAATTCTATGCTACTTCTAAACCCTGGTTAGGGTCTTGAGCAAAGGTTAGCATCATATTAGCACTTTGTTATCAATCTACCTGATATACCTTTCAACAACATGACCTTCAAAAAGGTTCTGAATCTGTAATGATGCAGTAGTTCAGTTATGAGCCACAAGTGTTTGTTTGTGTGGTGTAAAGACTCTGTAGTGTTTCATGGCTTTCCCCGCAGCGCTGTCTGTGCTGTGCGCAGTTGGCTGTCAACATTTTGAATCTGTAGTTTTCGTGTGCGTGATGGATTTTTTTCTAGCTATAAGAACTGGGAAAATCCATTATTTCAAACTGGCCTGTTATTGTAGGCAGTCTAAGGCCACACCTGAGAGAGGTAGGATAATTAAGTCAGATTTATTAACAATATTTGAGAGCCATGGGTCTTTTGTGAATGTAGGAAATATTTCTGATATTTGAGAGCTCATGCAAAATGGAAGCTAAACCGAAAGTGTTTATTCTTTAGACTTAGAGTGGATAGGGTTGATAGGTCTGTATTGCAAAGTGTGTCGCCATTTAGCTCTGACGATTCAGGTGAAGATAAGTCCTGTCCATCCTTACACTGTCTATCCTTACTGTGAGCGTTTACAAATTTTTTTATTTTTATTTTCAAATATTCACAGGCATGGCTTGAAACAGAGAACTACTTCATTATGCTAAATTTGCCATACAATTTCCATGTCTGAATCTTTCACAATGAGTTATTTCTATCCTATTGATAAATTCCTTGACTTTTTTTAAATTTTGGATTTCTACATCACTGCGTCTGCTGAATGCTTATATTTCTTCAATATTTTCCCATCAGTTTAAAAAAGTTAATTAACAAATAATTTCAAAATCATGGAAGTGTCATTAGAAATCTACAAATCTGAAAGTGTCTCTGGTGGGAAATGTGCTCCCAAATTATCTATAGAGAATGGAATCTGCTGTGTATCTGTGAGGAATACGGAAAGCTTACATAAAGAGGGTCTCCACCCAGTGGGCCTTTAATGAGGGCGAAGCAGGGATACTGGAGCAGAGAGACCACTGCTGAGAGAGCCATCACAGTTCCAAACAACTTACCAAAGTGAACAGAGGGAAACCTTGGGGAAACAAAAGTTACCATGAATGTTTGGCTGGTAATAGAAGTTGTGATTTTTTTTTTTTTTACAAAACTTGATATTGGCAGAATATTCATGCTCTGTATAATCACTGTTTTGCCTTTTCAAAATGAGAAAAAGTGGCAGCTCTTGTGTCAGAGACGTTGGTTAAGCTGTGGCCATTGAATCTGAAGAGAAAACGTTTTTAAGGTACAGCCATAAGGTCATGGTGGTTATGCCTGAACCTGGCTGTGGGCTTGTGTGACTGCTGAGGCAGTTTCTGGATAATAGAAGGTTATACCGTTGTAGCTTGGGATGTCACAGAGTCTGGAAAACAAGTCTGGGAGAGTTCAGGGAGGTCTTTCTGGTTGACTCAGAAAGAGACAAAAAGCAATTCTGTGCGGAGTGGAGTGGAGCTGACCTCATAATTTGGAATGATCAGCTCTGTAGCCAAAAATATTTAAGAAAATTCTTTAATATGTTTTATTTTTATTTGCTGGGGCCACTAGCCCCAGAGACTAATATTTGCAATACACATGTGATGTGCAATGGCCCTAGAAGTCAGGGCCCACTCTGTAGGTGTCTCATTGATTCCGCTGGCAGCAGAATATGTGGGTTCGATGATGCCAAAATATTGATAGGTGTTTGATATACAAATTGAATAATCTCTTTGGATTTATTTGTTATTGAGATAATTGAGATTGGCATTCTTGTTGAGATTTGTTTTCTAACCGTCCATGCTTCTTGAAATGAGCTATTTTGACCCCCACACAATCACTAACCTAGACAGGGAAGGGCCTTTTTATATATATCCTCTTTTGGGGATACCAATAAATTACCTCCCATTCCTCTCCTCTTCTAAATAGTAGTTGCGGATGGTTCTGGCTGTGGCTATGGTTGAAGGTTGGTCTTCTTGAGAAAATGTATACCACGTATGAAATAAAAAAAGACTTTCCTTGGAAAACCTTGTGTAAATGACCTAAGGCCTTGTACAGAATAGAAGAAGGTTTCACTTTAAAACTGAAATCTTGGTTATCAGTGTAAACCATCAGTTTCTGAAGATGGTATTTATATACACCGTTAAGTGGTATATGCAAAAACAATTACATTGGCTCCTCACAAGCAGTTGGAGTATGATTGGTCTGTTCAAACAAAGGGGTTCACAATTGATACATTACTTTAAAATTATCTATAAAGTAAAAATTTACTGAGAGGAGTTATAGTAATAAAATATAATTGCCTGTCTGTTTACACTGTCTCTTTAAAGGGTTCTCGCAGAATTGTAAATACTCACGCCACACTGATGAAGGCAGCATTCCCTCCATATAAGAAAGATCTGTTGAGCACTTGCAGGACAAAAGTGAAGTACTGCAAAGGAAGGATTGGGGTGGCGGCACACACTGAGAACAGCACACACTGCAGAGCCGTCAGAGACAGAGATAATATAGCTGCCTGCAGGTCTGACTCCTGCTCACTTTGTCCTACAGAGAACATCAAGGGAAAAATCATTTTTTAAGAAACAGGAATTTCTAGGAAAGTGAATACAGAGGAATTGGAAGGAAAATGCCCAAAAAACTGTATATTTATATAATCTACAAGTTAAAGGAAAGTAATTTACACATCAGATTTAAAACAATAGAACTAAGCAAAGTGTGCCACAGAGGGATACAAATAAAAATAAAAACACATTTAAAGGACAATAATGCTACTGAAAAATATTTAAAATAAAAAGAGTCAAGACATATTAAAACAGAGAAGCTTTGAGAAAAGAAATGGGCCTAGAAGTTGGAGGAAGCCCAGGTTGCAAAACCGCAAACCACTGTTGGTCCGAAACAAGATTGTTGAGCTACAGGGGCTTGGAACGGGCTACGGTCAAGCAGCTTGAAAAGGTGACAACATTTGGTGATATTTCATGCAAATAAGACTGATCATCAGCCCAAACCAACATGGATTGATCTCGTCAATTAACTCAAGTCTGCTGGGACCAGATTCAACAAGAAAACAGTTGTTAACACAACGTTCCCCATTCTAGGTCATGGTAAGTTTAAAAAGCCGATGCAAGGGTACCAAGCAGTCACAGAACCTGCCCATTTTAACCTTCTCAAGCTCTGATATTTTCCCCAGAAGCCTGCATTCAGAAAATGAACAACTGCCTCAGAGAGAGAGTAAATCTCTCATCAGAATGTTCTCATCGCTTGTACCTCGCTAGTGTAATAATCTTCCAGTCCCACATTGGTAAATGAAAAAAAAATAAATAAATAAATAATTCAATTCTAAACTAAAAACTTTTTAATGAGCCATTCTCATCATCCAATCTGTAAGATGCTTTGGACAAAATGTTACTTTTATTTTCAAGTGGACTGAAGCTTTTTCAACAACTCAAAATTAAATCCATTATAATAAGCCCTGCAGGAAAAGTGTGTTTGTTCTGACCTGGTTCTCTCTGTCTTCCCTTGTGACGATCCATGATCAAGCCATTCCATGGGGCACACAGGATCCCACACAGCTGAGTGAATGCAAACGCATTTGTGTAACGGCTGACTGAGAACAAACACAAAAAGACTGTTTACAGCCAAGAAAAATATAACAGTAAAACCCAAACTCATGATGCTCACATGAATGTTTCAGCGTCTATAGACACTGCTCTAAGGCATAGCTTCACCTACACATAAATAACTTGAGATAACATTCATTCTCTAAATTCATAGCAAGGTGCTACCATGTGTTTCTGTGTTCTTACCAAGGCCTGAGTCTCCAGCGGCCAGATGATTGAGCATTGGGTTCAGGGTGCCAATAAACAAGTAGTGCCTCAGCTGCATGACTGAAATCCAGATGATATGCCACAGGAAGAACCAGGAAAGCACACAGCTTTTGAAGCTACGCTCTGATGAAAACATGCACAGTTTTTGTTAATAAACAATATTATACATTTTTCAATATTTAGCATCTGCAATGGACTGGCAACCTGTCCAGGGTGTACCCCCCGCCTCTCACCCAATGTGTGCTGGAGATCTGTGTGGACCGGCAGTCTCTTGTGCCCCCGAAAGGGGTCGGAAAATGAATGAGTGAATACTTATCATCGCAACTCCGTGTTTATAAAATTTGAGAAAATGTCAGCCTGATAAACTGTAAAGTTATTAGTGCTTTAGTGACAATACAAAAATCATGACATTGAGTTCAATGGGGAGTTCTTTTTAAACGCTGCATGAATGATCAGGAACTACATCACTTCTACGTGTGATTATATTGGGTTATGTGTCTTTGCAAAGACAAAAACTAAAAAATGTAGATGTGTCTTGGAGTAATAACCTGTACTTGAATGTCTTAATTACCAATGGAACTTTATGATAGAAGAAGCAACTATTTGGGAATGTCAGATAGGGATGCACAGAGGCAGCTCAAAACTCATAGAGGCTGCAACAGACAGCCAAGATATGTCAAAGAATGCCCTAACTCCTGGGTTTGGACCATAAGGAGTTTTAGAGCATTTACAGGATACCTGGAACCAAAGATTAGGTTTACAGGCTTTGCAGGCTCAAAACTTTTGAAAAGAACCTTGCTCACTAATGCAGTCCTCAGTTTAACTCCACATACAAATCACTGGGCCCGAACAAAGAGAAACAGGAAATTCCCACTCTTTTGATTGCAACCAGAAAAGCTGTCTCGAATGTAGGTTTCTGTAGTCTGAGGAAAAATACAGAGAGATACGACAAATGCCCTAGGGGGAGCCACGGTGCAGCCATCTATCTCAAGTGAGAGGAATCTGTCTGTCAGCTCATGGTATCTAATTGATTTGCCGTCAGGAATTTGATTTGCTATAGGTGAGCGGAAATCCTTGCTACATAGTCATTCTGGGTTTTTCTAATCCTTGAGCAAAGGTAACACAGTTCAGACAAGATCTTGGCTCCTCTGTGTTTCATGTATAAGAATATTAACTGGTGATCAGAAGGTTACTATTTTGCTCCCCAACTCCCTTGGGTTTTGCAGTTTGGGTGAACAATCAAAACTCTTCCCAACCAAGGCTGTGAGTGTTTTAGCAGTGCATTTCAGAACAACTGTCCCAAGAGGAGCTGTGACCAGTGAATAAAATAGCATGGAATGTTTAATGGGGATGCAAACAAATAAATTTGAGCAACCTCAAACTGTTGCTATATATACAGGAATGCCAGGGTAGTCTGGTTCTTCACCCTGGAGATGTGAAACTCACTCCCAGATCCATTATATTCCATGCTTAACTTGGGACTCTGAACCTGAACCAATTCTGACTTGGTGTCACACACAAATTTGGTAGGCTTGACTGTTGAAGCAGAACCATTTGCTTAAACAGGTTTTCTGAAAGAAGCACTACCATGTAATACCTGACCGTAGGAGTGCAAAATGGTAAACTGTGTGGAATGTAACTCATTTATAAAAGATACAGGATTGGTTGTAGGCTGGTGCCCAAGAGTGCAGTCAGTCTAGGAGAGCGTGGTTTCTCAGGGTCATTGGTATCCAATTCAGTTTGACAGTGGCTTTCTTGCAGCACAATGTGGTTGCATTTTTATGGACCCCACTTTCTCAGACACATTCTGAGGGTGCTCTTATAGGCTGATCCTTTAAATAGCAGTATGTCTGATTTTCCCACAACCCTGATCTCAGGCATCTCAGGCAAAGCAAGAGTCAACCCTGCCCTGTCTGAGCACACTCATTCACCCTCTCAGTGGAGTCCATAAAAGAAGCTTGGCCCCAGGTGATTTTAAAGAATGTCCACCTGTACCTGCAATGCATATACTCTCCCCTAAGAAGTGTGGGCACACTTGACACATGGGTTGTGTCCTTGCTTCGAAAACACAGAAGCACATACACAGCCCATCATCCATACTAAAGCACTGCTGAGCCATTTTTAAATATTTCAGTGAATCTGTTTACTGGGCTAGGGAAGTTTCACGGGAATGGCATATTTTTTCAGGGAAGAAACTTGACACTTGTTACTCAGCAGCGGGGGGCAAAACAGGAAATGAGTTTGCACCCACACCCAGTATTATACACTCTAGTGAGGGGGTGTACAATATTTATTTTTGTTGGCCTTTTCCAATAGTTGTGTTTTGTCTGGCTGACAAACATTTTTAGAATGACATTCTAGTGCAGGGGTGCTCACACTTTTTCAGCTTGCAAGCTACTTTTAAAATGACCAAGTCAAAGTAATCTACCCGCTACAAAAATGTAAAACATCAATTTCAAAAAAACATCAACAAACAATTATTTTCAACTTTATTGAGAATTGACAAAACACACATAATAATTAACAATTTACATTTTTTGTAATAACCAAGTTTAATTTGATGACTTGCACTGAATTGAATCATTAGAACAGTTATAGAGTGGTAATAGAGTGATTTTTTTATGGGAGCAACTGAGCTTTGATCCAAATAATCAAGAATAAAAATGATGCTCTAATAAATGTTTAAATTTTTTATTGAAACTGAGTTGTGCAGTACAATATGCAGGTGAGGAGTGGCGTGTTGCTTGATATTGGTTGTAATAGACCAATTTAGAATGAAGTTATGAAGCATATTCTGGGTAAAACATATTTTGGATCTGGTAATTTGCAGACGGTCTCTAAGCGATTCCATGTCAGCGGGTTGCTCATAGACGGTAATGTGTTTCTGCGAATGCCGAGGGAAACTTGTTTTGATAAAAAAACGTTCTATAGTTTGTCCGCTACATAACACAAATTAAAAATATGTTTTATTTGTTTAATAAGAACATTCTGGTCTCGAGCTATTGAGCAGAGAAAACCGAATCCGTGAATCTGCAGCTAAATTTACTGAACTGTGACGGGATGGATGATCGACTGATATTGTTTCAATTTCACGCCGCGATCGACCGGTAGCACCTCCATCGACGTAATGAGCACCCCTGTTCTAGTGAGTGACTAAAGGAAACCTACGGGCTTAATCCAGTAATATACTGTTAAATTCACATTGGGCACGAGGTGTTTTGCCATCACAGTGTCACATTCACAATTCACTTATAAAGGCAACTTCTAATCTATTGTAACAACCTGTGGGTGACAGAATCCCTCTTAACAAAGATGCTGACAACAAGGCGCCGGACAATCATTCATCTCACATCAACAGACCAATCATCACAAGTTGAGTGACAGGAAGCCACCTAAACCACCCCAGCCACAATGATATTAAGCCAATTAACAGCAGCATAATGAGATGCGTAACAAGTCCTTATGAGCCAGTCACGTGGAAGTAGAGTGTGATGTCACTAGGCCAGTTACTTCACTATTTATCTGAAGCAGATAAATGTGTCTTTTGGACGTTGGGAGGATTGCTTGTTTTTACACAGACAGAACAAGCAAACTCCACTCAGGAAGGCTTTGAATGAGAGACCTTCTAATAACTGAGAGACAGTCGTACTACCCACTACATCATGGTTTACTAAAAGTCATAACTAACTGGTGTCGTGATAAAAATCAGGATGCGGTTTTTTAAGTAATTTAACAAATATTTACCAAATACTAAAGCTCACTCACCCGTATTCTCTGTGCTTTTTTGCTCAGGAGTAGCCACTTTTATAGGCATTTCCCCTTCTTCAGGGGATGTCTGTATGTTTTTCTCTCTGATCTTAGCTACCGTGTAATCCGGTTTCTTTCCACAGCTTATCCTGCAGTAACAGAAAACAAAAGAACGGTACAAATATAGTAATGTTGCAGGCACATAGATGTACCTCACAGCACATAGATAATCTGAGAAGAGCAAACCACTACAATAAACTACTAAAAGTAACTATTGATGTAATCTAATCCAGGTGCTCTCATGGTATTTGCAGAAGATATACATTTCTTGTGCAGCAGTAACGACCGTAGAAAGCAAATGTTGAAGCCAAGCTAAGCGACATTCTTGTCGTTCCATTTTATCCTCAAATACATTATTGAAAACACATATCTGTGGTTTTGGGTCCTTTGTTGAAAACAAGTGAGTGACTCTTGCAACAAGCTTGTCAATGTGTTGATGGAGTTAAGTAAAATTACACTATGAATTTGTCACCATGATGTATCATTGTCACCAATGCATGATGGTCTATTAATTAGATTTATTTGTATTTAACTAACATGACAACAAATAGGCATTGATCGTAAAATAAGAAGTTGATCATAAAGACCACAAGCTGGCCAGATTCTCCCTCAGAAGCTGAGGGAGCTTGTGTTTTAAATGTGTTAATGAAAGTTCTTAAACAGGGGTCACAAACAGGCAGAAAGCAGTCCCATTCCGGACATATAAGCCCAAATAGACCCCGTAGCTGAAGACCAAACCGAAAGTGGCTATTGTGATCTTCACAGTAGTTAATTTGCGGACATGAGAAAATATTGTTTAGTCATGACATGGCAAGAACAAAATAAATGTCATTTAAAGCAACATATTAGTTATAATAACCCAGATATTTATGCTATACTGTTAGCTTAATACAAAGCAATTCCCTGTACATTCGAGCAATAAAAATTACCCACTCTTATTTAAAGTGCGACAATCTAACTGTATTATGAGACAAAATGGTACATACACACATACAAACCCACTCAAATCTTTTACCATTTGAAAAGCAGCACTGTTTTTTTTTCATAATTTAAATTACATTGTAAATACTTGTAGTGAACTATATTGATTTTCAAGTATTGATTACCAGCAGGCTACTTAATAATATATTGTAGTAAATAGTCAGACATTATAATCTTCTGGACCTTCGCTTCCAATAAAATTATTTTACGTTCTAGTTGAAGTTCTGTGGTCTAAAACATTCTAGGGTAAAACTTTTCAAACTACACCCTTTTCAAAACCTAGTCAAAACCATCTCTTTTTTGTTTTTCTCTCTTTTTCTCCTCAGATTGTTCAGTTCAAAGAGGTGACTATCTTTAGAAAGATTTCTGGTGGCTCAGAATTTCCATATAATGGAGTTCACAGAGCATACCCGCATAGTCTTTTAAAGCAGCAGGAATATTGCTCGGATTTGTACTCCTGTGTGTCTCATAATGAAGAGTGGTGTTTTACCCATAAGTGTAGTTCTCTGGCAGAGGGTATGGGATGTGTTTACGAGGCATAAGCACAAACGTCCTGAAGAGATGAATCACACTGCAGCAAGCCAAGAAAATAAAAGAGCCTTGCAGAGGGACACCATCCTCAGATAACAACTGAAAGTCATTTAAAAAGAAATTATCATTTAAGGTATTTTTTATTAAACCATCCTTCCACAATGGTTTTATTTGCCTCTTACCTTAATGACAAGGAAGACTGCAGAAGAAGAGTCAAAGGCTCCGTTATAAAGGGTGATTATAGTGGATCTGTGACTGCCAAAGAGATTCCCCACCTGAAATAAGTGGACGATAACCATGTAAGATTACTGCAAAAATATTATGCTAAAAACTCTCCAAAGAATTGCTGCATGTCACATTTCATGCGCCATCAACCATATCAGCTTGTGATGAAAGGATAAATAAGGGCATGTGACTTTTGTATATCCACAATTAATATGGATCAGGTATTCCATGCTGATTTCTGTAACCCCAAACCCTGTGTGACATACAGTTTTAAGACACGGAAATAAACCCATACATGATTAATAACAGTGGGTATCATTTTTAGGAGTCTTGCTTTTAAAAAACTTGGTAAAATGGCTAAAAAGGCAGGATTTGGGCAGATGAAACTGAGGCTGGAACAGCAACACAAGTTCTCCTTTTGTTTAATATTGACAAGGACTTGAACCCAATGGTCACTGCAATGCAAATTAAAAGCACAGTTGATGCTTGGTAGTAACATAAGGTTAGGGTTGAGGTCACGGCATATAATACGATTTTTAACATTAAACTTTCAAAAAGTGTATTATTTTTAAAAACATGAAAAAAGGCCAACCTATAGTTTAATTTTGATTTCAAATATAATGTGTACGTTTTTAAAAAGGTTATTATTTTGATGTTTTTGGTTTTAAATAAACATTACAAGAGTTATGACATAATTTGCAAGGTAACTCAATTTAAAATGTGAGAAAATGAGATCATCTTTCAGTTTAATTTTACGGATCCAAATCGGTGCCATCTGTGCCATCTAGGGTGAAAAAAAGGGATAAGCATCGGAAGTACAAGACTTGTGATATGGCTTGTGTTTTTCAAAATTATGGCACAAAAGTAACCCAATGGCACAAAAAGTGCTTGGAACAGGGTATAAAGCTTAGAAGAGGTTCCCCTGCTTTTTTCCACATTGTTTCGATCTTGTCTTTGCTTTTTAGGGGGAAAATTTTGGTTTTGTTAAAAGACATAAAAACTGTTCGTTCTCAATTTTGTAGTTAAAAAATTACAGAACTGTATTATTGTGTAATGTAATGAAAAAATATTTGTAAAAGAAAAAAAAACGCTGGGGTTGTACTAAAAATGATTTCAAGCATTGCCACAAAAAACTTGTAATTTGTTCAATTTTACAACAGAAAATTTACATCAGCACATTGATTCAGTTTAAAACTCTTTGCAGGTCCAGTAAGGATCCAGTAAGCAAACGTATACAGGCTGACAAATAAATGCTGAACAATCACATGCCTTCCCTATCTACTTTTTAAACATGTGACCAGTGTATTTCTAAGAGTGATAAAATCTCCACTTTTCACCAGCGCACAGAACACTCTGTTCTAGCAGACCCTCTCTATCAGAGTCTTTTCTTTTATCAATAACATCATCTGTCTCACTCTTCCACCCTGATCTAATGGTCTTTTTTTAAGCAGTTACAGAACATTCCTCTGAGCATCAACTTTAAATCTCGCTGCTCTTATTTATCAATCATATTACATGTAAATACTATTGTCATATATACATTTCTGAGGAGACCTACAAACTACCAAAAGTACTCAAAATATGAACTTTAACATTTTGGAAACTGCATCCACCTGAGCCAAACCCTGTTAATATACAATTTTTTTTTGTAAGAACTGAGAGTATATTAACTACTCCAATTTTATTTAGCCTCTCTCTGAATGGTGAAACTGACTGAGAAAGTGCTATTTGATCATCTATGTAATTGCTTTCTATGCAGTGTTTTTTCTCTCCAATTTTTTAGCTCAGTTTATAATTGTGCGTCTTCATTAGGTATAAGAAAATACTAAAAAAGTGGTTGATTCCTCTATGAATAGAGTTAAATGCACTCTATTTTGCAGTATTTGTGCAATCGGTATGCAATAGTTTAAAATATTTTATAATTTAACCCAGAGTTAATAGGAACACAGAAGTCTCAAAAAATCCCACAATGCAAAAATAAAGATTTTTGGTCAGGTTTTACTGGAAAAAGCACCATTATTTCTGTACTATAACATTTTTCATATTTTATCTTATAAGTTTACAAAAAAAAATACTTATATTGATGCATTTGAGATTCGGAAGACGGATGAATATCCGTCCATTGGCAGATGAATATGGCTTCATAATGGTGTCTCAATTTGTAGGCAGATATTTCAATCCTTAGCGCACATGTGTCAAACTCAAGGCCCGCCATGTAATCTAATGTGGCCTGCAAGAGCTTAAAAGTTTTGAGTGTCTAAAAAAAAACGAAAACAAAAATGAAAAAAAAAATTACATTTCCCACAATGCCCAAGGTTGCCGCTGTGTTTCCGCATCCATACTCATGAGTGAAACTGCAGAGCTGCCAACTCTCACACATTGAACGTAAGACTCACGTGTTTGAGTGATCTCCCACGCCATACCTTTCAAGATGTGAAATAGGCGGAGCTAATAGATAATCTGTGATCTGTTTCTTGAGCCTGATGATAAAAGATGATGATCGATATGCATCGTCTTCAGTCTGTGAGGGGTTTTTTCACTTAAAATGCTATTTTTCTTTATTCACTTGGACAGTTTGATCCTTCATTAATGGAGCTATGTGGATTTTCATAAGCTGACAAAAATCAAAAGGATTTATATAGAACAAAAAGCATACAATTGTTTCTATGCAACTGAATTGTCACTTGAATAAGGTGTAACATTATTACTAACATTAAGGAGTAGTTACATTTATTTTACATCACATTGTTTTACATTTATAAGTTACATCTGGCCCTTTGGGGATAATGCTAATGTGGCCCTCTGATAAAATGTGTTTGACACCCCTGCCTTAGCGCCTAGTTTTAAGGGCTTAGAGGTGGGGATGAGAGAAATGGAACTCAGCCTTTTTCTTAATTTGTTCTTAAAATTAGACTGGTCATAGACTTCATCAAAAGCCATAGACATCAATGCATCTGCCTCATTATTACCACAAGAAGGGAGCAGTTTCAACTGACGGGAACAGTAAAAGGGCAGTTAAGCACCACACCTTCAAAATGAGGTATTGAAACTGATCTTACTCACTCCTTCCAGCAGTTTGTTTAAACTATAGCATAGTTAAATGCAGATGATTTTCTCTGATATCTCTAGTCCTGAGTGCCCAATGTTACTGGAAATACAGAGCTCTGAAATAAATGAGGTTTAAAAAAAATTGTGCTCAATGGTGTACTAAAGTGGCTCAGTTCCCTTTATGGCAAGAAATCCAAGAGCTCATCGACTAATACAGTGGTCAAACAATGAATAAATTCACACGAATGGCGCTGTTTCAAACAGTTTGAAACAGGAAGTTCATGCCTACTTCATGCGATTTCAGAAGTTCAGTCGTGAATGTTGGAACGATATTGCATCATATGATGGAACTTAGGCCACCAGATTAAAGAGGTCATATGCAGGAGCTTTTTGATGACTCAAAATGAATACAACATACATTTTAAGGACACCAGTATTTTTTATAATTCACAGTTTTATTGTGAATTATTTATCTTTTAAACAAGGCTGTTTTGTGTGTGGTCATAATGGACACATCTGGTGTCAGCCCATGTTCACAATCAGATACAATGAATTTCTACATTATTCAGTAGTAGTGTGACCGCCCCTTGACACAACTAGCAAGTATAGACATTGTCAGAGGCTGCTCTGTTAATGATGAACATGGAGGAAATGATGAGGCCCTTTTATAAGTCATCTATTTTTCACTTATGTGTTTTGTTGGTGTGTTTTATGTCTATTAGATTACAATGGTCATTAAGCATAAAAGCAACCAGATCTCCAAAAAACGCTTAGTAAGTAAATGGTTCCTAGCAAACTGCACAAGGAGTACCTGCATATTAGTGATCAGGAAGAGAATTCCTCCAACGGCGATGAAGGAGAGAGCAGGGAACAGCAGGACCGAGCTCACTGCATGAGTCAACGTGGATATCAAAACACACACTCTCAAAAGTGTCAACACACAAAAGGTCAAGTAAAGATAAAACTGCTTACCAGGGCTAGAAAAGCCTATTAGAAACATTCCTGCAGTGTAAAGTGAGCTGAAAAATAGATCAGAAATGAGAAAGAATATGAGAGGGATTATGAACAGAGCCTCTGGGTGTTTTCTTCAGCCATCTTTGGTCTCAATATCTCTGAATCCGAAACATAAAAACAGTGTTATTTCAGATTTAGATTTCATAGCTGTGAGGGAAAGTAGCCCCAGAAATATATTTACACAGCTGAACCACACAGACCACTGTTCAGATAGGTAAACAATAAACATTTATATTAAAGTGTAACATTTTTTTGTCCAGTAGCAAAAACAATTGGCTGAGTAAAAGTTAAAAGTTTTTTAGAAACATTTGTGTGCTGTATTTCCATTTAACAGTTCTCTATGTACCGAGGTGAGCTCAGAGCACAACACTGAGTCTGTCCCAGCTTACACTGGAATTTAGGCAAGGGTGAAGAGGTTTTCCACCCACTGCTGGTTCTAGACACTTAAAAAGCCTTGGGCAAAAATAATATTGGAGATCTCCTCATTTTCCAATCAACAAAAAGTTCTTGGATATTTTTATAAACACAGATAGAAGCTTTTTTACAGACAATAATAATAATATGAGCAGCCTATTTATAAATGTCTTCAAAAAAGTACATGGAAAAAAACAGATGTCTATCTGAAAACTGATTTTAAACATTCAAAACAGTTTTGAAAGGAGTTATAAGTTGAATTTGAAATTATTGTACCTAAATGTCAAAAAAAGTTCATTGTTTATGACTTTCGACTGCAGGTATCCAACTGTTCTAACAGTTTTAAAATTACAGCGTCAAGATTTCACAATGAAGAAATCATGTGCAACTCAATAACATTTTTTAATTCAAAATGCTGAATTCAGATTGTAAAGGAGGCCAGATGTTATCCACGGGAAAGAGATGATCTCAAAAGAGTCACTGCTGACCAAAAACCCCTGAATATTTTAGGGACTTTGTGGGTATTTATACAGTGGACAGATTCCAATAGTTTGTTTATTTGTTTTAAGATCCATTTCATATGGTTAAAACATCCCCTCACTCACAGAGCAAATGCATTCAAACTGAACGAATCTTCATTAAATTCTTGTTTAGGCTTTCAAAATGACTTGTCCTGCTGTAAACATAAAGGATCCTAGTGACCTGAAAAATGTTTCTATACGGTATATTTTTTTGGAGGGCATTATGTAGCTGGGAAGCTAAACCTAGCATACCATGAAGAGGAGCAGGTTTTGTCGTTTCAAAGATAAGAGTAAGCTAACCATTCAAAAAACATCACCAGGCACAAACGTGTGTGGACGGCAGGTACCTTCAAAATCTGCTGAAGAAAATAATCACAGCCAGAAGTGAAAATTGTGTTCATTGAGTAATGTCCATTTATTGTGTTTCTTGTGGTATTGCAATGCCAAGATTAACAGTTTTGCAAGAAGGGAAACTGAAACTGCAAAGTGGGAATTTGTTAAAAGACAGCTTATTAAATTGATCCATTAATATTTGGAGGCTATATGTCACTGACGGCTAACTCCAACTCACACACAATATTCATGAAGAACTCCCCAGAGCAATAATAGCAGCAATAAGTTGAAGAGTTGTGTGAGTGCTGTGGAAAATTTGGGTTGGAGCTCTGCTTAGCTCTGATGCCACCTATCTTCCTTTCTGGTCCCTTCTAGTCATGTGTAGCTTCCTTCTATCCATCATTTCAGCATGAGAACCCCCATCCAGTTGTTGTTTCATATTATCAATGTCAAAATCCTGTCTCATACAGTCTATGAGACACACCTAAAGCCCGTTTTGAAGCCAGTAAGATAAAATAGTTTGTTTCATTCGATTTGTAAAAGATATTTTAAAAAATGACATCCGTGACTCATAAAAGTGATTTATATACAGCCAAAACATTGCAGACAGGAGGGGGTGTGATTTTTTTTTAATTTCTCGTAAGTGAATCACTCTTAAAATAAAGAAAATGTGTTCTCTGGCCTAACCTCCAATGAATTTGAAAATCGAGCCAACCTTCAGTCCCGCATTGTATGTCCTGTGTTGAAATGCAACAGCATGTGTTTCTACGATTATGAGCGATACAATCTCACCTTCTCACTATTCCTCCATTCATCAACAGCAGCATCTGCTGCTCTCCCTCACACGATGTCTTTCTTTAAAAGTAGATAAATATCTGTGCGTTTCAGAACACTTCTTGTGAATTTGTTTTGAGTCTGACCGCACAGATAACATGAAGCGGAATGAACTTTGAACACGAGTACAGTCATGGTGCTTACATAAACATTGGGAAGACCTCAAACTATGTAAAACTGAGTACAATTCCTGGCTACAAATGTACAAACACTGAGTATCAAATCAATACCTGCACACAGCTGAATGATAAAATTGATTTATTCTGTAAAACTGCTGTAAATATCCAGGTGCTTTAATTTCTGCTCAGCTATGTTTTTATAACGTCACATGCCATTCCATCTTTTGCATCTGTTTTATTTGCTGCATGTAACATTTAAGAATTAATTTATAATAGATACTTGCTATTTTTGTACTTGAGTTTGTGAAATATATTTCATAAAGTACATTAGTGGCAAAGATTAGATAGATATTATTTACAAGTTTAATGCTATTCTGTTTGGGATAACCATTTTTAATGGTTTATAGGAACATCTTATTTAAAATTTCACAGGAAACTGACTGTAATTTAAAAACTGTCATTTGAATAAGAAAATAGCAATAATATAACTATAAAAATTAAAAATAACTATAATAGTTAATGTTTACTTTTTGTGCTGTTTTACCGTTTTGGTTTGGAACAGAAATGTTGTCAAAAAATGTAAAGTAGTTACTTTCATGATGTGATGTCATCTCTGAGTGTTGATATTCATGAGAATGGTCCGAATTAATTCATTCACTGAGTGTTATAATGAATATATTACAATGGAATTAATGAAGGCTTTTCTTGGACATTGATTCGCTGGATTCACCAATGCAAAACTCAAAGATTTTCAGTCAGTTTATTACATTTCATACCAGTGGAGTTGTTTTTGACGCAATCATGATTTCTGATCAGGAACAAAAGCAGTCATGTTCTGTGTAGAGGCCAAAGACTATTGAAAAGCTAAGCAAGCATGTTGTTCGGTTTATAGAACCAATCGAGTTACAGTTACAGCACTAGTTCTCAAGACTAGCACTTAGAACCCCTTTTAGAGTTAATTGCATCAAATGTTAAAATAAAAGAATGAATAAAACTAAAAACGTAGTGTCCATTATGGCAACCATATACTAGGAGGATCAAATTGGGTATAGCCTGCCATTCAAAGGGTACACAGAAGAAAGGGCGAACATCCCAGAGTTTTTTAAAGTCATTAAAACACTTACTCAGTGTTTTCATGAAGTTCAAAATTAGGGATAAATAAAAAAACTGTTTCTGCCAGACATTAAACCATTTTAAGATTGGAGTTAAAAGCCCAACTTTGCTTCCGTCTGACAGCGGCCTCATGTGGTCAGTCGGTGGATTGCAGTGTTCATTACTGAGTTACACATTCAGTTTGCACTTTGAATTCCATTTCCATTTTCACATAAATCACACAAATCTCTGTCCACCTTCTTATAAAACCCCACCAGGCTTTGTACATCTTTTCAAAAGCTTTTGGAAGCTTGAGGTAAGAGAAATACATATATGTAGGACCCCCCAATAACGGCGTTCGCAGAATCCTTCAGCTTAACGTTTGAGTGTAGTGTTTTTGTTTCTTGTTTCTGATAACATCAAAACCAAATTTATGTTTTTGATTGCGGTGTACTTCAAATATAGGATTCATAGGATGAATAGTTACATTTTATGCACATTTAAAATGAAAACACTTAAAATGAATACTCAAAAAGGTTTGCAATTACACCAAAATGGGTTGAGACCCAGACATTACAGTTACTGCTACAAACTATCAATACTACTTCCAATAACAATACAATCTCATGGACACAGCAGTTCGCATGGAAACTCAGCTGTGAAACTTGTGGTTTAAAATCACATTTGCCTTGTTCCACATTTTGCTTACCTTGATGCCCTGTGAAACACTGTGAACATATATGTTGCAGGAAAGTGATTCTTTCTGCTACTTGGAAAATACACTCAGAAGAGAAACGCATGTAAAAATTAGTGTAAATCTTACTCACATCCCCAGTAGCCTGGCAACAGTGGTACCAAAGCGGTCAAACAGGAAGCCATTTGGAAGAGTCAGAAAGTTATTCATGAAGGCAGCAATGGTAAAGATGAGGGAGAACCGCTCATCCTGTGGACTGCAGTCTAACACACATCCACACACCGAACATTAGTTCATCTGCTAGAGACCCTCCACACGTGGAGACACACACATGTCAGGATGAATCAACTGACCTTCAACTGCAGTTCCATTTATCGTGGCATTCACACACAGACTGCTGAAGTAGCCTGCAGACTTGAGCACAAACACCAGCGAAGCCCATCCAAATACTGCCCCGGCGAACCCCAAACACTCCACTAAGCCAGAGATTAGAGTGAACCAGGATCGGACCCTTGGCCCTCCTCCCTGGCAGCCGAACATCTCTTCTGCTTCTCTGCTGTCTTCCGCTACACTCTTCACAAACAGTTTTGCCTCCTTTGACACAAATGTGAAAAAGTAATGTTTAACGTGAAAAAATGATGAAGGAGCAATAACAGAATGCTTCAAAACAGCTGTATTTCAACTCACCCTACTGAGAGATCAGGCAATCTGTTCTGCCTCCCGATCACTTTATCCTTTTTTATACCCTCCCATTTTGTAAACCACTCCCTGCTTTTCCTTGTTGTACAGGGCCCCTTTTTTCAGTGTTGCTGTTTGTTGACATTCATTCAAGGTTTCTGATCTGACCAGGTCCTAGAGTAGCGCATGGATCCTTTGAAGGCAGACACAGAAGAAAGTTTTCTCAGTGTTAGATGGCCTCAATCTCTCTTCAAAGCTCTTTCCTCTACTGAGTATAGAGCGAATAGAGAATTGTCTTGATTAATTAGGGTCTATATGAAAACAAAATATGGCATTGAGAGAAAAAAATTCAGCTCTATTCCAAATTTTCTTGGTTTTGAGTCTGTCCTTTTAAATTATCCTGTGTTTCTGCTGACTCCTCATTTTATGTAGAAGTTGAGGTTGAGAAGAAAAGAAGTGTTCTAAAATCCAGTTTAAATCCCAGCTATATATATATATATATATATATATATATATATATATATGTATAATACAAAGAAAGAATAAAAATCATAGAAACCTTGTAGAGGTTAACACTCTGTGCAAGGATACACCAAGCACTGTGCAAAAATATTTCATCATAGGAACTAGAGAGGGTCCCTGGAATCTAGAGTCCCTCATAGGCCAACATTATATACTGTTCATGTGTACTTGGTGCAAACTGCAGTAAAACAGATATTAGAAAGGACTCAGCCAATCAATGTGTGTGGATTAGCATAAATAGTGAAGCCACGCCCCAGCAAACATATTTACCGCTGTTGCAACTTATAGACTGCAATTCAAAAAAGGCTTGGGGTCATTACATTAAATGAGTATCTTGGAGACATGAAGGTCAGCTCATTGAAGTTATTAGAAAATACCCCCCAATAATATAAAAAAAATTTAAAAACATCCTAGCCATGCTCGTAACAAGACAGTCCTCCATAGCAACAGAAAACCAAATTCAAATAGCTTCAGAATAAAACATCAAAATATATGTAATCACTGACCCCTCCCAAGTGACATTAGCAAGCATATGAGCAGATTTGTCTCAGATTCAGGACATCACAGAAAAATAGCAGTTGGTTTCGGAGACAGGTTGCTGAATATACCGCAGCACATTGCTTACCCTACTATTTGTTGTCGAGGATTCCTACTCGCAAATCCTCTGCAAAACATTAAGATTTAGAGTCTAACGTGTAGCTAACTATGCAATTAAGCTCTTAAAGCTCTAGGATACTGCAGGAGCTTCATGGGCTACTTCTTGAACCACTCTTTTGTTGTCTTAGTTGTGTGCTTTGAGTTATTGTCATGGTGGAATAGCCATCCACAACCCATTTTCACTGCTCTGAATAAAGTTTAAAAGATTCTCACACAATTGGAAAGCACATGGCCAACTTTTACGTTGCCTTTGATCAGGTGCTACTGAGCTACCTGCAGAAAAACACCCCAACATTCAATGTCTCCAAAAACATGTGGGATCAAATCAAAGTTTACAATAACTTTATAAGAATATATGAACGTAAACAATACATATCTAAGAAAATATAAAAACAGCACTTAAAATATCAGACATCACATAACATTTGCTACAAAGAACAACACTAACAACAACAAAAAAAAAACGGTATCGCAAATGCCAAACTCAAAGAACTACCAGTTTAAAAGGTGTGTTTTCAGATTAGGATGGACAAGTCTAATGGAAGCTGCAAGTGCATTCTACAACTGTGGAGCACATGTGCTTACTGCAGGTCCTCATATCTTTTAAGTTATGCATTAAGAAGAACACATACGGGCATGAACAGGAATATTATGTCATTGTTGTAAGCAGAGGAATGCCATGTGAAACAAAGTTCAAGACATATAACTGAATTCTGAATTCCACAGATAGCTCACTCTCTCCAGGTACGACCATACCTTTTGCTCTGTCTACTCGACTTAATGGGTTGAAAAGTTTTAGCACTTCCCTTGTCTGAGATTTCCAGTAAAAGGCAAACTTGGGCCCAACACAACAAACTTGTTTGTGTGTAAGAAGTGTCTTTCAAATGGTTTTGCAATTCCTTGATGCGTTCATCTATATTAGTGTTCACCATTCAAAGGTCAGGTCAGATCTTTCACGGATGAAGGTGTGAAGACGAGGGTGGCCTCCACAGTTAAAGGGATAAAAATCAAGAAACCCTCTTCCCAAATCAGTGAGTGAAATCTATAAATAACATTTTATTGGCTTCTCAGCAGTGGTTTTTAAGGACATTTAGACTGAATATAATTATTATATTTATTATTATTATAATAATTCTGTCTCAAAATATTGAAATACACTTACCACTAAACTTATAAACTGACCCTTTCTTTGTTAAGGCAATGGTGTGTTTCTGGTGTGTATCTATTAATTATTGTAAAGGGGGTAATGATCACTATGAACATTTTCCATAAAGAAAGTGACTGAAATATCTTTTTTAGTCCAGTAATCAGTCAGTAAATGAAATAATTTAATAATCTATGAATAGCTATAATATAAATGTCTTTAGAATTCAATCAATTTATATTCTTAAAGTTTATCTTTAAAAGCAGGCATCCCTCTGGTTGCGCAGTGAAAGTTACAGATGGTAAAGTTGCAAGGACTGTGTGCAAAAAAATGGTTTCTGCAAACTTTGAAGAATTCACTTGATTTTGTGAACAAGTGAACAAAATCCTGGGAGCCCTGATAAAACCCTGAAAAAAAGGTGTTTATGTTCTTCAACTCAATCTTGAGAGCGTGAGAAAATGTCACAGGGCAAGATTGTCTGAATGTTCGGTGCAAATTCACTGATCCGCAACTGAACTTGATCGCCAAGATAATATCCACTACATCTCACACCTCTTTCCATTTGGAGGGTTACATAAATCAAAGCAGAACTTAAATGTGTGATTGGCCATATGATGCACTATTTTAGAAAATCTGAGCTTCCCCTCTGGTTTGTGGCACGCAATGGTGATGCAACAGTGAATGAAATGTCTCCAAATTGCACTTTCATAGCTGCGGTCACAAGACCATTGACAGATTTCCTCTAATGTGTGACCGCCCAGGTCAATGTGCTACTTTCTCCTTGGGCCTGCTGCATGAATTTTCTCAATATCCTCTGGTTCCTTCCAAAAGCTCTAAAAACAGGGGTAGACAATCCTGTTCCACATCTCTGAACTGTTCAAACCCTACTTTTAATCTTCTTATGTACTGAATAAAGGATTGAATTCAAACCTGCAACACTGCAGCTCTCCAGGAGCAACATTGATAAATCGATTGAGAATGAATGTGGCCTTGCAAGAGAGAGTACCTGACCAGTGTGTACCCACGTGACCCTGTGACCCCACAAAATAAAATTAATATTCTTACATATAAGCAAACATTTAAATATACACAATTTAGCTGTATTCTGGAGGTTAATTTAAATCTTTGATTATCTGCTTTACTACATATCAATCAACTAGAACTTGGAGGAATTTAAAAATGAAAACACTTAGACGTTTCCAATATTTTAAGAAACCAACTCTAACACAACATTGAAATTCGGTGGAAATTTGGTGGATTTGAAGTTTTGACACTGTAGTTTATGGAGGATGATTATGTAATTCTAACTCTGTCAATTCCTCATCTCTTTAACGATCTCTTGTAAATGGGATACATGTCAGGAAGCTGGGCTTTTGTTATCTTTGTGATAATGTGGTTTGTAATCTGACAAATAGTTTTGCTAATTTAATTAGCACTGGCGAAACTGATTTGTAGTTTGCTATTGTAAAGGACCAGAGTGTTGTTTTTGTTTTTTGTTTTTTTTTTCAAATCACATCCAACTCAAATTCACTGTCACCAGCAGACAATGTTTTCTGTCAGTAAGTGTGTAAGGATCAAGTCAGTCTATAAGGTTGGACAAAGGGTATCTTACATATATTAAAAATGTTAAATAAGTCAATTTTAATAGCTAAAATAGCCACAGGGGAAGTCTTGAAATAAAAAAAAGAAATGGTGCAAATTAATGTTTTTTTCACACCAAATCTCCTCTAAATGACGCAATTTAGCAGCTTTTGGTTGTTAGAGACCCCGACTGTTGTGATTGGATTACTCCTTGCTGCTTATGTTGATTAATCACTATTACCCATTGAATGACTGGGACCATTTATCAGGTTTAGCCACTGATTCCTGACAGCTCTTCTCTTGACTCAACAATAAAAATGTTTCGCTCTTTGTACAAAACATATTGTCTTTGAGACACGATGTGACCTGAATCTACTACAGTGTTTGAGGAGGAGGAGTATACAACTAGCAGAAGGCAGGGAAATGTTTTCTACATGTCATCACAAGACAACAAAAAAAAAGGTTTGAATGGTGATTCTTTGGAGATTCTTTTTAGAGATGCTATTATTTACCCCTTAGAAGTCTCTGCATGCAGTGGTGCATGTGCCAATCACACCTCCTTTTGATTTATGAAGAAATGATACAATGCATCTATTTTTTTTTTTTGATTTCAAATATAATGTGTGGCTTGGTGGCGCAGTGGGTAGCGCAGTGGCCTTCCAGTTAGAAGGCTTGTGTGGGTTTCCTACGGGTACTCCAGTTTCCCCCACAATCTCAAAAACAAGTGATTAGGTCAATTGAATAATCTACATTCCCCTTAGGTGTGAACGTGTGAGTGAATGTTGCCCTGCTATGGACTGGTGACCTGTCCAGGTTGTACCCCTGCCTCTCGCCCAATGGGCACTGGCAGACCCCTGTGACCCGGAAAGGCAAGAAGCAGGTTGGAAAATGAATTAATGGAAATAATGTGTAGGTTTCAAAAAGGTTATTAGATTTTATATTTTTGGTTTTAAACAAACAGGACAAGAGTTATGACAAATAAATAGTATGTGGTAATTCAATAAAATGTGAGAAAATGCACAGTTGTCTTTCAGTTTTATTTTACAGACCCCAAATCAGTGCCATCTAGAGGTTAGAAAAAGGGATAACCCTTGGAAATACAATACCTGTGAGACGGCTCGTGTTTTTCAAATTTCTGGCACAAAAAAGCACAACTGTTTAAGAAAGGTCTGTTTTTTTGCTACAATTTTCACATTGTTTTGAAAAAAAAAAATCATACCAAGCATTACCACAAAAATGTTTTAAAGATAATTTATTAGTGCAAATTGTAAAGTAGTAAAAATTCTCAAAACAATTTAAGGTAATCAATTCTGTTGCTGGAGCCCCAGCGCAGATTTGATTGACAGGCTTAGAATCTGATTGGTCAAAACCAAAATCTTAATCTGACATCATGTGAAATACTAAGAAATGAACAGAATTAAAACTGTTTGGGAAACAAATAATACAATGTAATGGAACACATGTTAGAATATTATATATTGTTCATGTTAAAGGGCAGTAGAGAGGCCTTGACAGTGCGCCACTAATTTAAAATACTACCAGAACTACCGTTAGGTTCTAATATAGCTTGACAAGAGGGGACTACAAACCAGGTTCTACATATATGAACACAGATCAAAAGTACATTAATTTATGAATGAAGTTGAATCACATGAGATGTTCACTTTGCGTGTCATCCGATTTATGTTTGTGCATGTGTCACTGAAGAATACCACAAGGCATCTGACCACACTTCCTCAAAAAGGGCAACCCCTAAGATTTGTTCTAAATTTAACCCTAAGTTCCTGAATGTCAATCCAAAAGAACAATGTGTGTAATAACCTGTGCACCAGTACAAAATTTTATTTTCCATGCAGTCAGCTTAAGTGCCATTTATAACGTCACAGCATAGCTCAAATGTATATATATATATATATATATTTATTTTTATTTTTTTTTTACTTTTTATGTTGTTTAGTTTATAATGGTGAAGAAGTTACCAGCGATTGATGGTGTTTTGGTGAAACACATTTACCCTTTGAGTATTTTATAGGCTAGCATGGTGGTGCAGTGGGTAGCACAGTGGCCTTTTTAGTGAGAAGGTTGTTGTTTTGAGGCTCATCAGGGAGGAGTTTGTATGTTCTTACCGTGTTCGTGTGTGTTTCCTCCAAGTACTTTAGTCATTCCACAATCCAGTAACATGTATCAGGTAAAAAAAAACCCTGTAAATTCCTTTTAGGGAGTGAAAAAAATGTTTTGCCCTGTCATGGACTGGCGAACTATCAGTAAAATCCTAAGAGTTAAATTAACTCTACTCAGAGTGTATTTGGTCCCACTCTATATAGAGTTAAACCAACTCTGAAGGAGAGTTATTTAAATAAGTCTATTTGAACTACACAGTCTATTTTTGTCTGTTTTTACTCTTTCTGGAGTGGACTTGGTCCATCTCTGAATAGTTAATATTTAGTTTGCATTTTCTATGCAGATTTGGAAAAACATGAAGAAAATAGATGATTAAATTACTCTTTCTCAGAGTCGGTTTAACTCTATACAGAGTGGGACCAAATACACTCTGAGTAGAGTTAATTTAACTCTTGGGATTTTACTGTGCAGGGTGTACCCCTGCCTTTTGGCCCAAAGTGGGCTGAGCCCCATGACCCCGAAATAGATCAAATGGGTAAAGAAATTGAACTAATTTGATCCTTTTTTTCATGTTCAATGCTAGAGTAGATTTTATTTTTAAATGTATCATTCATCTAATAACAAATTCGTAAAAGAGAAGTGAGAGAGTGATATCTCAAAAATGAGAATATCATGTAGAAAGTTTCATAATTACTGTCACGCACACCAGAAAATTAAACCTATATATTCTGTACAATCATTACACACAAAGTGAAATGTCCTTTATTTCTTGAAATTGTATAGTTTACAATAATTAAACCTTAAATAGAAGTTAATATAAGGTAATAGTTCTGCAGAAACTACATCTTAGTTGTGCTTTAAACAGTCAAGGGACAATATTCTAAAGTTTTACTGAGAACTTTGACATGCAGTCAATCCCCAAAGAGGAAACAAAGCTGATGTCAGAGGGATTTCAAAACAGTAGTCACATCGGATTCAGAGCACAGGCATTTGAGACAACTTTGTTTTCAATCTGCTTTTTCTACAGTATATGGAAGCAATGGACATGACGTTATAAATTCCTTACGTTCAACTATTGTTCCTGAATGAAGACTCACCTCGTCCTGAGCTTTGCTTAGACTGCTGTTTCCTTAGCGGTATTCCCGCTGATGTGAACGACCGAGGCTCTAATTTACCATCGTCCCATGCGACCAAAACCTTCAGAATAATCTATTGTGGTAAAACATCTGACCGAACCTCAGCTAAACCGTTACTCTGGTTTAATCACATGACAGCTGCAGACAGCGTCTTCTAGCCTATCACTGAATTTCATCACAGTGGTGATGCAATAAGAAAGTCTACTCTTTAACACACCAAAAAGGCTTTAAATCCAAAGAAATATATGAAATAATGCTATTACTACACAATTGAGCAACCCCATGTGTTGAGTTGGTATTAAAATGAGATATTATCCACATTGAGATACTGTAAATCATTGTACTTCCGCGTTTATTAATAATCATACTAAGAAATAAACAATTATTTTTGTCATACTTTAAACGGCCTTCATCTTTTATTCATGTATTTGTCGCCCTCTACTGTAAAGAAGGAACACAGTTACCCAAACACCGCTTATTTTTATCTTAACCCACATGGAAAGAACCTATATGAGGATATAAGGGTCTCCTGTATTGCTTCTTTATATAAACATATAAGTATTTACAAGATATGTCTGCTATAAAATACAACAGGCTCATAAATGATGCCTTGCTTATAGTTTCTATCACCAAGGCAATGACAAAGAACAAACTAAAAAATGCAACAAAAAAATTATATGTGCCAATATTTGAAATTGGTATCACATGTAATTAGCATGTTATAAAATTTAACTATGACAAATAATTGAGATTTGTACACATTTTTTAAGTACCATGGGTCAAAAAGTATAATTTGTATATTACTTCTTAATTTGAGTTCTGTTTACTGAAATTACAAGGAATATTGTAAGATACCATGGCAAATTCTACCATAATACTAAAATGTCACAATTTGTATTGTGACTGGGACAGTAATGTGCAAAAGATGCTGGAATAAAAGAATTAATTCAGAAATCTTGGCAAAGATTGTTTATTTTGGTAAATGTACAAAATGCACAAAAGAAAGTGAGCTAACAAAAGAAAAATCCAAATAAAAATAATCAGCCATCTTTCCTTGCTTCAGTCACGATTATTTAGCCAAAACATACACCACACCTTTGTATCTTTTTGATTCCATGCTCCGTTTTGCAGATAACTAAAAAAACAAGGGTAGATGCTCATCCTTATGATGTTCCCCATACATGGACTCAGAGTCTAGAGCATGCATAAGAAAGCACATTATCATGAACCTAGGCAAAGATAGCAGGTTATTTATAAAGTCATCTGCTATGTGTTGAGAGAAGAGATGCTGCTCTGAAGGATAACACAAACTAAACATGTCCTCAGTGATAAAGAACAGCAGTCTGCTTTGAAGGAGCACATGCAGAGTGAAAGGGAAGATAAAGTACAAAATGCCTCTCTTAAGCGAAGCGATAGATTAGTAATCCTGCAGGAATTGTTTTAAATAGTGGAACATAATTGTGTTGGTAGGTGGTATATAAATTAATTAAAAAGTAAAGATTTATGTGACATTTAGTTTGATATGCAATAGACAGCCATTGCTTTAAAACAGATTCAACTCGCAATTTCATTTGCAAACATCATCTTTGATGTTTATAGTTTGCTCAACAATTAAAATAAGCACCTTTTGCAGCACAGCCCTCCACTGAGGTCATAAACTGCTTATTTGCTTAAAGCAAAACAGGAAGTGTACTTACATCCACACCCAGTTTTGTGTAATCAGGTAAGGAAGTGTGAAACGTCAATTCTAAACTGCACTATCAATGCACTTTCATTACATGTATGTACAGTAATCAGAAAGGATCACCCCAGACAGAGCTACACTATATCTAAGAGACTAACTGACAGGTGCTTCAATGTGTTTATTGTTTTAACACGTTGTAGTATTCCAGAAACAGAACAGGACTACAATCAATTTGTTTGGTGAACATGAAAGAAACCAAATAACTCTCTGGACAAAGGGAAGAGTCCTGACAGAAGGCGACCATGGATACACATAGAAAATGCTCATGGTCAACTCTCTTCAGAGGGAACAAATGCACTCTGAATAGAGTTAAAATAGCTCAGTGGAAGAGTTGAGATTAATTTGTTACAGAATCCCTACAACCGAATTTTCATTCAAAATAAATACATGATTGTGTAACTTTTCATTGGAGTCAGCTTAACTCTGAATAGAGTTAAAGTAGCTCAGTGGAAGAGTTGAGATTATTGGCGTATTTTCAAAGAATCCCAACAACTGAATTTTCATTCAAAATAAATATATGATTGTATAACTCTCCATTGGAGTCAGTTTAACTCTATATAGAGTGAAAGTAAATACACTGTGAGCAGTGTTTAGCACAAGACTCTTAATGTAAGATTTTATATGCAGTTACTAGAGCTTCAAGTCACATCCAAGTCACTACATGCATGTTCAGATATGCTCCTCAGCTTTGGGGGCCTTTCCACCTCATTCTGTATCATTTAACTGTTTCCATACCAATTTGAACGAGGCTCTAAAAGCAGGCTAAATAAGGGCATTGTGATGTATTACTCTGATTGGAAATAAAGGTGCATTAATTAGCCTGTACCACCTGCTAGAAGGTAGTAGTTCAAACGGAGGGTGACCAGGGAGTGACTAGCCATGTATAATAATATTTTGGGCATTTCTGAAACACGAGGAGCTATGACAGTCCAAGAGTTTTTTTTATATGCCTTCACTCCCTTTTGATGAATTTGAACTTTAATGAAACACCTCAAAGTCAAACACACATAAAAAATTCACGTCCAGATTTGAATATGTAAAGATTTATTTATAAATAAGTAATTTTAAATTTATATACACCATGGACAAATGAACTCCCTTCTTTCTCTGACCACACAAGGCCCTGTCCACTCACAGCTCGACTGTGTAATGATAAATGAAAAGATTTTCCAAGATGTGCATTTCTGTCACATTCACCAAGTGGAACAAGAATGCCTTATATAAAACAATCCCACTGGGTTGTTGCTGGAAACGAGGAAACACAAAGGTGAACCGTAGTGACTAGAGCTAAACAACGTCAAGCTGAGACAAGCATTACTAAAATTTGGTGGAAAGGGGGAAAAGTTCACCACAGAAGGAACCCCCAGAGAGCAATGCTTACCTGGTTTATATTTCAGTTCTTGATTGGTTCTAAGTAACACAGCGGTCACTCAGAATTAGCAATTAGCTAAGCCCTTCCTCTCAGATTAGCTACGGTCAGTATTTTACATACTAGTTAAATGATAATATTAAGGAATGTGCATTTCTTTTAGAAATGCCGGTTTGTTGTGACATCATCTGAGAGATTTTTATACAACCGGTAGTTTTTCATACAATATTCAGATAACCTCATGTTTAATAGCAATTACAAAAGTGCGTAAATATTCACCCTTTTAGAGTTATAGTTCAGGCATAGTACAGTTTAAGGATACAGATTTGGGTGCGTGCAATGTTATGTGTTGGTTACCATGTAACAGCTGCTAGATGGGTCCGTCTGAGCCAGTGTTCCACTATTTATGGAGCGGGTGTTGTTTGAAAGGTCAGACAGACACAGAAACAGAGCCAGTAGAAAAGGAGAAGGAAGAGGGAGAGAGAGAGGAGATTATCCATCTGTCAGTTCATCGACGGTTGGAGTTTGACTGGAGATATACTTGGTTTGCTGAAATGGAGGATTTGGAAAACATGTCAGTGAGTGGTGAGAACCAGAAGATGAATGAGCAGGTATTTTCTTGACTGAACTAACATCTTTATCTCATTTCTTTTTCACTCACATTGACCCTAATTTATTACCCTACTATGCACCTGGCCACGATTGCCTGTTTTACAAAATTATTGTGGGGCCACGGCACGAAAAAACTAAAAGTTTTAATTGGACAGTCTTTCTTTTGGTATTAACTAAATAATGCAAGAAATCAGAACAATCAAACAAACAAACATGACAAAAATACAACTTTGTATCTACATCTTTGATAATGATTAGGAAGAAATTTGAAAATGAGATATGAGGCACGAATGAACTAAAAGTATTCATACTTAAAGATTTATTTTTGATACTAATTGTTGTAAAAACAACATTAAAAGTATATACTGCAAAAAAAACTGATCAAAAATGTGATTATACACAAAAGCTTTAAACTGTGATTTCAATTGATTATGTTTTGACTCCACTTTAGTGGCATTAAAGAGAGCAATATGAATCTATTCTCGAAGAATGCCATTAGATTAATAATCCAGATATTTCTGCTTGATTAATAATCCTGCCATTACTTCTCATTTTAATTCCTACCATTTCTGCTAGATTGATAATTATATAATTTTAGTGGAAATTTGATATAACCATGCCGCGCACAAACACATGCTCATTTTGCTTTTTTTACAACTGGTGACTCATGACCTCATGTGGCACCTGGGACAGCTCCTCCAGAGCAAGGCTAAAAACATTCACACACACTGATTGTTGGATTTTAACTCATTTGAGTACAAGTACACAGTGAGAAAAACAAGTATTTGACACGCTGTTGATTTTAAAGTATTTAAGCAAGTTGTCCTTGACTGTCCCAGACAATGTAAGAACTCAGTCATAAAGCCATCCCATAGAAGCTGTGTTGAAAGGGTGGAGAACAGATCTGCTATTTAATCATCAATGAATTTATGAGAGATAATTGTTTGTATATAGCTGCTATTGTACTTAAAGGGGTCATGAACTTAGACACCAAAGGTGAGAGAATCAGGACTTTTCTGTTCTTGTTAAAAAATTGCTTTTATTACAACCATAAATAACAGGTTCTACAGCACTTGCGGCCATTTATACTCACAGCTTAGTCTTCGCTCTTGTTAATGAAACTACACAGGAGGACACAAGAACTGAAGAGGGTTAACGAGGAATGAGCCAGGGTTTAAATAACACATCTTTATTTTGCCTTATTTTTTTTACCAAAGATTTATTTTAAAGGGGAACAATTACACACTGAACAGAGTCTTTCTAGTGCATGCTGCCTCGGTTGTTTATTCATATGTAATATATGCCATTTGTACATGGTAAAACACAGAATGCTGCTGAGTTATCTGAACTTAAAGATATCGTTTTTCATACAAAGATAATGCTCATAACTCTCTCTCCCGTGCTGTTCAATGCTGCATTTGCAAACTGCTGTCCATTTAGGCAATATCCACACACACACCTGGTTATTTTGAAAATGGGTTACTCTGTCTGTCCTCACGTAACCATTTTTGAAAACGTTGGCCAAGTTTAATCATATTTTAAGCACTCTGCAAGAGTTTTTGCACACGCAGTGCTCAAGAATCATTTTATAAACGCCATGAACAACCACTTGTTGCTTTGGTAGAGTCATTACAGCCTGTGCATGTAATGACATCCGTGAACAGTACATAAGTAATAGAAATATCCAATTTATGACCCCTTTAAAAAATACCAGCAGGTAATGCTTGACATAATGTTAACGTTATGCATTTCATAAGTTAGTTTCGTTAGATATTTGTAGCCTTACAGGGGACTCTGTTTTGATAAGCGTGGTATGCTTACTTTGCCAAGCTGTCCTTGATGGCCTGGGGCATGCTGGAACTCATGGGCGGATAACCCCCTCTTGTGAGTCTTGCACATATTCCTTTAAACATCATGTGAAACCAATCAAGTGTGTATGTATAGAATGCAAGCAGAGAAGTATTTTCTCACCAGGACTCTTACTAAGTTGTGGGAACCAATTACAATTGGTTGTTTTTTGTTAAAACTTTGATTCACTAAAATGCTTATAATATCACCACATAATACTGTAGTTAATTGCATGTTGATCACATAAAAGCAGACTAGAAACATATTTTCTATAAATAAAAGATCAACTTTAGTATAAGAGCAACGGAATGAGTAAATGCGTTTCAATATTGTCCACATAGTCTGTGATGTGTTTTGTTCTATTTCTATGTTTGTATTTGGCCCTCTACAGAACAGCAAATTTGCGGAGATCCAGGTGCAAGATATTGATGGTCCCGATTCACGACCAGAGAACAATACTAATGGGGTCATCAAAGAAAACATTGAACAAAACCCTGAACAAAATCTCAATGAATCCTGTGAGGAAAAGGCACAAGCTGACGAACAAGAAAATGAGTTAGAAGATCAACAAAAAGACAGAAGGGAGGATGACCATAGCCCCCATGAGAATGTAAATGAGTCCTGTGTTAAAGAAGAAAAGCAAGAGGATAATGAATCTGAAGAACATGGGGTTGCAGAGAACAAACATGGGATGGACACAATGCAAATTAAGCACGACACAAAGAACAAACCTGAAATTCCAGGAAGAAAAAGTGATGCAGCTTCACCCTCAGCACTTAGAACTCCTTCAAAATCTTCCATGGGTTCTCGCTCTGCACGACCCTCAGCCAGGAGAGATGCCATGGCCAAGTTTCAGAAAGACCAGTAAGGCATTTTTTAAAATATCCATCATAATCTCTCTGTGTCTCTGTAAAAATAATTAGAAACCTTGATTTTTACATCTGACTGACATTATAATCATTGTCTGACGGTGTATTTATCTGTGTTTTTGTTGTAGGACACCAGGTGTGCGAAACTTTAAAGTTCAGCGTGTGTCTGTAGGAATCACTGGTGGAGCCTCTATCAAACAGAAGATCTTAAACTGGTGCAAAAGCAGAACACAAAAATATGAGGTAAGCAAATTGCTAACTTACTTTTAACATTAAATATAAAATGGACAAAAACTAGACACAATGAGCAATTCTTTAAGAAAAGTACGAGGGCCGGCCTGACAGCGGTATAGAGTACAAAAATATCATACTTAAGTAAAGAAAGTACAGAGTAAAAGTATCTGTTCTTAATACAACTCAAAGTATGAGCAAAAGTAGTAAAAGTAGTTTTTTTTACAGGGTGTCTCAATAGACAATTTTTCTTCCTCTTGGAGTGATGGCTTGGCTTTCTGTGCACTCGTCCATCGCTTTTTCCCCTCTGCTTTTGACTTCTCTTCTCTCAAAGCCAGTGAACGAGAGAAGAACTTTACTTTGGCCTTCAGTACAGCAGAGTATGCCACCGGCTGAACGTGTGTGATTATATAAGATGTGTGGGGGTGTGACGAAATTCAATATTTCACTCTTCTTCTGTCCTGTGCTTTTCCAGAGCTCTGGCTGACTGCTGCCCTCTTCTGGAAGTATCTGATATGATACTGATGGGCAAGAACCCAGATCCTCTGTGTGTCTTCACTTATGTACAGGCTCTCTGTCATCACCTTTCAAAGATAGAAAAAGAAAGGCGAGAGAAAGAGAGCATGGAGGAAGAGAAAGGAGAAGATCAAGAAGTTAATGAGAATGGAGATGGAAAGAGGGAAGACAGTAAACAATTCGAAGAAACAGAGCAAGCCAGATCAGATTGTGCCCTGAACAAGGAAGAAGGAGAGAGAGATCAGAATGAAAACCTCAAAAATGCTGATGTACCAGAAGAGAAAGAGGAAAGTTGAATGGCTGAAAATAAAGAAGATTTATGCACTGTAATGATGTTTATGAAAGAAAAGTGCTTTGAAGTTTGATTGATCACCTTTTGTTCCCTGGAAACTTTTGCATTTTTAGCGAGTTTACTCAGATGCTGCTTTTACATGCCTCGGTTTCTAAAAATGAAGGTCTTATATTGTCATATTTTTACTCACTACACTTGCATTTCTGGCACTAACAGTTTTAAATAACCATTATTTGTGAGTTTTTAAATGTAGCTCCTACAGCGTTGTCTCACCAGTTCTTTAAGGTTTATTTTTTAATTTTAAATAATTTATAATTTTAACAAACACTGGCCTCCCACTGGCCACTTTATTAGGTACACTTGTCCAACTGCTCAAAGATCTGCTCATGAGCATCTTAATGCATTTAGGCATGCAGACAAAAAGATCTGATGTCAAAACGATCTGATGCAGTTCAGAGTACCAGGGCGGGGAAGAAATGTGAACCTTCAGAAGTTCTAAGGACATTTGTAATTTGTTTACTACACAATAAAAGCTTGGGTTGTATGCTGTGACATCTTACTGTGTTTCAGAAAGAATGGCAAAGGGTAGATTTTAGCCCGTGTCTCCTGGGTGCTGAAATGCACACATGGGTGTTTACCACTGCTCCAACAATCACCCATGATATTTGATAAGAGCATTGCACATAATAAGCCACAGTAGCCTAATTCTAAAGCTACAGTAACATAGACTGACAGATTTATCCAAAGAGACACACTCAGTTCATGCATTTCTTGGGATCTGAACCCACAACATTTGAGTTGCTATGGGCAATGCTGTACTGACAGCCCCGAGCCATGGAGAAATTTGTGGAGAAAAAGCTGCTCCAGTAAAGCTGTTACATTACTTGGATGTAAACTAGCTTTTCTGTAAAAAAATGGACTGGAAAAGCACAGAACATGTGTTCAAACCTGATGAAGGGCAAAGGGTTTTATGCCCTTGCCCACAAGGGCTCTTGGGAAGAAGGGCTTGGGCAGGGGCTGTGCAGAAAGCTGGGTCCATGCCTAGAGGCCAACCTTGTCCTTGAAGATCATTAATAAATCCGAGGAGCTCTCGATGGTTTAGCATTTTAGCACATCAGTTGTAAAAAGGGATGAATGAACAGTGGGGATAGTCGGGGGAAGTAGAAAGCCCATGGTATTCAGAGGGCATTTAGGGAAATAGCACTCTTCCACTTAGATTGGCTACGGGCTAGGCAGGCTAGGAAATAGTCCCTATGAAGAGAGCTTTGTGAAGCTCTGATGCTATGCTGGGAGAAGTTGATCTTCTAATGCTGGAATAGAACTTAAACAGTTCCACTATGAAAGCTCTTTGAAAGATTTCACGTTCATTTCCAAATGACAGAAACTCTTAACAGTCCATACCTGTATTGCGGCAAGCTGGTTAACGGAAGGAGGAAGCGATTAAAGGGGCTGGAGAGCACCAAGGACGAGAGTTGACATGCTGGTTCTTGTGAGAAGGTTTCTAGCTGGTTAAACCCATAGATCCAGAGGCAGCTGGAATAATGGAATCCATAGCTAAAGGGATTGGAGATTTTCAGCTTACAGAAGAGGCAAGCATGCTGATTCTATCTCAAAGAGTGGAGACTGCCAGCATCAAAGTAAATTGGTTGAAGTCAGAGGATGATGTTTAAGTAGACGTGCATTGATACCATGATTTATGGCACCAGTGGCAAGCCCTGGTAACTCCTCCCAATATATTTCACTAAATGAAAGCACATGTGTCAAATGTTGTGATGGACTGGTGACCAGTCCAGGGTGTACACCCACCTTTCGCCCGAAGTGTACTGAAGAGCCCGGCGACCCTGAATGTGTTACATAGACCTCTCTGTGTATTGATTCCACTGTATTAGAGCTAGCATGTTAAGGTAAGGTAAAATGCAGTAAAAAACCTCTACTAACCATCTGCTCACCTCATTTTTTTGAGGTGGACTTGTATGCAATCGAGCACATTTTTTAAACCAGTTCTTGCATACTTTTACTTGAGCAAAAAGCTGGAATATATATACCTCGCCCTGATTAATGAATGTAATTACTTTTGACAGATTTACACTTTTGACAGCTTTTACAGTCATTATACTTGATACACTGGTATAAAAAGGACACTTCTTGTTGTTCAGAAAATCTAGTTAAGGATTTATTCAGAAATTTTTAAGCAGAACACAAATGTGTAGTAAGGCTCCAGCAATAGGGGGCAGTTGAGAGTAGACTTGAGAGGCTTGTCAGGAAAAATCATCTGTGGACAAGAAGAACTTGTTGTTTATCCAGAATAAAGATTTGTGCTGCCATGTCACCTTCTGAGGTCGACACACTGTGTTTAGTATCTACCATCAAATACCTTCTTGTGTTCTGCCGCTGAGCTTTGCCGGGATGCTGACTTTATTTTCTAGCAGGATTTTACACCTGGCCATGCTGCCAAAAGCACCAGAAGCTGATTCAATAATGGTGCTGCAGTGATTCAATGGCCATTAATAGTAGAATTTGTAGATTTACAGTTCATGTTTGTTGCCAAATTTACTATTTACAAAAAGGTGGACTAATTTAAACAAAAACAGTTAACAGTTAAGCTCTTAAGTTAATATCCAAAAGCAAACAAATACATCATCTCTATGCTTTAATGAAGGCAAGAGCACAAGTCACGTTGAACTCTGTCAGAAGATTTTCTACTGATGGCTTTAGAACTTGACACCCTCTGTGGCACCTGCTCTGCGCTATAAATCACAGTGGACTAAATAAACCATGATGTCTGTGATCTTTAGACTAAGCCAGGGGACCCAGAGAATTAAAAGAGAAAGCGATTGTACACGTTGTTTAGCTCTGATGAATTCAAAACTGATGACAGTGCTAAGTAAAGGACTAAATTATTTTTCATCCTTTGCATGTTCCAGTGGCTTGGTGCTATATTTACGTCAAGGAATCTTATCCCTAAGTCGTTTGCAGTCTCTCTAAGTATCTCTCTCAGAATATCAAATTTCCCTGAGTGTGGGATGTGTGAAAGAAGTGGAGAGATCTGAAGAGGTCCAGGCAGATGCCAGCTCTATCAGTAAATGCAACCAGCAAGAGGAGAGTAAAGCGTGCTCAGAAGCAGAAAGAAAACCGTGAGTGTGTATTTGGATTAATGGTTTCTGCATTGTTTCATCACAAAAGTTTGGCTGAAAAGACCTCAGACTGCCACAAGGATCACACAGTGCTCTGGAAATTGGCGGATCACCTACCTGAACGGGATGTTTCGCCGCATGTTTAATTAATGCTTTCCCAGGAACGATTTCAACTGACACCGTTCCATTGAAAGACTGATGTGGCTTCATCATGGATTCCACTGACCCAGAGGCCTTAAATGATGTGGATTCAGAAAACTTTGCCTCACCCTTTCGATATTCTTCAACTTGCCGTAAGACCACTCATCACCGCGACCATGGTGGACTCATTTATGGTCTGGGAGTTGTGTGCACACATCTCCGTCCCTTCATTCCTTTCTTTTTAGTTTCGATGTTAGTGGTGGCACTAGTCTACCTGCTGCAAACTATTGTGTATGGAGGACCTTTCACCGACCCATTGTTTTTCAACAAATTTGCAAAAAGATGGCCTCCACCTGGTCAGCAGCCAACTGTTTCGGAGTCATACAATGGATCTTCTGGGAGCCACTAAGACAAGATGTAGTACTCAAGTTATTATTTTTTTAAATCTAGATATAGAATGGAAAAGTTTGACTACACACAAAACTAAATTGAATAAACCTGACCCCACAATGTATTTTGTACAAACTGGAAGAAAATCTGCAAAGGACCAAGAATCTCTGCGAAGGAGAAAAGGAAAGTTGGGAAATATGTTTCTCCAAAGCCGCTGTCCTGTGAAACATCAAAGAAAACAAACAGCAAAGAAGGAAATGTTCTTGTTACCTCTCACAAACATCCTGACACTTTTCAGAACAGGTGTTCCTCAATAACGTATAGGTTATGAAAGTGAAGGGTTTGTTACATGACTTGTGTTGGTGTTGGGTTACTTTATGATTGCAAAACTCCTCAAGGTGACCTTTATTCTATACTGTTAACCAATGTTCTGGACACCATATGGGATGCTTGGAGAAATGTCTAGTTTGGAGAGACAAACTATTAATAAACTAGCATATATGGTGTTACAACCAGCATCAATCCAACAGGAATTATGCACTTAGTGTTTATGCGTTCAGTTTAAAGCAACAACGTCGGTTTTACAAGTAGTTTGTATTCTTTAGGTTTAAATGGTTTAAAACATAAATGGTTGTTGATCTCTTCACAGACTATCGTTGATTGGTCTCAAGCTAGAAATGGACAGAAAACCATTAAAAAAAATTAAGTTTCCGCAGCTATAAGTTTCACAGATAAGTTTTTTCCTGGATGCCATTGCTCAGACAGTCTTGGTTTTTGTGTAACACAGTGAACACATGTCTTAATAATAATTGCCTTTAATTTTAAGCTGTTATAAAATTGGATTTGACTTGTGATCAAAATCATGAAAAATTAACATGACTAATTTAATCGTACCATCAGTTTGCTAGTGTTTGGTTGGTGTCTCCTCAAGTGTCTAGAATTAGAAGTACTCATTATGACAAAAGTACATTGACATGTGTTTAAGTGTCTCAAATTCTCAACAAATGTCATACTGTAATAAATTAGTTGGTCAGGGCCACATGGTTCTACTGCTCAAATTGGAGTGAAATACAGGGTAGGGTACACCCTTCATTCCATTAGCTGAAATGTCTATTGCACTCCGGAAGCTTTTACAGCATTAGGGAACTATGTAAAGCTTTCCCGAACCCTAGTCAACAACATCTTTGGTGTTTTTCCCCAGGTCTTTAATTCTTCTTTTTCTGCTCAGGGTATACCTAAAAAGTTGGAGCGTAGGACAATTTAGCTGATTAATTAACTCGATTGATTTGTTGTTTTGGGTTCTGGCCCTGTCAGGTTCAGGCAAAGATCATCGCATCAGTGCACATGGCAGGATTAGAGTAAGAATTTGCATAGATGGTCCTAACTGGTTACTAGAGCATAACTCCATATGTCTTTCGTCAGGTTTGATGCTTCATTGATAGTCATGATTGGCATAGTGTCTGTGTTTATCCTCTGTATCTCTATACAGTTCAAAATTATTAACCTTTTGGCCCCACATTGGTCTGATAAACCAAAAAGAGGCCTCATTAATTATGGAAAACTAGAAAAATTAACACAGGCCAAATCGTCCTGAAAAGGGCTCATTTGTAAAAGCAGTCTGTGCATTTGCTGTTTTTTGTTTTGTTTTTTTGTTTTTCTAAAAAAGGAACCACGAAAGTCTGGGTTTTCTTTTTACAGAAATAGTCAAAACTATATGGTGAATATATTTTTTATTAAAGAAAGACAACTAAGAGAAATGCTGAACAATTAAGCAAAAAATATGTATGGGAACAAAAGAGTATTATTTCATGGAAAGACTTTTAAATTTTAGGTTGTGTTTCTGGCAGTGTTTAGGCCCAGTGATGTTTGTATGATAGTAATGTTGTTTATCCACCAGTAATTTTGCTGAGGCTTGATGCCCATGTCAGCCACTTTAATAAAACTTGCTATGGTTACAGTTTTTTTTCAGTGTTTATTAGATGTGGCAGCTGTTATAAATAAATATAAGAGCAGTGACACATAGACCTTCATATATATTAAGAACATATAACGTTTCATCATTTACATGCTATGCTTTATGTCTGTATTGAATTTTGCAGACAGTATTTAAATCCCACACGTTTCAGCTTGGGGTCTGCCATAGGACAGTAATTTTTCTTTTCGTGGCCTCAGAAAACAACGTCCACTTTTGAAAATTTAGATCAGCAAATGATTTCTGTGGACCTTACTTGTATTTTGATAAAAGTGTCTTTGAAAAGTTTTGACAACTTTCATACACCTTTATTGTATTCACCTAACTTCTAACCTACCTGTTATCAAGTCATCAAGTGATTGAAAAGCAGGAGTATGTTTACTTACACACATTTAGCATCCAATTTTTTTTTTTTACAAATTTCAATTACAAAAACACATTTCATCAGACTCATACCCACAATGTGTTTCCTGCTCCATGCTAACCTAGCCCCAGGAAAGCAGCAAAGGGTCACCAGTTCATCACAGGGTAATGTTACCTCAGAATTCATACTCACATTCCCATCAGTGAATGATCTAGAGTTACCAATTAATCAGACACGCAGGTTTTGGGGTGGTGATAATTGGCTTGAAGGAAATCAGTCATGGGAGGATATTCAAACTCGCTACAGAAAAGCCCCTAGCTGAGAGGCAGAAACCATTACCAAAGTCCAATATGCCTCTGCCAGAATACTGATATTGTAACAGAACTCAGAATCAACATTAATTCAACAAAAAGTATGTTTCACATTAACGAAATGAAGAAAAGGTCAAAATAAATGTCTGAAGGCTCTAGTTTCAAAAGAATTTTATGGTTTTTTTTTTTTTTTTGTATTATTCAGAAGAAATATTTTGGTTAGAATTGTAAGTCATAAGAGGAACTGGGCACATTGGTTTCTCTACTCTGTTATTTTTGGCCCTGCCTCAAAGGGGGCATGGGAAATCACCAGCTGGGTATGCAAGGCTGATAGCATCCACTAACTGCTGGGCCAGTCTCTGCTTGAGTCAGTTTCCCAACTGCTGAAAAAATAAAGATATTAAAGAAGTTATAGATCAGTTAAAGATGACTTACAGATTTTCGGGGTACTAACCCAGGCATGCATACAGCCTCGAATACCAGGCAGGATTCATCACCAGAGGCAGCCTAAAGGTCCCGTTTAGGGATCCGTTTAAAGTTCTGTTTAGGTCCCTGTGTGCTTTGTTGTCAATCCTCAACAACATATGATGCTCCCTCAGTCAACAGCGAACAGGAACAGGCACGACGGTTGTTTATGTGTCAGTGGGCTTCTGGTCCAGCCCAGGAATGGGCCATTCTTTGGATTCCCCACATCATCCCATCTAGTCTTAGAGGCATCCGTCATCACTTTGACACACAAGGGGATCCCACTGAGCACATGGTCATTCCAGAAAGACTTGTTTGTGTGTGTGTGCGTGTGTGTGTGTGTGTGTGTGTGCGTGCGTGTGTGCGTGTGTGTGTGTGTGTGTGTGTGTGTGTGTGTGTGTGTGTGTGATACACCTATGTCCTATATGCCATGCCTAACTTGGAAAGTGTAACTTGAGCCAATGTTGCAATCTTCACATAGGGTAATCACTTTTTAAATATTGGATACGAGGACCAGTTTCATGGACTTTTGGCTAGAAGGGCAATGATCTGCTCTCTCAGGATGAAATTTCCTGC
Organism: Danionella cerebrum; assembly: GCA_007224835.1. Classification (NCBI taxonomy): domain Eukaryota; kingdom Metazoa; phylum Chordata; class Actinopteri; order Cypriniformes; family Danionidae; genus Danionella; species Danionella cerebrum. Next base: position 307,108 of record SRMA01025183.1, on the reverse strand, counting down.
ACAAAGGACAGGAGTATGTTGAATACTTCTGTACACTTTATTAGCATGCAGTTCAGTTTCTTCTTTAAGTAACTTTAGAAAGCGGCTACTAGAGCCCTCACCAGAACAAAGAGGCATGATCATATCACACCAATCTGCATTGGCATGAAAAGGCATTGAGGGCAAATGTATATTTGTATATTTGTAAATTTCAAATATCTCACTTTTTGCTCAAATACATTTTATGAAATCATTCTTTTATTTTTATTTATGAGTGGATAAAAATAAATTGATCAAGCATGCACAAGCCACCAATCAAGGTACAGTGTGCACTCTGTTTTGAATTGTTTCGCTGCTTGGTTGTTGTATCTATCTATTTTGTGTGAATGCAGTTCATTGTCAGTTCACCGTTTTTTTTGTTTTTTTTCATTGGGAGCGCCTGTGCCTTAATTAATGACGGAAGAAATTTCTGAAACTCTGAGGCACTGAGTTTAACACTGTCTGGCATCTGTCCTAGAAGATGCAGCTGAGGAGGTCAAATGACAAATGCATCTGTGAGAACTATTTTAGAACATACTTAAACCCATCAACAAGATGAAGTAGGAGAAGAAGGCCAGAATATATTTCAGTACACCCATGGCCAATCAGAATATATAATTTTATGTTTTTGAACGTGGCCTATATTTAACACATGAATTTTACTTATGTAGATAATTTATGTTATAAATATAGGCCAGGTTAAGGGATTGCTTTCTCTGTCTGAACACGACTTAAACGATGTTATTTTGAAGTGTTTGTTCAAGTAGGGCTGAAATAGGAAAAGGCAACGATGTTGGTCTCACCTTTTTTTCTTTGATATACTTTCTCATCAATGATGTTACCCAAACATTACTTTTCTGGAGCTTTAAATGTAAACAACAAATGCGTTCTCAATATAGATATTAAATTGCAAATATCCCTCGAACCACCCCCCTCAACCTCTTCCAGATGCTAGATTTAACGACGTTAAAATAAAACCTCCTGAATACATATCCAAAAGCATCCATGGTGGCAATTCAAGATCGGTCATGTGAACAACCGCGAACCATGTCTATCGAACTGTTTTTAAACACCCCGTTTAAACCACTTCACATTCCAAAACCGAGCTGATCGGGCAAGTCACGGTTATAAATAAGGTAATTTTCATTATTTAGCTTCTTATTGATCTTTTTGCGTTTAGTCCCTTTGCGTCCCTTAGCTATTGATCATTTGTAATTTTCATGTGGAGCGGCTAAGAAGGAACCATTTGTTTAACAAAGTGGAAAATGTGCACTTTGTTCTGTAATATATATATATTTTATATATTTTGTCGTATTTTATTTTAAAAATATATGTCCTTAAAATGTGTTCCGAGTATTTTCAAGGCTGAGGAAAAAAGGACAAATAGCGTGCTATACGCATTCATGACTCACAGAGGGCGCTCTAGTCACATGACATAACTTAATGCAGCAAGCAAATGTGCGCCATAATTAATTTATGTACAATATTTGATCACAGCATCTTTTAAAATCATCTTGTGTACCGTCAGGCTAAATGTATACTGTTAAGTTGATCGACAAGATGGTCGAATAATGATGAAACAGTTTCTACGTCAGTTGAAAATATAGGCAATGTAAGCGATGCAAAATCTAATTATTTCTTTGCAAAACCTAATTAGGCATTAAAAAAGGTTAACGCCAGCGCCTGAAACCGTTTTTGTTTAATAATCCCATTACTGACGGCTCATCATGTATAAAATGGCGCAGAAGGACACAAACTTTCCACTTGTTAAAGTGAATCCCCCAGAAAAAGACAAGACTAACTCGACATAGCCCACTGTTAGGATTTGACAGGACCAAACGGAAAGGCTCACCGCGACACCGTAAGTATAGCTACGAGGTTCATTTGAAGGTTTATAACCGAAAACTCTCACTTTCTCTTCGTGTGTGGATTGAAATGTGTTTGGAGAGAAGTCCACTGTCGTATGTTGGCGGGTTTTGGGGAATGCCGCGGTGTTAACAGTGCTGGGTTTCTTCCTCTGAGATCAGTGCAACGCTCGAGCATGCAGCTGATTCTCAAAGGATTCGCCGTCTTGACTATCAGCTCTTTTAGGAGCTTGTATTTGCCAGTGTTTGGAACGAAACGCGCCAAAATAAGTGGAGCGACAGATTTCAATTCTGCATTTTTGGTGTTACACGCATACTATTTCTTTTTCTATCTCTTTTACATCGTGGTCTGCAACTTTTAAAGTCAAATCAAATCACCTCTTCAGTTAAAGATACATCTTGGTAATACTTCTGAAAATAGAATTTCCTACCGTTTATTGTGAAGTCGGAGTAGTTTCACGTTTTTATCTCCTAAAATAGACATCAGCGTCAAAATGAAGCATTTTCCAAAAAGCGAAACAATCGCCAGGGAAACCCTTTCACTTTCCCACCCTTAACCTTTCCCTGTTTCAAAACGGATCCATCACATCGGACGATGGGTTTTCCTTCAGTCCGCAAAGAAGGCAAGACTCAACAAAAGATCCGGATTGACAGCTCAGAGTCAAAGACTGCGCCAGAGAGAAATCAAAGAGTGTCGTCCAAAGGAATTCGCTTGTTATCGGAATAGAAGACTGTATTCTCTCCGCAGCTGTGTATTAAATGCAGAATAAAAGAATAAAACAAACAGGAGCAGAAGTAAAGCGAAACAAACGTCATTTTGGACAAGCGAGGAGAAGGCACAAAAGAGGAAAGTGATGCAGAAAATCGACCGCAGAAAAGAGCTCTCTCAATTACTTGATCAAAGAAAACATATGAAAACTGGGACTTTTGGCAATCATTTAGATACAATTTGGTTTCGATGTTTTGTATTTTCAATGCTATACGTTTTTAATATCTATGTGTTTTCCCCGATTGGACGCATTGATACACCAAAAGATTTTGTGTAGTTTTGTTAAATTGTACTGCAATTTTTTCTGAACAAGGGAATATATAATATTTTTAATGAACTCAAATTTGAGACGATTGTGTTGAACTGATGTCTTCAGGAGTGTCATAGCAAATTACTGAGGCGTGTTCCTGTCTGACACGAGCTATTGTTCCCTTATGGTTCAGCACTTTGACCGCTTATCACCCCATATCAAAGACAAATCTTACAAAGCTTGAGGGATACGGCCATATATTTTAAAAATGCTACATTTTTAAACGTTTTAAAAATAATTTACAGAAATATTTGACACAACACATTTGACAGTTGTATTTAATTAACTTAAAAACAATTAACATTTGTGCTTAAAGTTGTCCTTTAAATGTGATAACTCTTTTCATTCATTCATTCATTTATTCATTTTCCAATCCGCTTATTCCCTTTCGGGGTCACGGGGGTCTGCCAGTGCCTATCTCCAGCGCACATTGGGCGAGAGGCGGGGGTACACCCTGGACGGGTCGCTAGTCCATTGCAGGGCATATATGTGATAACTATTCCTCAAAAATATACACAGCACCAAAGACACGTTTAAGTTAAGTCTTTTACACGAATTGCCACTTAATTTGAGTCCTTTTCACTGGGAAAAAACTATTTATAAAAAAAAAACTCATATGGTAAATCTTGAAATGGATTTACCGTGGCGTTTAATAAAGGCATCTGCAAAATGATTCTGCCAAGTGTTCCATTTCCAGATATAAAAAATATAAAAATATATATTTTTGTATTCATACGATTGGTCTAATAATATATTATTTTAAGTGTATCAGAAAAAGCCGCTATTTTGTACAAAGTCATATATGATGAATTATACATTATTAGAAATATAACACAACTTGTTGGTGTATATTTGCAAATCTTCCAATACTTTTAAAACCAACGAACCAATAGAAACAATTGTTTACATTTTTGTTTGGGGTGAAATGCTGCATTGCCTTCTATTCGACCGACAGATTATATTTCTGATTGTATTAAATGTAGAACCTTTAATGTCAGGAAAACAGTCCTGAAATTGAGCGAATTTTTCCGTTTGCAAGGATAATGTATAAAACATTGCGAATGTATTGACCGCCTCAGATCTTCCAGAAAAAGGTTGACGTCGTTGCAATTTCGCATCAAAAACAAGACAAATTAAGCAAAACGGAAAATAGTCCATCAGTCCAAATTAGTTCTTTTAAGCTGTTTTATTTATTTATTTAAATGAATATTTTTCAACTATTAATTTGTATATTAAACAAACCTCTCAAATTAAAGGGTTTGTTGGAATTCTACATTGTTTTTTTTTTGCGAGGCATTTTCCCAAGCTAAATATAGACATCAAATTAAAAATGAGTTATTGACAGGTTGAGGCAAATAAACCAAGGCCAAGGTCTGCAGACAAAGACGCATTTTTCTAAATGCCCCGTGGAGAATTTAATGTCAAGAGGACCACAACAGTTTGGTTATTAACCATCAGCTACAATCTCAGTACGACTTAATCAAACACAAGGAGCTCGAGTGGGAGTTAGAATGTAATAATGCCTTTAAAATATGACGAAATTATTTCCCGTCACTGCAGAAAACAAATTGAACATTTATTGCATATATATTAAAAATTATACGCTTGTGCGTGGAGTCGGTGCCCCTGTTATTGAGGAGCTCAAAATGGTGAATTCTCCGAGGAAACATCTTTTCCTGTCTTGTTAGTCGTTTGGGGGATTTTGCAAAATTGTCTCGAATCGCCTAAATTGATTCCTAAAATAATTCGTAGCCGATATCAAAAACAAACAAAACGAGTTGATTTCTAAAGCATTCGTTTTTATGAGCCAAAGCCTAAAACCACTGTAGATATGATTTCAAACACAAATAACTCTCAGAAAGAGGCATATCGGTATATCCTGAAAGGCGCTTTTAATTGAGCTACAATACCAGTATTGTGCATTAGCTCTTCTGAAAATAGCGCAGACCCGCGTCGGCCCGGCGAAGAGGCCTGCTCTTTGTCTCTGATGCTAGATGAATGTTTGTGTCACTCCATGATTGCTTTGCACTATTACGTTGTCAGAAGAAGGGATCTCCCTAATAGTGCTTTTTATGAAGAGTTATGGAATGTGCACAGCGTTTCTAGGGATGGACGTGAGGACTAACAAGGGTTAGGAGAGGAGGGGTTATGCCCAAGGTCACGCAGAGTTTTCATCAATAATTGTACTTGAGGCTCAATGTGTGGTCACTGGGCAGGGAAGACGTTACCGTTCCCCGTGCAAAATGGAAGTCCAGAATAGTATCGAGTTTTTGAGAATGACGTTTTTATTTTCATATATGGGTTTCCTATATGTCTCATAATCATATATGGATAATTGTGGCAAAACGATTGTTCCATTAAGTGGACACAGCAGATATCCGCATAAACCTCTTAGATTCTGAACAGGGTTTCCATCGTGCTACGGTGCTCGTCAAGAGTCTGGGTGGAGTTTTTGTGCCGTCAAAACCATCTGTAACAAAACCTAATTGGTATTAGGCGGTTGTGTTGCAAATATATTGAAATAAACAAAAATATGTGAGAGATTTTTTAGAAATTTCCTTTATGTGAAAGCCTCTGAGCTATTAAAATGACTATGTACAAAGATATTTGGGCCTGTAGGGTTATCGTAAGGGTATGTCGTAAAACTCTGGAAAGGTCATTTTACCACGTTGGTGCATGGATGAAACGTGAATGAGGCGCCCTTTCAAGCTTAAGGGTCAATAAGGTAAAATCTTGTTTGTTCAATTCTGCAACGTGGGTGTCTTTTTTTGTCCAGCGGCCGTATTTTCTAGTGCCAGCTTCTTCTTGCTAAATGTGAACAACTCGCATCAATCCGTTCTTTCTCTGAGAACGAATCAGTGTTGACTTGAACACTCTGGCTCTTTGTTTGCATTGTGTGGCTGACCTCAGCTGAAGATTTATGTATTTTTGATATTAAACTCCGCCTGTCATTAACACTGCTCTCTTGTTGACTTTTCTTGACCCATCGACCCGTTCCCCAAACTTTCCCATATTTAACGTGGGACCCCTCCTCTTGTTATTTAGGGTCGTTTGCATCCTTTGGCGTCCAGGGTTGATCGCAGTGCCCGTTTGGGCATGTGCTGTTTGCTCTGTTCTTGAACTTCAGCGCACACAGGCCTTGTCCACGTTGTGCCCCTCCTGTACTTTGAACTTTGGATCTTCCCCAGAGCAAATGCCATGTCATACAAAGTATCCCTCTGGCTGCCCAGCTTGCTAATTAGTTAAACAAACGCATCTTCTAATGATTCCCTGGGCAGGCCGGCCCGGAGTCGTTTTGTTTGGCCCAGCTTCTGCTGCCTATAGTGTCTTTGCTTGTCCTATTAGAGGCTTGGCCTTTCTGACCCAAACTAACGGCGGGATGTTAAAGCTTCTGGACGGCCCTGTCCGAAGGTCCTTCCCCCCTTCAGGCCAAAGGCCATAGAGCAGAGACAGGCGCGGAATGCCCACCAGCTGTTAATGGTGACAACCTCTGCAGAGCGCCCAGCGGTGGAGAAACCTCAAACATCAAATTGCATCAAATATACTACTTTATGTTTATGCTTTTAAGACTCGCACGTTATTAGTAGCACACACGGAGCAGGCCACCATCTGATGATGATAATAGGCATAATTTGTCATCGCATTAGTGCTAGTCAGAAATATGGGGGCCATTCAGTTTTCTTTGCGACGTTGCCATTTGACCGCACTGCGTCTGGGCGCTCCGAGGAGGTCTGGACAGAAATGGATACTAATTGCGCGGACTGCAGCGCTGCTGGTCGCCGCAGAGCCTCGGGCGATCTCCAGGCCTGCTTGTCAGTGGGTAATTGACAAGGGCTTGTCTGTTTTTGAGAGCAGCTGGTCCTAAGCACTGGCACACAAACGCAATCTTGACACGGCCTCCATTCGCCCTGAGCGGTATGAGGAAAAACGCTGTTAAATAGAAGGAGATTTATTAAAACTCCCTCTGGGTGTCGCGAAGTAAGTTATTTCCGATTTCGCCCTCACACTCATTAATGTTTCAGAGGGGAACAGCGAATTTAGCTGTCGTGCATGATGGACAAACAGGAACGTCTCTTGTAAAAAAAAAAAAAGCATCAGTGACGCTCCATGATTTCTGCTCAACATTAACAGCTTCATCCTCCACATAAACCAGTTTAAAGTCTGTTTGATGAAGTCAATATATCGAGGCGGTGACCTGAATTTTAAACGCATGCCTTTAAAAAGAACAATCACGTTCATAAAAGAGAGGCCTTTTGGAGATTTGCGGCATATAAGCTTATGTTTTGAGCAATTCAACAGACACTGAGGTGGTATTGTTTGCTCATAAAATAGAAAGAGTTTGTGCTAGATTCCCACTGCCGACCCTGATGAATGTAAAGAAACCTCCTTTCTGTCAGCTTTTACACTGAAATCGCGATTTTTGCGTGAATTCTCTCCAAGCCCCCCTTTATGTCACAGCAACAATGCCTGGAGTGAAGCACCCCGTAGGAGCTCCACAGTTGGGGATCTCTGGATTGTTTTAGACATCTTTAGATTTCATCAATCAAAATGACTGCAGTTTTCCATAAAAATGCTGAATTTAGGACAAGGTCTGAGAGAGCTAGGTAGAAAATGCGACGCTGTCTCGATCGATGATAAATGGCCATCCTTTGACTGCAGGGTAAACAGAAATCCGTGCTCCACTCGATTGTGCAGCATGTTTTATTTTTTATCAATAAAACCATTTGACAGTGACATAGGAGCTCATTTGGATCCTTAAACGCAGTGATTCGTAAGTCATCAAATTACCAAATACGTTTTTAAAAAAATAAGTCGAAAAGAATGGTTTTCAAGGAAAACTCAAGTAAATATAACGACGTGCACACGTCTAACGTATGTCGCGTGATTGTACAAAATGTTCCGTTTAACTACAATTAAAAGACACAAAGAAGTCTTTATTTTATGAGTTGGCTCAGTAAAAGCAATAATAATTATTATGTTTTGTGTCCGATGCCTAAACGAAGCTGCATTCACGACTTTGACAAAATCCTATTAAAAAACAGTTTCCTTAATCAAAATGTGATCTTGTGAACCAAAAATAATGGCGATATTGCTAATGTTTCTGTCTCAATCAGATTTATTACAATTTTAGAATGTGTTTGAACTGGCTGAAGACATTTTAAGAATCCTTAAGAAATAAATTATCGGTTATAGTCAGATTTATAACAAGATACAATAGTTTAGAAGAGCTGCTCTGCATTTTGTTTTTCTATTAATTAAATGCTTGCTAAAAAGGTACACGGGTGCAATTACAGAACTTTAAGGAACTGTTTTGTACATTTATCAAAAACTACCTTTATTGGTACATTTAAAGTACTGGTGTTTAGTAAACTGCGACTGAAAAAGGTACAAAAAAGTTCCCACAATGATGCGGCACCTGAAGGCTCCCTGATTTCATTTTGATTGCTCTGAATTTATAATTTGTTTCAAGTGAAAATAAAAAAACACATGATTGAAGAATGTATGAAAGTTAAAGATTATTGTTAATTTAGAACAAGTTGTTCATGTCACTTTTGGGTATAAAGTATGGCGCCTTTTAAAAAGATGTCAACCTTTTAAAAAGATGCATTGCTCGAAATATAAAAAATGTACACATAATTGTCCCCAAAAGTACAAATTATGTATACTTTCAAGTACAACATTTAAAAGTATACAAATACCTTAGTATAAAGGTACACGTATACCGTTAAAAGGTACTACCATAGTGACAGTCATTGTACCTTTTAATGTACAGGGCTTTACATTTTTTCGGAGAGTGTAAAATGGAACCAGACGTAATTAAAGCAAAGGAATGCGATTCCTTTATTTTTCCATCAAATTTAAAGAACAACTTGGAGACAGTGAATGTCAGCTGTAAGACACCAAACATGACGCAATAAAACTAGTGTTCTTTGCTCATTTTAGAAAAAAAAGGCAATAAAGACAAAACCTGAATGCATTTATTGCGTTTATTGTTAGACTGCGACATTTGCATGTAATGAATGAGGGAATCCAGTTTTTATTCTTGTACTGCTCATTAATACTCACTGAGACATAAACCATTAGGTGAAATCATTTGTTGAGAAGGAGAGGCTTCTAAATGTCTGAATTGACCTTGTCGACTTGAAGAATTGTTTAATTTTGGTTCTTGGTTGGAGTACGGTGGGCATTGGATGCTAATAGAGATCTAATTGATGGGCGAAGTGGCGTTTCTGCTCTTATTGCGCCCTGGCGTCTGCTGTAAAAGAGAGACATAATCGGATTGAGGTATTCCTCCAGGAGACGAGTGCGAGCTACGGCCAGCGGGAAAATCGTTATTAAAAAAGTTAGGCGCACAGAGAGAACTTCGACATACTGTTGAGGCCTGATGAAAACCGGCTGGTGGGGGTGATATCATTGACAGAACTGACGAGGTATCGTTCTCCAACCGAAACCACTATTACCATTGCTCCTGAGGAGGTGCGCTTGAAATGTTCTGCAATAATATACTTTCAAAACTTTTTTTTTTACCATGAAAGTCGATTTTTGAAGACCTTTAAAAAATAATGGTAGACAACAACAACAATAAGAAGAAGAAGAAGAAGAAGAAGAAGAAGAAGAAGAAGAAGAATTGAAAGAAGAATAAATACTGCATTATATTTACTGTAAACATCTTGTTAAGCAGACATTCTTAATTAGATCAGTTGTGTTGAATCTATGTTTAATAAAGCCATTGCATGCTCTATACATTTATCAGCAAATAAATGATTGGAACTAAAAATATTGTTAACAATTTCCATTAAGCATCTGAAGTGTTTTCTTATCATAGTGGGCCTTAGAGTTTTTAGTGGAGAGGACAATAAAATGTAATTTGTTTTACTGCCCTCTCCACTAAAACTATCCACTATATTATTATAATCACACTGGGCCATACACATTATAGGATGAAATAACTTAATTTAAATAGGTGGAAATAATTTCAATTGGTTGAACATCAATTCATGAATGTTTTTCTCTCTATTTTGACAGCAGAAGTACTTAAATACAGAGTCTTTGCACAGTCCTATGAAGTGCTGGTTTCTGGCCAAATTGATTTATAAAATTCTCAAGAAAGCTCAAAGAAATAGTCAGAATTAAAGGTTGACAGTGGTAGGGTTTTGCTCAGCCTCACCTTCACCAAAATGTGAAGCAGAATTTATTTAGGAAGTAAGTATTTAAAATAAAAATAAAAAATCTGTTTAAAAATCTGCCCTGCGATGGACTGGCAACCTGTCCAGAGTGTACCCCCGCCTCTCGCCCAATGTGCAATGTAGATAGGCACCGGCAGACCCCCGTGACCCCAAAACAGGGAATAAACGGGTTGGAAAATGAAAGAATGAATGAATGTTTACAAATCTTATGATGTATTTCAGTGACATTGTAACCTGAACTTGTGGACGCATTATATTATATATAATACATTATATTAGGGGAGAATGGGCTGTGCATGTGTTGCGTCCATGAGATTAACATACCTGGATTAACACACAGAGTGCTAAAAGTTCATAAATCACCGCTGATGCTGTGCCAGTCAGAGGTGAAGTTGTGCAAGAGGAAAATGGAAAAAGGGCACCAAATAATACCATTTGGTAAATTGCTTAAATTAGCACTGTTTGAAAGAAAATATATAACGTTATGCAAAGGAGCTTGGACTGGAAACTCCCGAAATATAAAATGAAAAGACGACTCAACTAAATGCCAATGAACAAATTCATAATACTAATTATAAAATAAAACTTTCTCAAAGGCTGTAGAGTAAAAACACTCTTTGAGACACTTTCTCAAAATAGAGTAAAATAAGCTAAATTTGGAGGGTTTGTAATTTGCCATTGTTATTCAAAGTACATTGCTTTTGAAAGCAAGAAATTCCTTAAAATCAATGCTTTTTACAATCCTGATTGTAAAGTGAGGCAGAATAAGGTAAAGAAGCCGATTCGTTTGTAATAGAATTTAAGTGTATTTTTACTCATAGAAGTAATTTTGACATTATAACGAATGCATAATTTGGAGGGAAGCTGAATATCACAATGAGGTTCATGTTGGAGGTGCACAAATTATTAATTTTGATCAATTTACCTGCTAAATGAATATAAATGTTTAATTAAATGCCTATTACTTGTACAGAAGTCGAAATGCCATAGCACGATACAATACAATTGAACAGTAGCATTTATTTACTAACATCTACAAGAATAGTAAAACATTTAGCATGTATTTGGATCTTTGAAAGATAGCATTAAAAATAATCTCTGGATGACTTTTCAATGGTAGAGCAGTCTTAATTTTTCTAAATGTTTGCATTTGGAGACTGCTCTGGAACAAATGAGCATTTGAGTTGAGTGATCAGTCTTGTAGTAAACATTCTGTGTGTCTCTCTTTTCTCCTTTAGAGCTGGCTGAAGCCTGTCTGAGCCTTGAGCATAGGATGATTGATGAGGGACGAGGGCAAGGCCGAGCACCTCACACACGGCTCAATGCAGCCGGGAGCGAGCGAGGAGTGGAGCGGGCGCACGGAGAGATTGAGGCCCGCGGCGGCGGAGAGGAAGCGCCTCTGTTGTTCCCTAATCCAGTTAGCCATTGAACCACCAGCCGTCTGCAGGAGAGAGGCATGGCCGAGGAGAGCAGAGGACAACTCCGATAGACTAGAAGGGGAGGGGGGCTCAGCTCAAAGCCCCTGCTGAGAAAGACAGAGCAAGAAAGAGGAACAGAGAAAGAAAGACGCTGCACTGAAAGAAATTCACTGCAATCCCACGTCTGGAACAAGAAGCAAATGATCAGATTGACTTTATTAGAGGTTTAGCTGTGCACAGAAGCATACGAAATGTTTACAGAGACAAACGATTGATGAGGTCTTTAATAAAGCTTGTTTATTAATTTGTGGCTTTTTCGTGATTTTTTTTTTAGACTGTAGATTTTCACTGAAGGCAACAAACCATGAATGCTATGGCATTATTATCATATTACAGACTGCTTGAATCCACCCTTCCTTTTTGACTACTGCTCAGTTCATTTTCTCCAAGAGCTTTATGACATAATCGAAATGGTTTTCCAGTAACAGTCTTTCTCAGTAACAAAATTTCTCAGAGATGCTATGCACTTGTACCGTTTGATCCTTTTGTGAGTTGCAACATTGCAACACAGGGAACAATTACTGGGAGAATTCATATAAATAAGATATAGTTTACACTGGGAAATGTTTAATTAATTCCAGGTGTATGAATCTTGTTTTAGCCAATGGCTTTGTAACATGGGCCACTGTTAAGTGTACCTCTTTGGATCACTTTTCTGTTGTTTTGTGGTTCCATGGCTTTGGTGGTCACAACTGTATCAATATATGTTTTCTTCAGTTGTCAATGGACTGTAGAAATTCACAATTTTTAAATCTGTTTGAAAATCAGACACTGGTTCTTGCCAATAAGTCTTTAAATAGAGCTGTCAGTATGTATCAGGAACTTCACACAATAATCCCAGGCACCTGTTTTCAGGTGACTACATCATGAAGCAAGAGATTACTGAATAAGAGTTGTAAACAAGCACTTCGATGAAATCAAAATGAGTTTGTTTCATGCTGCATGTATTCTTACTTAACTTCACATGCTTTTATTTATAGTGTTCATGCCTTCAGTGAAAATATTGGGAGTAAATAGTAATTAAAATAAAGAAAAAAACATTAAATAAGAAGGTGTGTCCAAATTACTTGCTAGACTAGAATATTAAATCAGTTATAATCCAATTTCATTTCTAACTAGATGCTGGATAATATTACTTAACATGTCACACAACCTTGGAGCTCACCAGAAGTATCCAACAGGCTGACGTTTTATTCAAATCCAAAAATCATTTTAACATTTTTCATGTAATTTAAGAACATTGCTGTTTAAGATTCTTTACAGGTTTGAGGGTGCTATGTAGCACTTCTCGTTTAAAAAAAATCCTTTCTTTAAAAAAAAAAAGTTCTTTGTGGTTTTTGAGATTTTGGTTATAGGTTATAGTGGTTTTTGGTTATAGCACTTTTTTTGGTAAATAATCTGTCATGGCCAGTTTGGTACTTGTGGTTCTACAGTTGTTCTTTATTGTTTGTTTTTTTTTCATACATTTGATGTTTGGTTCTAAATATCCCTTTTGAATGTTGGAGCTCAAAAGCATCTTTGATGGTTTGTTCTAAATAGCACCATAAAGTTTCTCCATATTATTACAGAACCAGATTTGGTTCCATAAAGAACCTTTTTTTAGAGTGTGTCTTTTAGATTTTACATTTACACATCACAAGAATTACACCATTGCACCACAAGCACTGGAAACAGGAAAAACATAATCTCGCAAATTATGTTTAGCTCAAATCAGCTTTATTCCACTGGTCTCTGACTTATTGTGATATGTGTAGCTCAGAAATGGGTGAGTAAGTGAATATGAGCATCCTGCTATCAGCATCCATCAACAGTGCGTCATCTGTGGCCTGCACTCCATGCTCCTTGCTCCTCTCCACCTCAGCATTTGCAAACCCAGCATCAGTCAAAAACACAATTAGTGAACTCCAGTCCCCCGCAAGCACTGCTTTTCATCCAGCCAAGACCAGAGACTGCACACTCCCCTCAAGGACTGCTTCTGCCAGAGAGAGAGAGAGAGAGAGAGAGAGAGAGAGAGAGAGAGAGAGAGACAGAGAGACAGAGAGACAGAGAGACAGAGAGACAGAGAGACAGAGAGATGGAGACAGCGGATGAAGAGTCTGCTTCCTGCTGGCTTTCACAGCACGTCCTCATCTATTGCACTTTTTTTATTTTGCAGTGCAGTTTTCAACTTTTGGTTGTTTTTTCTCAAGCTGCAGTAGACACATGAACAATGTTTTGATTGATTTCTCCTTGGTTACATTTGTAGAATAGTGTTAGAAGGAAAAAGGTTATTAGGAGATGTGTGAGCTGCTGATTGTCAACCTTGAAGTGGATTTTATGTTTATTGTTATGCACCTTAAAATGACACCGAAAAATCATAATTGGTTTGCTGTTAATGAAGTGACACCTGACTGTAGCCTGATTATAAAAAAAGCGATTTAATTTGTAGAGAGATAATATTTAATGTTTAATTCTTTGTAATGTCAATAAATGGTGTTTTAATAAAAATGTATATTAGTATGGAATGTTATATTGTAAAATGTTTTCAACTATATTTAATTGTTAAACTAAATGCGAAGTTATTGAACAAACACATTTAAAGCATAAAATATCCAATGGGATATCCTAATTTAAATCCAAATATGAATAAAATATTAAAATATTATCGGTTATCTTCAACAAGCAAACATTGATTGTGTTTATAGAGCTGAAGAATTCACATTACTGCTGTTGTTAGACATTTCATATTTTCATATTGCCTTAAATAAAAATGGATTGGAAACATTTTTCACTCAAATGTCTACATACAATGACCCACAATCACAACTGGGAAAATGTTTTAAGATGTCAGCAAAGTATTAAAATATATTTACAAATACCGCATTTACCATAAAGCTTAAAATTAAGATCTTGTTTGTCAACTGATCGTCCTTTGTACCTAAAATCAACTGATCAGATTTGATTTAGAAAGTGTAAAGCTCAATTGATAAACAATCATGAAAAAGGGTCACACTTGTGTGGTAAACATGGTTCCACAACTGACAGAACATATTATTGCATATTATCATAAAACCTCTTGACCACAAACTGGAATGATGGAGAACAGGACAATGACCCCCAAGCACACAGTCAATATTTCAATAAAGTAGCTTCAGGACAACTCTGAATTTTTTTAAGTCCAGATTTGAATGTTTGCAGTAGAATAAACTGCAAAGAGGAATGGACCAAACTGTCCAAAATAGGTTTCAAGCTTGTGGATATTTAAAGACTGTTGCTTTTGTGATTAACTTAGTTTTTTGTTGAATAGATTTGCAAGTTGTCATGTCTCACGCAGAGTATAAATGTGGAAATACTGCAGCACAGTAAACACTTCCTTGAACTACATTTTTTTTCTCAATTTAGCCGTAATAAAATAATTGTCGCATTCCCGTGTGAATCTTTTGCATCTTACAGATGTTTTCTCTGCACCAGTATTGTTCAACTCATTAAATCAATGTGGATAACAGGTTGAACGGAAGCTGGTTCTATATGTCTCTATGTATTTGTGATTAGAACAAGGGTGGGAAGCCATATTTAAAGCCGCAGGATCTTGTTAATTCAATTCCATCTAAGGTTTTAATTGCTCAATTGAAGTCATAATTTAGCCGTAGGAATCGCTTTCAGCTGTTCAGCAAGATTTGATTCTGTTAGGGTTGTAGTCTGTTGAGCTGTCGGTTCGATTCATACATGTGATAGGTGGCTGATGTTGCTCACCTGAAAGAAAAAAAAACTTTTGCTGTGCCTCCCGACAGACACTTGATATTGGAAATGAAAAGAAATTATGGAAGCTGTTTGATGATATTAAAATTTAGAGGCAAGATCAAACGGCAACGTCCTTCTCTCTCTTGTGAAGCCTTTTGTGATAATAAGGTACAAAATGTTGCTAATTAAAGACCGGATGTTAAAGGGCTCCATAGGAAAAAAATATTTGACCTTCTTGACAACCTTCATCATCTAACTCCAAACTCCTCATCCCCCATGACAATTTCTCTGGTGAAGATCGAGCAGCAACCTCTTGCATTTCTTCTGGATGTGTTAAAAGAAATTACTGAGGCTGTGATTTATTGAATGACCACTAGAGGCTGGTTTCAGAAGGGAGCCGATTCCTATTGACACCAATGTTAAAGTGCCTAACATGATAGCAGTAAAAACTGGTTTAGAGTCAGATGTAAACAGTTTTTAAAGTAGTTTGTTTCCCCTTTATAACGAATGTAAGCAGCTGAATTACTTTATTAACTTTTTTTTGTTAAACATTTTGTTACTGTGGGCGGCACTCCAGTATTCTGGTTTCACCCACAATCCCAAAAACATGTGGTCAAATTAATTGAATTCCCCTTAGGTGTGAATGTGTTTCCCTGCATTGGACTGGCGACCTGTCCAGCGTGTACCCCCGTCTCTCCCACAATGGGTTCTGCTGGTGGTCTCACTTTGAGCGGAAGACCAGTCGTCAGTCCATCACAGGGCAACACACACATCCACTCACACTCACATAGATAATTTGATCAGCCTGACACATGTTTTTTTTTGGATTGTGGGTGAAACCTTTAATCATCTTTCATAACTACAAATTTTCTTATATGTGACGTTTTCCTATTTGGTGTTAGTATCCTGGTTTTGTGGCGTACGTAATGTGCTTGTTGAACAATTCTCAATGGAGAGTTTTTTTTGAGAAAAAGACCTAGAAAAAGAAAAAAAAACAACCATTTGGTTGATATTTGAAAGCATCCAGTGTATCCATTATAATGGAAAGAAATTACACAGCTACAGTCACAATACTATACAAAGTTTAGTAAGTTTATAATCAAAACAAATATCTAAAGACTAAATGAAATTGTGAGGAAATAACCAAATTAAAGCTTCGTAGTGATGTCTTGGAAACTGACCTTTCAAACAGCTCGTCATGGGGTATATTATGCAACTAAAGTTAAGATTAATTAAAAAATGTAAATGTGACATGAAAAATAAAACAATTAATGAAATCACTTAATATTTGTCTAGGAGTTGAACAAGGATTTGTACAGTGGCATCATCATGTGATCTTGTAATATCTGAAGAGAGGTGAATACTCCAGGACTAAATAGATACAGTTAATACAGTAAATAAAGAAATAAAGTTTTGAGAAATCATTTATGTTTTATTTTGTGTTTTAAAATGTAATATAAAAGTTTTCTCAACCCGCAATTGACTGCCGACCCCTCAGCTGTACCATGCTGACAGAACAGGAAATACCATACTGTCAGACAGAAAATAAGCAGGTAACGAAAATAAGTGTATTCATTTAATTATATTTCATTATTACTGTATGTAATTGTAGGTCTCTATTAGCCTTAACCAAGCTTTGACATTCAGGAATTATACGTGGATCAAAGTAATTCCTCACCACCCCACCTAAAAACATGCAACGTTTTGGGGCAAGATAAAATAAACCAAATCTGGAATCCAGAGGAGAAATCAATAGACTCTGGGCAAAGATGAAGATTTTGTGCTCTAACTAACCTTATAGTTGTGTCCTAAAATGAACATGATTTTATCATGTTTCGTATAGTTATTTAATGAAAATAGATGGTGGTTTTACACAATCTGATCATGTTCAAACTGGTGTATCCAATAAAACTCTTCTATGAGTTAAATTTTATTGTTTTGTTTTTTTTATATTTGTTGAAATAGCACCAAAATGCGTAATCTACCTTTATATTCTGCACTAAGACAAAATCACACAGTGCAACACTTTATTTTTGTTTTTTATTATTCTTTTTTTTTAGTTATCATTGCATTATAGAATCTTTGAATGCAAACCAGCTGATAGACCTGATTAGAAATATATATATTTAACAATAACAATTTTGATGAAAATTACAATTTTCTGCTATTATTTTGAAATCTCATACAGGAAGAATACACCAGCGATCAAGTGTCTAAGGCAGATGCAGCACTTCTGGGATATGAAACCCAAGACAGACGGGAAAGAGAGAGGAGAGAGAGAGAGGCCTTGGCTACATGTGGGAGTGTCCGCAAGCAGGAGAATAATCACAATCTAATCAAATTGCCCTGTTTGATAATGGACGGCAAGAGAACGAAGAGGAATTCCAGGCAAATTTGTGCAAATAAAAAAGATTCCTCCTGACATGATGTGCCGGTGAGAGCCAGGAAATAATGAGGTGTAATTTGTCTAAGAGCCCCCCCCCCACTCCAAAGTATTCTGCCGGAGATTCAGGGATCTTTTCACAGACTGCCCATCATTCACTCGCTCCATATCTGACTTCTGCCAATGAGTTAGAGTCACAGTGGTGCACCACAGTTCTTTCCCTCTCTCTGTGTGTGAGTTAAACCAAGCCTCATCAATTTCAGGACCAGGATGTTGCAACAGAGAGCAATATATGGAAATGTCTGGTGAAATATGAGCTGTGCCGTGGGTGGGAATGATGAGACTGCCAACATGTGTGGGTGAGTGTGTGCTCCCCACCTTATATATATATATTTCTGCAACATAAGCATACGCATTCAGTCTCTGGGCTGGTGAGATGACTCTTCCCCTCCTGAGGGGAGAATTAGCTTCCAGCAGCCAACTCTTGGTCCTCACTATCCCTCACAGCCCCCATAACTTACTGGAGATTTTCATATTTCATCTGCATTCATCTAGCGCAGCTGGGTGGCTCTGGGCAGGGCTGGTGGGGGCGAGGAGGGGGCTACAGGGCGTCGGAGAGCAGAGCTGAGCGTTTGGCAAGCTGGTGGTGGGGCCCCTGAGATGCCTATAATTGAATTGCGAGGTCCTTGATTAGATTAGGCTTGCGGCAGCTTGCTGCCAATCTGAAGTATGGGTGCCTTCCATCCTACTTAACCCCTCTGGCCCACCCCACTACACACACACACCCAAAGCAGCCGACACACACCGTGCCGAGCAACCAGCCAGAGTGGCCCCGGTACTTTTAGAGAATCAGAGTTGGACGCTTTTGTGATTTTTCTTTCTCTTTGTCTCTACTTGTAAAAGAGACAATCTTTCACCGCCAGGTCCCTCTACTGGAGCCCCCACTACCTCTCGCTCCCTCCACACCATGCCAGGGTCACAGTACTGCTGGTCCTTGAAAATCCAGTTATGCAGAGTGTGTTTAAGTTAGAAGTGTGTTCCATGTACAGGGTCTGCAGGTTGTTGGGCAATTGTTTGTAGTTCATTTTGAAACTCGTATAGTGAGACTCACTCTGCAGAGAGGTTTCAAATGCACCTGTAGACCTTTATTGTGGAAATGTGCACCTTGAAAAGCAGTTATAAATGTGTATTATCATCTTATAAATAAGTCTTGGTTCCTTATGTTCCATTTTGCATCTCAGCGCTGATGCCATGGGTCATTGTTATGAGGAGATTTGTTGAATGTTGAATACATTACATCATGGATGTTTAATATAGTGTTTAAACTGTGATATCACTGCAAACTGTGTGCTTTTAACAATACTTTTAGATTAAATAATGCCATAAAGATTTATTTATACACAACCATATTCAAATAGGTTTCCATAACATATCTACACTATTATCTATTTACATGACAATCAGTGGCAACAGTTGAATAAATCCATTAACTTGACTGTATTAATGAAATAATAGAGTTCTAGGGCGAATTCCAGGACGAAGAGCCACTGGTGCACCAAATCTAATCAAGAACTTTCTTTACTACAGAATTTTCAGTGTATTATTGCAAAGTGAAACAGATTGAGAATGAAGGCAACTCAACCTTGATCTGGAGGCTCAAGATGAACGTTAGACCAGGGTCAGCGGGGGCTGAGGAGCATACTGCATAGTATAGAAGTTTCCACAACAGACCTCCAAACTTCACATGGCCTTCAGATTAGCTCGAGAACAGTGTGAAGAAAAATTCCTACATGACTGAGTGAAGGCATCCAAGCCGAATGTCACCAGAAGCAATGAAGCATGTAGACAACCAGTTCAAAATATAAATTTATTGTTATATTAAATAAACACAAACTATAAAGAGATATTAAATGAACAAAGAAATTCATTAAAATTGTAAATAAAATTGAATGGTTCTTGAAAGTTAACTGAAATCCTTCTCCGTTTCTGTTAATAATTTGCCAGGAAGAAAATGCTCTTCTTTACCTCAAAATCATGTGGTTATGTAACGTTAGTGATATTTGCTTACAGTAAAGAGTTATCATTAAGCTTATTTCATGTGCATTTCTACTTTGCACTACTACAACAGCCTGACCTTGAGCATGTTGCTATGGCAACAAGTGTAAACACAGAAATCGAATGCAGGTCGCATTTGAAAAATGGCATAAACAGAAAGTGAAAAAAAAACTGATGAAAAAACATGGAATTGAGGTCTGCAGTGAAAATGAGGCCTTGAGGTTGCCAAACCAAAACCAAACAGCAACCTTGAGTTAGGAAGAGCTACACAAAACCACTGACCTCTGTAACGGTCAGCTAATTTTATTATTTGATATCATTCAATGTGACTTTATGAATACTTTGTTTATGAATAGATCGATGTGTATCTAGAATGTAAGTTGAAACATTTTTCACATTTTTTATTTGACATCTGAAAATGTAATAACGAGACAAAGACTTTGGTTGATTATTTAGAACAGATACAATTTCAAGCTTAATTTTTTTGTGTTCAAATGTATTATTTGTCTGAAAACTGTATTTGCATATTGTGAACCTATATGTTTATACTGAAACCATATTTTTTACTGAACCTATAGCTAATATAAATCTTGAAAAAAAATATTTAGTAAAATGTAAACAGAATCAATAGCACCCTGATTTGCATCTGAAGGAAAGAACAGAATATTGACGTCGGAATTGATTTGATCTGCAGTGGACAATTACTGAATAATCTATATTTATCACATAACATTATACTGCCTGCTTCCTGCCCACAAATATGGCATCTACCCCTTGCTTGTGTATGGCTGAGCCTCTCTCTCTCTCTCTCTCTCTCTCTCTCTCTCTCCCCTCGTCTATCTATAACTTCATCTCATGGGCTCGCTGTCTTCACCTTCCCCTTGCCCGGCCTGGCCTCCCTCACGCCAGCTAGATGAATATGCGCTGTGTATGGCAGGGAGAAATCATGTTGGGATGCAATTATCATCTATTGTAGGCTGTAATTCTATAAGCTCTCTGTTTAACAATAATCTCATGTAGAAAGACTGGGGCGGGTCGCTTTCCTCTCTATTGTTCAGTACTCTACTGAAGGGCCCAATCCAATTGGAGGGCACGCTATTGGATTTTTCTCTGTAGAATAAACTGGAATCATATTTTTGCTGGGAATCATCAATACATCTTGTGCAAGGAGCTGGAGGAGACACACAGATAAAGTGAAGCTGCAGGAGAGGTGGATGAAGAGATAATGGAAAGGGACAGAGGATGAAGGGAGCTATGGGAATGCCTGGAGGAAACACTTTATAGTCCATACCTTAGCAGAATTGAATAAAAAGGGAAGAAAGTGAACATTGTCAAGAGAGGGTATGTACTAGGGCTGGGTACTGTAACCAATTTGGCAATTCGATTTTATTTTTATTTTATGATTTCAATTCGATATTGATTAGCTATAAATATTTCATTTAAAATGTTCGTTTTGCAGACATGGGATCCATATTTCGATATAAATGATGGTAACTGAGACTCTCCTATAAGTTTACTACTGAAATGCACATCTACAACAGGGTGCACACAGTTGTTTATTTTAAATAACTTTTATTTTAACTAGAGGTGAAAATTCATATCCTTTTATGTGGAGCACGCACATTTCCCGAATCAATATTATTGCGTTAAACTAAAGATCAATTAAAATCTGAGAATCAATATTTTTTTTTACCCAGCCCTAGTATTTACTATCATCAAAATGATAATGTTGCAAATATTTTAGTATATATTTTTTTGATGATTTATATCATTTAATCATTTTCTTCACCACATCACAGGGTTCTGCTGGTGCATCTCCAGCGCACATTGGTCAAAAGTTGGGATACACCTTTGACAGATCACCAGGATAACATTCACACATTCAACTTCTAGCTGAATAATTCTCCAAATAGCTTTCAATTTTTTATCTATCATCCATTGGATAAACTTGGCACAATTAAGGGAAAAAATTAATTTTAGAAATTATTTTAATCAAAATTGATTAATTATGTTATCCCCTATAACCATTAATCCTAGATTATGTCATCTACTACAAGTCTTTATGAAGAACCTCCTTTCGAAGCATTATAATATTCCAACATGAGAATGATCCTAAACACACTGCTATGTCGAGAAAGCAGTGGCTCAAAAAGATGGAGTCTCGCACCTGAATAATTGTGGACTTTTACTCATATAAGGATTGTTTAATTAATTACTTAAACATGTTTCAGGGGCGTAATCAGGACGTGACCGCCCATCAATTATTCTACTTTCTGATGTCCTTATAGCCTGATCTATCTCATCTCTCTATGACTTAGTCATCTTCCTTCCCTTCTCCACATCTCATGGGGAGGCTACATGCACACATCCGAGAAGGACAGCAAGCCTTGTAAGTTGATACCTGGCGCTCAAGCTCATGAACTCAGGGCAGATCCTGATTGCTACTGACTACTGAAAAGTAAATTAGTTGTTAACTGTGCATGACTCAAATGCATTTTTTGCTAGACATTAGTGGTAGGCTTGTGAAGTAATAAGCTTACCATACTTTTATTCGGATACTTTTATTTTCATGTTCAATTACCAATAAATGCTTTGAGTTATAAGAGGAGTGTGGAGGGCTTTCTGGAAACGCAAGAAAAGAAATTAATGAGGAAAGGCACACAGCATACGTTAGAGAATTGAAACGATTAAGATTTTTTTCTTATGTATTTGAGTCAAACATTTTGATTTGAGCAAATGCTTTAATCATACATTTTGGACGGTTTTCATTTGCTTCACCAAGTTGTGACAGAAAATGTTTAATTCTAGCTTACTGATATTTGCATAAGATAAAACAATTATTTGATTGTTTTTCGTGAATACTCGATATCTATTGTCACCATTGATTTCCCCAGTATATTTCCTTATCTCTTTTCAGTAAACTTGTTTTTAGACCAGTTCTTTATCCTGAAATATATGGTGACCATTTAGATTTTTAATGTCTGTACGCCATTTTTAATTGAAACGCCATATTAAAAATGAACTAAAAAACAGGTGAACAGATTGAACATTTCTGCTTACCAATTCTATACAGGGTCACATGTCTGCTGATGTCCATACTAACTTAATGTGGGTGAAATCAATCAATCAATTAATCAATAAATATAATTTTGGTGATAAAATAAAAATAAATAGTCTGCAAAAAATATCGATGTCATTAAAAAGTAGGGGTCTTCTGAGTATAAAACTGTTCACAGCCGTTCATTTAACCCACACTGATT
Source organism: Danionella cerebrum (assembly GCA_007224835.1). NCBI lineage: Eukaryota > Metazoa > Chordata > Actinopteri > Cypriniformes > Danionidae > Danionella > Danionella cerebrum. Next base: position 284,063 of record SRMA01025183.1, on the reverse strand, counting down.
CATCAGCTAATAAAAATTCAATATACAGATGGAAGGAGCGTGACAAATGGATGCACTCAGTAGTTTGGTTTTACCTCCCCCAAATACAACAGATATTACAATTTATACAAGTACAGTGAAAGGTGAGAAAAGTGATCTCCATTTCCCAGTGTGTGCGCATGTGTGCGTGTGCGTGCGTGTGTGTGTGTGTGTGTGTGTGTGTGTGTAGGGGGTATCTCTTCACCTGTTCAGCAGCGAGCGTCTGTCAGCCCCCCTCCTCCATCCCCTCTCCCCACTCTCTCACTTTTCATAATTATTAAATTAGGCTCTGCGGCTCCCATTAAAAGAGGGACATTTTCTTCGTAACCACCTGCTCTTCCCCCAGTGCCGGGCGCTTTACACCATCAATCTCTTGGCGTTACCGGAGCCCTAAAAGCTTTCTGAGTCCTCTATAATGGGGAGGCAATGTGGGGTCAGTATCAGAAGGGAAGGGGGATGCTGGTCATTTCTATCCCTGAGTGTGTTGTGATGCCTCAGCACAAGTCTTGTTGGATTGAGGGGTGGGGTATTGTTGGGGACTGCTGGTAACAAACCAGCAGGTCACCAACTGTGACCCCACAAAAGACAAAAGCAGTGGTGCAGTAAGAACACACAAACCCACCCAGCAGGGCGGTCAGTTAGGGATGTGAACCTCCAGGCACAATAGGGTAAGACATTGACCCCCAGTCAGACCAGCCAAGACCAGAGGTAAACCACCCGTCAGTCAGTATCCTTCGATCCATCTTTTTGTTTATCTTTAAGTCTGCCTTCCTGTCTTACCTTCAATCAATCCATATATCACTCTTCCTCCATCCATCCATCCATCCACCCACACACCCATCCATCCATCTTTTTGTTTATCTTTAGGTCTGTATGCCTGTCTTACCTTCAATCAATCCATATATCACTCTTCCTCTATCCATCCATCCACCCACACATCCATCCATCCATCTTTTTGTTTATCTTTAGGTCTGTATGCCTGTCTTACCTTCAATCAATCCATATATCACTCTTTTCCTCCATCCATCCATCCACCCACACACCCATCCATCCATCTTTTTGTTTATCTTTAGGTCTGTATGTCTGTCTTACCTTCAATCAATCCATATATCACTCTTTTCCTCCATCCATCCATCCATCCATCCATCCATCCGACAATCCATCCCAGGTTATGTGCATCTATCTTTCTTCTATCACTCTTTAAGTCGGTCTATTTATTCCCATGAATATAACATTCATTCACCTATCTGTCCATCCATCCATCTGTTCATTGTTCCATTCAAGTTTTTCTCTACAGCCATATTCTGTATTTTTAAGTATCCGACTTTCGTTCCATCAATCCATATTTTCCTCTTTTCATCCATCCATCAGTTTTTTCATCCATCCATCCATTCATCTATTCATCTGCCCGTTCTTCCATCCACCATCCATCCACCATCCATCCATTTTAATCTATCTGTATCAGTCACTATGAAGTCTGTCTGTCTTTACCTCCCAATCCGTTCATTCATTCATTCATCCAACCATTCATCACTCTAAAGCTATGTGGACATTTCTGCTATCAATCTATTAGCTTGTTTGTCCTCCAAATCATTCATTCATCCAACCAAACATCCATTTGTCCCTTCACACGTCCATCCATCCATCCATCCATCCATCCATCCATGGATGTGGGTGCACACGTGTCCATGTGTGCATGCGTGGGTGTGTGTGTGTGCATGTGTGTGTCCTGTAATCACTGTGTCAGCACAGATGGAAGACTCACCAGCAAGGAGCTGGTGCTGATCGCTCAGTTCCCAGCATGCCTCTCATTACCTAATGCTCATAAAGGCCCTCATATTATTCATCTCTGACAGGCAGCCTACACTGCACAACCTAAACGTACCCGTCACATTCACAAACACACACAGACCAGCATCTGCTCTGGCAAATGCACAAATCAAATATGAAATATGATTAAACTCCTGTTCTATAGCAAATATACACATTATCCCATTTATGAGCTGCAAACCTTTTTTTATGTACAATATTCAAAGCAACCTTTATCTCTATTTGTTTTTAAGAATACTCCATTCTTTGAGTCTATCTGCGGAAAAAGACTTATTCTCCACTTTTACAAGAGTAGATTTTTCATTTTGAAACTGGTTCCAGAATCATTTAGGTTCTATTGGTTATTTGGATTTTATTTTTTTTTACATTTTAACATTTTTTTAAATAATGAAATAATAAGTTTATAGTTACCAAATAAAATGTAATATATATATATATATATATACATATATATACATAGATAGATAGATAGATAGATAGATAGATAGATAGATAGATAGATAGATAGATAGATAGATAGATAGATAGATAGATAGATAGATAGATAGATAGATAGATAGATAGATAGATAGATAGATAGATAGATTGAAAAGTTGTGATTTCAGGGATTAACTTGTAGCTATTTTAACTGGAATATATGAAGACAGCTTTGAATGCGAAAAACATAAAAGTCTGGCTGATGTATAAGGGATTATTATCACAGCCCTTTGTAATGCACAAAACTGTGACTACACACTAGCAGTTTACAAACTTGGAACTACACAAACGTTAAGTCTTTCACACGTCCTGACCATGTTAATGCTGCAATCCTCTGGAATGAGAAAAGCTCCTAAATGAATTGAACAGGAAAAAAATTCCACTAAATTAATAATGTAACTATAGAAGAGTTAAGTTTTAAACAGGCCAAATATTGAAACTCTGATAATGATCTAGGCTAAGCTGTCCTAAAAGTGCCAGATCCATAGAGTTCAAGATTGAGCCAATTTCCAAAAATAACTATAATATAATGTAGACAACTAAAATAAAACTAAATAATACTAGACATAAAATACTAGAATATAAAAAGATAAAATAACTCTTTGGTCTTAATATTATTACTAGATTTTAACACATCTTTCACAATTGTGTGATTAGTTTGCTAAAGCATCCCTATTAGCCAAAAACCGCAATTGTTCTAACGTAACATTGGGAGGAGCAAGTCAAAACATAAATATTAGTCTTGTTTAGAAATGTGGACATTTTAGACCTCATAAAAGTTTTTTTTTAATAGAAATTAATATTTTTAGCTGTAGCAAAAGTAATAGCAATCCTTTCCTAAATAATTTCAAACATATTTATCTCTTACAGCCCAAAGCATCATTGATTGTGGGTTAGAAACTTTGTCAAGCCCTGAAGACCTAGTGACCTGTCCAGGGTGTTTCATCCAATGTATGCTGGACACCAGCAGACCCCTGTGACTGAATACTTTGTAAAACATTTTTCACCAACCATTAAATATAACATTCCAATATTTAATTAATTTTTTTATTTTTGTGTGCAATTTGAGCTTAATGTGTAACATTTATCTCCAAATACTAATCAAATATTGCTTCACCTCAGTCTCTCTCTGTGTCTTACAGCATTCATTTGCAAATAACCAAAAAAACATGAGTTACTCACAAACCTGCAAGGACACACAAAAACAACACAAAGCTATATGAGAGATGAACAACCTTAATAACACCTTAAACTTTTCTCCCTTCCTCTCCCCCTCCCTTGCTTGCCTTCACTTCCCCCTTTAACGTGCAGTAATGCGATTAGTGTGCAGCTAATGGCCTCTCCTTCTGCTGCTTGGAGACATTCTGCCCAGACCTTGGAAAGCACACCAGGCATGGCGCAGTGATGGAGAGAGAAAGAAAGAGAGAGAGAGAGAGAGAGAGAGAGAGAGAGAGAGAGAGTGCACCACCCCTCCTCCCTCGAGCAAATCTATAGGGAGAGAAGGCAGAGACAGGTGCATTTCTGCACAAATTGAGTTAGCCAAGACATGCCACATCCAATTGGAGTAAATTGATGTGAGAGTTTGTGATGTCTGCCGTGGGTACTACAGCAAAGGTCAGTGTGCCGAGACAATGACATCAATCTGCCCTGCACGTGGCTCAGAAAATAGTGCTTCTTTTCCTCTCAATTTCAGGGAAAAAAAGCTTTAATTTAAAATGATGGGTAATAAAATGAAAGCTGAAGTCATTTGTTTTATTAATACTACTTTTGCTGAGCCATTACTTGATTAATGACAGACATCTTGAACGAAATGATTCATTTGCATGGAAAAGCAATCAAAGTGTTTTTGTGATTCAGGCTTCATCTACAGGTGATCTATCAAAAGACATCTGGGGCAAACAGAATGAAAATGAAAGTGTACGTTCCAAACAAGACACTCGAAACCAGACTAAAGTTTCTCGGCTGAGAGGAACAAGTCTGGCATAGGTTTCGGTTTCCACTACTTTTTCATTTTAGCCCAGGTCTGAAAATGGATATTTCAGGCTATTGCTTCCACCCCACCTCCATTCAGAAAACCACTTTCTTTGATCACATTAGTGTTATTGCCACTATCAGCCCGTGTTCTGACTCTGCAGCTCAATATCTTTCCTCAGGCCTCCAGAATATGAGTCTGGCCTAGACTCAAGATCTGAAAACTGCTGGTGCTTTGTGCTTCTGAATCCTCCAACATTTAACCAACACGTTTTAGACTAGTGCAAGCAGTTGGAAACCAGAACTTGGTATGGTTTAAGCTTGTCAAAGCTGATGCCAAAATACAGCTTGGGCTGGTCATGTTGAATGCTCCACCAGGAGACGGCTGTGTTTGTACGCTGTATAATAGTAATAAATCGTCCAAAGTTCACAAAAACATATCTCCATCAGCCCAACTTGTGCAACTTGAACAACTCTTACCAATTATATTCTGACTTCTTCTATTCTTCTTCTGGTTTGAAATCTATTCAAATCACCCGTATTCGCCATGACATCAGTATCATATTTATGTTACATAAACTTCATTTTAACATATGTGTTAAAGTTAATCTGGAAATAGCAGTACATCTTTAAATGATTCCCAGCATTGCAGTTTTCCATATTTTTTAATATTACAGCCTCAATGAAAAATGTATACTTTTATCTCCGAAAACCCAAGAATCATGTTCTCCATTTTGAAAACAAAGAACCTTCGATAATGACAACCATCTCTGCAAAAACCTACTGAACAGACCTGAGTGGCAGATGAAGGAAGCACCTTAGAAAATTGCACCTGACAACCGTCTGGAGTTTTCCATAGCACTCCCGAACAAACGTCTGATGACGTACAGCTTGAACTCTTCCCTGTGATCACATATCATCATGTTTGGAGAAAACCAGGCAATGCTCATCAATAGACAACACCATTCCTACAGTGAATCATGGTGGTGGCAGCATCATCCGGTGGAGAGACTATTCAGGATTGAGGAAAAAGATGGACACACCAATCTACAGAGACATCTTGGACAAAATCCTTTTGATCTCAAACTGGGGAGACTGTTCATCCGTCAGCAGGACAGTGAACCTAAGCACACAGCCCAAAAAAATCTAAGAAATGTCTTCCGCCCAGACTTGAATCCCAGTGAACATCTTTGGAGAGATGTGAAAATGACAGAGCACCATGCTTTTCATCCAATCTGCTACTGTAAAAGGGAAAGCAGAAAACTGTACAAAATTAGCTACCAAGCAAGTTTCTAACAACATCACAATGTATATATTTGTCTCTTAAACATAAAAAACTAAGAAATCATTCATTCATAAGATATAAAACATATCTACTGATGTATTTACATTTGCTTGAAATAACCTCAATAAAACATAAATTCTCTGTGCATCCGATTGTTTCTGAATCAAACCGTCAAAACGTACTGAACCACAACTCGTAAGAATGTGAAACTACTGATGAGAAAAAGAAAAGTGCAAGCAGCAGGAGTGAAAAACAACAGCAATTCATCCACTCTCCCAGCAGAGCCATTCCATTAAAGCACGTTAAATACGTTTGGTTTGATCCAACACCATCGACTCCCAAAGCATTTGCCCATCTCCAGCTATTCATTCTCATTACTCCAAATCTAAACCTGAAGATGCTGACCACCAACATCTGTCACCTTCATCAACTCACCTCATCAAGGTGTTAAAGTGATGCTGAAGGCAAGAGAAGAGAACACTGTAGATCTGATGGTCTCAAGAACTTGTAAACAAAAAACGAACACTTTTAAGTCCCTATAAAAGTGACTCACCACTAGAGGTCACATTTGCAAAACCAAATGGAACCATTGTTTATACGACCAAAGGAACAAACATTTACTTTCATCCAAATACTGATGCTTGTGTATTGGTGTATAGCTGACAATTCTGTATTTACAAATACTTCACAACAATTTAAATAATATTAGAACACAACTGCGTGAGACATTAAATTGTTTGACGGAAATGCTCAAATGATTTAATATAAAATAAAGAGAAGTATAAACATGGAAGAAATATTTCCAGGGCATTTCCAGACATGGGTTCAAATGGTCATGGTCATTGGTTCTATGGTTCCCAAATCCTTTTTCATTTATGGCAAGACAATAGCAAGACTCAAAAATATGACACGGGTCACATTTGATTTATTGTCATGTATGTCTAGGGAAGAATGCTGTTCATTGTTTTCCCAACAACAGGCACAATGTTCACCAGTTAGTTGGGCTAACACAGAACTATACTGTGGAACTGAGCTACAGAGCAAAGATGTACAGTGCAGGAAAGAAGAATTTGGATATTGGCCCACAAATAAAAAATTATCTATTCATAACTTGAACGGTAAGTTTGTTTCAACATTGGGAAAGCCTTAAATATTTGTTGTCGTGGTCTCATATCTCAAGAGGATTTTGAAGTCTGAAGACTAAGGCACGTATGGAAAAATACAGACAAAAATGGAAGTGTCAGTCATTTATTTAATATTTATTAACAAAATGCACTGAATGAAAAAAAGACGATCTCAAACCAATATTTGATGTGATCACCCTTTTCCTTCAATACAGCAGCAATTCTTCTAACTACATTTGCACACAGTTCTTGAAAGAACCCAGATGGTAGGTTGTCCCAAACATCTTGAAGTGTTAACAACAAATCTTCAGTGGATGTAGCTTTCTCAAATCATTCATTTAATCCCAGACTCTATGATTTTGAGATCAGGACTCTGTGGAAGCCATGTAATTACTTCCAGTCCTTCTTGTACTTCTTTATGCTTAAGAGATCTATTAATTGCTTTGACTGTATGTTTGAGCTCGTTGTCCTAATACATTTGTAGAGTACATTACATCATACTTACCAAATCTCCAACCCCTTTTGCTGAAATACAGCCCATTTTGTATGGAACTTCCGCCAATGCCTGCTGACACAAACAATTTTATTGCTCTCCAGCCCTCACCAAAAAAAACTGCCTTCACATTTTGACTCATTGGTCAGAAATTGAATGAGAAATTGAAACACGTGGCCTTGTTCTCGATGTGTGGCTTTTTGGCTGAACCACTTCCATGAATACACCTTCTGGCAAGACGCATTCTTTGGACCACATATGCACAGTAAAATCCTAAGAGTTAAATTAACTCTACTCAGAGTGTATTTGATCCCACTCTATATAGAGTTAAACCAACTCTGAAGGAGAGTTATTTAAATAAGTCTATTTGAACTAAACAGTCTATTTTTGTCTGTTTTTACTCTTTCTGGAATGGACTTGGTCCCTCTCTGAATAGTTAATATTTAGTTTGCATTTTCCATGCAGATTTGGAAAAACATGAAGAAAATAGATTATTAAATTACTCTTTCTCAGAGTCGGTTTAACTCTATATAGAGTGGGACCAAATATACTCCGAGTAGAGTTAATTTAACTCTTAGGATTTTACTGTGTTGGGTGTTTCTGGAACCCACTGGTTTCTGTCAGTTCTGAACTGATGGTACTGCTGTGCATTTTCTCTTTTTAGCAGGTAATTAGATCACCACATCTACAATCCTCTTAATGTTGCCTGTTACTTTGTGTAATAGGTTGATCTTACACATGACAGTAATCTTACAAAATCCCTGACTTTGTGCAAGTGTATCTAGTATTGATGCTGATTAGAAAGCAAAAGTTATAGTAACAGCAAATATTGATTTAGCGTGATATTTTACATTAAATGTACAAAAATAACAATCTTTATTTACATCTTTTATATGTTTATTTAAGTACAAAACACTCAAATATCAACCCTTTATATGATGTAGCACAATGTCCAGATTTTTGCATTCTTGTGCTTCAAAAAGAGCAAGTTGAGTTGGTGTCAAACTGCTGGATTTCTCATGTTCACCTATGATTCAGATGCTCTTAATTGAAAGTGTGGTTTAAATTACGTTTTTTAAATTACGTGTGGTTTGAATTAAGTTACTCTGGTCCCAGCATAGCTTGGGATCCCTGACAACATCCTCCCCTTAGTTCAGGCCTGGTTCCTGTACTATTCTTGAAGGAGATCATAACTATTTACTTTTGCATATAATCTCATCAACTGCTGCCACCTTCTCACCAAGCTGCCCACCAACATTGGTCTACATGTTCATAGTCTACAACCTCATACACACATCACTGAATAGCAAAGAAAATGGCTCTGCCTATATTTTTAGAGGATAGCTAAGCCATCTTGTTTCACACAAAAAAAAAATTACTTTGTTGACTGTATACTGTATATAACTTTTGAAAATGATTAGTGTTTGTTGTAAATTCTGTAAATTCTGAGGAAATTAATTTTAAAGTTTGGCTTTTTTCTGTATTGGACAGAAATCATTCTGCAGCAAGACATGTTATGGGACTGATCGCTGCAGTTTGGCTTCACTTTGCTGGTCATGTAAGACACTAAAGTTTTGCGGATTAATACCCCTTGTAAAGCTATTTGGAACACATCAAAACAAATCACACATGAATTACCTTGGTTTTATTCTGCGCACACTAAAAATGTGTAGAATCAATGATTTTTTAACTTTGGACCGACTGATTTTAATTCAAATTCTATTTCTATCTCCAATAAAAAAAGTGAATTCACACATTTTTTTCTCTGCAAATGTGTGCTTTTAATAAAACAAAGAGTCATTTTTTTCAGAAACTTTTAGTGTTCCTAAAATCTTGAGTGAAAAATCTGGAGTGAATTCATTGCTTTTAAGTTGATAAAATTGCGATTTAAAAGATTTTTATTTTTAGTTGTTCTGCAATATTTTTTTAGATACAGTGATTTAAAGGAAAATTATTGAACGGATCATACAGTATATCACATTGCTACATTCAACTTGAAGGCACAAGGAACCCCTCAGAGACCAGAAGGGATTTTTTTTTAAAACATTAAAAAGCACTCAATCATTCTTGATGTGCCACTGTGTCCCCTTTAACGCGACCGGTCATTAATCGCTTAATTCCAGTAAACCTTGGCCCTGTACAATAGCCCGCTGTCTTCCGCTAATGCATGTGTGATGAAGCATTTATCTGCACGAACGCTAGGCCGATATTAAGCCAGCAGGTCCTACAGAGACCCAGATGCCTTCGGGGGGCGACCGTGCTGCTTGTGGAGCCTCATGGAGACGGGCTCTGGTTAATGACAGTGACCCGAGCTTCGGCGGCCATTCTATTCAACCATTAGACCGGGCTGCCGGCTGATTTATGAGATCGGGGCTAATCATTGTCAATTGCTTAATGTGAACAACAATGGCCGTGTGTTAAATAAAATATGCCCCCTCTCACTCGTTTGGCCTCGCTTGTCCGAATGACCTCGCAGGTCCCTGATAAAATAAACAGCTATTCTTCCAAAACCTCGATAGACAAAAATAATCACAAAACGAACAGGAAAAGTTACATAAAATATTTCAATTCCAGACTGGTTACCTCGCATTAACCAGTTTTGAAAATGAGCTTATCAATGAGGTGTATCACAAATGCTACGCCAACGGCCGCTGATGACGTAGGTGCTTTCTGAGGGAGTGAAAACCTTTCACCGGAAGTGATGGGTTTGGCGCAATTTAACGAGGCTCTCTGTTAAATATAGCCCACAGCACGAGACGAAACGATGACAGGGCACTCCGATAAGAATTTAATTCCATCTCATTTTAGACAATTTTATGAATCAAATTCTTAAACACTGGCAAGAGATTAAATAATCACATCTTTTCGAAATCTTATTTAGGTCCGGTCGATGGCATTTCTTCTCCCGTTAATGTCGACTTAGAGGTTGGAGTAATTTCGTAATTGATTCCGAGCACAGGATCTCTGCGGGGCCAGAGCCGCGTTAGAGGCTAATATGTTTGCTAATACTGTCCCTGCAGAATAAGATTTCTATGCTAATCTGCTCCTCTAAAGGCCAAGCATCATCGTGGTCACTTGGGAAGTCCATGCGCTGGCCGCAAGGAAAAGAGGGAGATTTGCTTTTCCCGGATGTGAATGTGGAGCACTCTTTATTTACGCAGCAAGAATCTGGAGGCTCGGTTTATTATCAGGAAAAACAAAACATGCAATTATTTTATATAGGTTAAAATGAAATATTCACTTAAGAGGCAAATGTCGGATAGTCCCAAAATTTCTTATCTTCAGGAACAGTAAAAGGTGTGGTCATTTAAGCATTCTTAAGCATTTCTATTTTTTTGTTTTTGTTATTAAATTATAGGCCAAAACACGAAAATAAGTGTAACACTTTAATAACATGTTAAAACGAACCATTGGTTAAAAACGTTATTAGTTTGTACGACATTGATTTTTATTTACATTCTTTGGTGCGTTTCTGTTCCAGGCCAATAAATCAGTATCGGTGTAAAATGACAGTTTTAGCAATATAGCTCTTTCTGATTTCCCTTCTTCATGAGAGAATCTTGATTTGACACATTAATTATAGTTGAATAAACCAGGCGATCAATATAATTACCACAGTATTATTGTTTTGAGCTATTATTATTATTATTATTATTATTATTATTATTATTATTATTATTATTATTATTATTATTATTGATGATGATATGAAACATTATTTAACAAACAGTTGCGACTTTGATTGTTAAATAAAAATCAAGGGCATGTTATTTTTAATTAAAAAAATGCCCAAATGTTCAATAATCCTCATTAATTATTATTCATTTACCTAACAATTTAAGTATTCAATCTTTGACACAAAATAAAACAGATAATTACAGATCAACAGCCAATAATGTCCAAGAGAAACGAAATCTTTAAATCAGAGAGAATACCCCCTTGGATTTCCTTCACATTGAGTGAGTTGTTCCAGGCCTGTGTTCGACCTGACAGCAGTCCCACCCCTCTGTCTCCCCTCGTCTTTTTTCTATTCTTTTTTCGGGACTGATTCATCTTCTCCATCTTCACACAAAGCCATTTTGTCTTTGCTTTTGTCCTCCTGACGACCCGCATTCCAGCAGCAAAGGGCAACCCCGCGCGAGATCCGCCGAGCCTCCCTCCACACTCACCGGCCCATTGTCAGACACTCTCGACCAGAAGATTTAGGATCCTCTCTGATTTATTTAAGTGAACCCATATGGACCCTGTTCTTTAGAAGTCGTTACATTTCCAATTATCTTCTAAATTACGGTTATTGTACCATTATCCCTCTGTTAATCACTGATAGCGTACAGTTTTACGGTTTGTTGTTAATTTAGGAGGCGTCGCGCCATTGACCTGTTAACGACGTTATTGCGACGCACGCTGATTTAACTGATTTACAACAAATTAGAGGCAAGTAGCTCCAAACAGAGCTCGTTTGGAAGAGCATGTTGTGCGTTTTCTGCAAGCTTGGAAGTAGACAGGTCGCTCAGTCAAGCGCCGATATCAAAGGTTTCACGTTGACATATTTAGTCCGCCCAACAGATCGCAGAACCAGTTGATAGTCTGAAAAGAGATTTTGAAAATATAAAAGATGGGCGTTTCGGTGCCTGGTGGAGCACAGAGGATGAGAATAAAGAGCTGCTTCAATAGGGGAAACGGATGGTAAAAGCTATAATTGTATTTGCCTCGGCAAAATATCAGAAAGGCCTTTTCTCGGGCCTTTGTGCGTTATTAGATTAACTCCTGACGATGCCTTCGTTTGCCGCCCGAGACGCGTGGAGGGAGGACGTGCAGCAGTTGCTCTTTGGTTTCAGTAATCAAATTAACCATTTGCTACATCTTTATAGTCACAACTCGCGTGTAGAAAGAAATATTTACATAGTAGAGGCTGGGTTGTATCAAACAATTAACTTTAACCGCCATTAATCTTTTTAATTCACACAAAAAAGAAGCTGAGAGAAAAATAAAGCAAATGAAATGCAGATGTTTTAAGAAAGTAATTTTCTAGAATCACAATTTTTGTATTTCTTTCTTTAATTTTTGAGAAGCTGCATAACAAAGTGGGAATCACTGTTAAAATAAAAATGTAAAGAAAAATTCGTTTTGATTTTTGAAAGTTAACTAGAATCAACACCATTCAATGAGAAAGGGGAGAAGTGGAACTGAGGAGTTATTAAATAATGTAACATCAACAGGTTTCGTTTTTTATTAGTCAAATCTTATTTTTATCCAAATGTACACTGGCAATTGATAACACTTACCATTTCTAGACAATCTAACCTTGAAAGGCATTCGAGCTTTGAAAAAAAACAGTCGTTATTATGTTCAGTAGATCTATTTATTATTATTATTATTATGACATCGTTTTATATATATATATATATTCAAAATTTGAACCTGACAGACGTTTTAGAAAGGTGGGAGGAATCCCGCTCACATGGGGAGACACATAAACTGCACTCTGAGACCAGGTCAGGGGGAATACACACATGCAGAAAAAATATGCTCTGAATAGCTCCAAATTATTCACTAAAAGTTGTTTTTAAAATAGATAATTCGTGAAATGCGTGATGTTTCAGAACATAAAATAAAGTGTTTACAAGACGTTTTTTTTGTTTGTTTGTTTTTTTACTTTTATAGTTATGTGTTGCAACTCCAATTCCAAATTTATCCTCGAGACGTAACTGAATAAACTATTTAATAAAAAATAAAAATATCGGGCGGGGGGTGTGTGTGGGGGGGGTTGATTTTGTCTTGAAATTAAGATTAGAACCTAGAATGATTTTGTTATGCAAACGTATATATTGTTTATATTTATATATTCTATTTTTTGTTATTGTTTTTTATACAAACGACTTCCCTTGCATACAGTTTTTTTACGGATCACTTTGTTGTGCATCGAAGCGTTGTGACGATTAAGCTGTTTACCCAATGAAACCACAAGAAAATGGAGAGAATGGAACCGACCAAGAAAACCTTGCTGAACAAATTACTAAGAGAAAACACAGAAATGTTACATTACACGACGATGTCTTTTAAAGTGTAAATTATATACATTGTCGTGTTTGGAAGACAGAATAAAAATTCAGTAAATGCAAACTGAAAGAAGCAATATTGATTGATTTTATTATCATTTATTGTTATTATTACGCTCTGTGATCTACTTGAGTGTGGCAAGATTTATCCAAACGAAGCATAAATGACAGCTGATAGCAGAACTCCTCAGCTCAGAGAGAGAGAGAAGCAGAATCGAGAAGGAAAAGAGACGAGGAGATACAAGGCTATCGAAAATTCAGCCCAAGGTATACCAGCGGTTTAAAGGCTTAAAAGCCCGGGGAAAATTGGATCAGGGAGAATCGTCACCCAACTTTCATTATTTCCAAGTGGTGTGATTGAATTAAAGGGCAAGATGGCGGTCTGAGCGAGAGGGCTGTGCGCGGCGGAGGGGGCTGGCGCGTAATGGCGGGGTATTAAATTCTAATTAGAGATGCAGGGGATCAATGATAGGGAGGTTGGACAGCCCGATCCCCCAGTGCCAGCCCAATAGACTGATGAGTTATTGTCATGTAAAAAAGCGCTAGCAATAAGACCCAAACGCCGTGCTATTGTCCAAGCGGAAAGAGCCAAGTTTATTATGAGGACTATATGCTCTAGAGACCTGGGGCTAGGCGGCTCCTTGGGAGGCTTTTCATAAAACAAGGCTCAGCTCCTATAAAGGAGGGCAGTTTTTGAGCAGGCGCCGAGCAGTGCACATCTACTCAAGGCACGAGCCTCTTTCAAAGCAGTGAAAATTCAGCTGTCACAAGCTCCCCATCTCCGTCTGCGTCCAGGCTGGCTTTTTTCATGTGCTCCTCGCCAGTTTAACCCAATTTGAGTTTGACGTTTCTGTGTGTTTTTCCTCGGGAGAGCAGCTTTACTTCTCCACTGAGCCTTTTCAATGTATAAAATGGAGTATTCTTACCTCAATTCCTCTGCCTACGAGTCCTGTATGGCCGGGATGGACACTTCGAGCTTGGCGTCAGCCTATGCGGACTTCAGCTCCTGCAGCCAAGCCAGCGGCTTCCAGTACAATCCCATCAGGACAACGTTTGGGGCAACCTCCGGGTGTCCGTCGCTCACACCGGGCTCCTGCAGTCTGGGTACCCTGCGGGACCACCAGAGCAGCCCTTACGCCGCAGGTAAGCCCCGACTCACCTTTCCCAGCTCGCCAGCTGAGAGGCGAGGTATCCCTGGCTCCGGTATATAGCACGGCTTGATTGCTTTCGAACATGGAAATGTGTTTAGTATTTACCAAACTAAATTTGCTTACACAAATGAAAGAATTTATCACGTTAGAAGCGATTGCAGGCAAGAGGTAATTCAGTTACGGGGTTACACTATCCCAGTCACACCCTAACCGCCAACAAAATTATCTTAAGCTGCCAAAATGATAGGCATAATTTATTTACTTTGCGATGAGACATAAACCTTCGAAAATAATGAAATAAGCGAGGGCTTAAGCTCATTATTGCCATCGAATTGAAACAGCAATAGCAACAACAGAAGAGATAGAAGCATTTATGACAAGTTTCCAATCCAGTCCCAATAACATTCAATTAACGGCGTTTTACTTTTAACAGGATTACATTTTCATAACGTTATCTGTTATCACCATTTGATCTAATCTAACAGGGTTTATAATGTAAGTAACCCAATTTAACGCTCACTTCAGAAACTTTATTTCCATTATTGAAGTTAATCTCTGAATCAACAAGTCTCACCCCAACGCCAATCAACGCGACTTTACAGACACGTTTGGTTTTACTAACTTTGGATTTGTGGTCATGTCTGAACAGTTCCCTACAAGCTCTTCACCGACCACGGAGGACTGAACGAGAAGCGGAAGCAGAGGCGCATTCGGACTACTTTCACCAGCGCGCAACTGAAGGAGTTGGAGCGAGTGTTTGCGGAGACCCACTACCCCGACATCTATACCCGAGAGGAGCTGGCCCTGAAGATCGACCTCACCGAGGCCCGAGTGCAGGTGCGTTATTCAAATAAAATACATATTACTGCCTGGGCTATAGACATATAGACTGCTAATAACAACAACAACAACAACAACAACAACAACAACAACAACGAAATTTAAAATGTAAAGTTGTGTTGCGTATGCTCTGCAGGTGTGGTTTCAGAACAGGCGCGCCAAATTTCGCAAACAAGAGCGCGCAGCCGCCGCGGCAGCTGCTGCAGCGAAGAACGGATCGGGGAAGAAAGCTGACTCGCGAGAAGAAGACAGCAAGGAGGCAAAGGCAACCGATCCCGACAGCACTGGTGGGCCCGGACCTAACCCAAACCCGACCTCCAGCTGCGGTGGACCGAGCCCCACTGGCGGACAGGTCAGCGCCACAGGAAACCTCCCGGTGGAACAGGTTAAGCCGTCAGTGCCTGGCATGGTGGGCTCCGCGCCGAGCCAAGGCTGGGCCTCGGCCCCGGGCACCATCACCTCCATTCCGGACTCTCTGGGCGGACCATTCGCCAGTGTTCTGTCCTCGTTACAAAGACAGAATGGAGCAAAGGCCACTTTAGTAAAGACCAGCATGTTCTGAGGGAGAAACAAGCGACGGTTCTACAAACAAGAGTTTACTGCTGACTGATGTGGAAACGCCAGGAGAAAGAGAGAGACCCGTCAATCACTGCTGAACCATACACATGCCCTTGGTTTACACCACGAGCTGGATAACGAAGGTCATGTTGACACAAGGACTCTTGTTTCGGCTGTGGTCGTCGACGTAAAATTCGAGTAAATTTAACCAACAGACTGAAACGCGCGATCCTGCTGCAAAGAGCACCTCAATGACTCGTGAAAACACATCGTCATTATTCATGTCATTATATCCCACCGTCATCATTATTTGTTTACATTGACGCTACACTCTGTACCATGTTTGCAGTGTAGAATGCTGTCAAATCTATTTTTTATTCATGAATTTACCAAGCCTTAGAGTCAGGGGCTCCACAAACCTTCATCTGCATATAGCTAGACTTCGAAATGGCACAAGTGCATACTTACATTGTTGACAAGAAAACGTAAACGTTTCGTGTGTCTTTCTACAGCTGTGTTTTTGTGGCTCAAATTGTATAGTGTTCAAACGTATCGACGTCCTAGATAAACATAGACCACACCCCCTTGTAGTTCATTGAGTCTTTATGCTGTTTTCTGGAGGAAAAGGGAATGGATGCAGGACATTGTATTTATTTTCTATTATTATTTGCATGTTGTCTTCTCCGTCCGATTTTATAATGAGTTCACCTCTTTTGTGAGCATAATGTAACGCGTTTTGTGTCCAGGATTTGAGAATTATTTATATGTAGGTAATGGATGCTTATATTTAAGAAGGAAATATTTCTACATGTGCACATAGTTTTTCAGGTGTACCATTGACATGGCTGTTGATGATAAAAAATATAATGCTGAAAATAACGCTGTCCGCTTCTCTTTTTTTTTAAATATTTGCTTAAAAGAACAGGATCAAAGGGTTTCCGGAGACTCCTTTGGATTAGCATTCTTTGCTCAGTGCGCTTCTTCAGCACCTTGGACAGCCGCACAAACCATATGATGCTAAGCACACAATACTGTTCTTGTTAGTTTGATAACAAATAAACTATTCACCATATTGGTCTTAAAGGAACATTATCAAGTGACAACAAATTGAGCACCAACAGTTTTTTTTTGCACAAAACATATTGCAATCTCTGTGGGCTAAAGCGTCAGAATCAATATTTCAAAAGTTGTCAGGACAGCCGCGGGACGCGTGGACTAATTTGTTTTGATTAAAGCAACAAATGTCGCATACTTGATTTCGGTAACATAATAGTTTCCAGCACTCTCTGCACTCACAAGCCACAAATTTTAAAAACGGAAACAAAATTTAGTTTGCCGACGCGTGATTAAAAACCCGCGTTTGACCTTATTCAGAAAGTGAAAGACTAATTCAGATAGTTCTCAATTGACCTGAAATAAATGAATATGAAAAATCGGGTTGTAACGCAAATAAAAAAAGTTATCAATGTTAGGAATTTTTAACCCAGTTGTAACTGTCTGACCCAGTGCTGCATGGTTTTCAACCCAGAAAAAAATGAAAACCTAGCATTTTTAGAGTGTAATTAGGCTGGAAATATATTGTAAACGCGTTTCGAGATGTTTGAAAGTTCCATTATCTTAGTACGTGCATGACCTGATTATAACAATATGTTAAATGGAATTGGGTAATATTTAAAACAGCCATTATTGCCCTGTAAGCGTAATTATAATAGTCAGCTTTGGGTTATATAAGTTGATGGAAAACTTTCTGTGTTCAACATATATCCTCTAATAAGATGCATGTAACGCAGCCACATATTTGGCTGGTGCAAAGAAAATAATCACACAACACTATCGCGAATTTTCTTTAGTTCGCATATCAACAATTTGAATTACGGAATACGTTGCAGTATTGGGAACAGTTTATTTTTCTACATTTGCATAAACGTGCTGATTCTCTTTGATTGTCAGCTTGAGAGGTATTTAAATCCTGTGTGCTTGTGGTATGCTTATCCATGGTCTTGTGTCCGAAGTCGATTTATTTGTTATATGTTCGCCTGGCCATTATACAAACGACAGAGCAAATTCAACGAACATATCCACTGTGAAAACATTTCCAGTTTGAGAGTCAAATATTATAAATTCATCTCTCCCAAAACTTTCAGAGATACCTAACAAATCACGCAGAATTAGACGTCATTATTCATACAAAATAAAAAAAAAAAAATCAAGCAACATTTATGAGTGGACCACACAATAAAAACATCTCTGATTCACATCAATAACTGGGGACTCACTGATTTTTTTTTCGTTTTCTTGATTTTAACTAGCCCCACATGATCAGAATGGGTGTTTTTGTTCAGTATTCTGACACATCGATATTGCTCACATATAATCTGAATTTATTATTGTGCTGTGTTAATCAGCCTTTACATATATTTCATGCTCATAGAGCATTCAGGAATTAGAAGCTCAGTACTGTACTTTACTTGTGTGATTTGCACCGGTTTTGTTCAATAACTTCACAAAATTAATATACGTCATATGCTACATTTAGCCTCTCACCACTACGTTGATTTGGCAGCTATACTTGATTGGCAATTAATTTGGTTAAATAATGAGTATTAATAACATAAAATGGCCCATAAAGACAACAGGTTCTAAACAAACGTAAAATAAACGTTTTCGAGAACAAATGACTGCAAAACTTTAGACCAACAAGAATCTAAAATGTAACAACGAAATCAAAAATACGTAAAAAAAAAAAAAAAAAAAAAAACTTTTTCAAGGGATTAATATGAAGCGCACATTCCCATTCACTGTTTGGGACTTGACATCACAAACAGCATACATTGTTAATGTAAAACCAAAACGATCTTATTTGCTATACATCACCTCCACAAACGACCTGGATTGGCCTGTATATAACAAACATGGAGAACCCAGGTTGGCTCCACAGAAAAGCCCAGTTTAAGCCAATTTCTAGCTATACTCAAGCATTTCGCCTCAGTATAACCCAGGAAAATTTGACTGTTTTAATTCAGATAAAAGGGTCACTGTCGCATAATTATGTAGCCTTCTAATGCGCTTTTTTTACAATAGTTTTTTTTCAGGAAATGTCAAAATAACCATCAATACAATAGCAAACCCGATTTACTACTGCTCTATTTTTACTGTAAATACTTTTGTTTTTGTGAACATAATTGACTAAACACTCGGTTTTACTCATCATGCGGCAAACACCGCACGAACAGGCACTAAATCAGTGGAAGCTCTGAGAACTGCAGGGTGGGGCCCCATCAAACGCTGAAGTTGTGTTTGAGCGCCATCTGCTGATTCACTGTCATATCACATCTCAGTTGCGGATAGGTGAGGGTCGATGAGGTCTATTCTAACAGCAGAAACATCAGGTTTCTGCACTCTTGAACTCAGACTGAGATGACAGTACACATTTCAACAGGACAATGACTGAAAGCACAATGCCAAGGCATCACAGAAGTGCTATGTAAAATAACTGTAAAAGCAACTATGTGAACGAGCCAGAGCCCAGATTTAAATCTGACCTCTGATTCAAAACAACACTTTTCCCATGCAACGTGATGGAGCTTGAGAGCTTCTGCAAAGAGTGATGGTGAGAAGGTACTAAAATTGTGGAACGCAAGACGTTGTGTGCAAAGTCTGACATGTTGTAATTGATTATTTAGTTTTCTTTGTTAGAAAGGTCATTAGGATAATTCTGGTCAAATATTAAAACTGGTTTGAATTAATAAAGGTTGTAATCATGGTGGAGATTTTGGAATCTTAATCTTTGATTTATTCCATTGAAAGGTGTTTTTTATAGTAACCAAACTTGGTAATTGTTATGGGGTCAGATTGGGCAGGTGTAAACTATGGATCGGTCCAAGTAAACTAGAAATTGGTCCAAGAGTGGACTATAAAAAGCGGTCAGAGACCTGCTTGAGAAGGTGGTCTATAGAGGACTTTGTTTGCGGTAAGAACATGATGAAACAAAAGAAGATTACAATAAAAATGCTTTTTGAAAAAAAATTGCAATCATAAACACTTGCAAGAGGCAATATGGATGGCGATCTGTCAACAAAGCAGCATTTATCTCTATCATTTTAAACACAAATTATAAAGTAAAAGATGGCAAGGGTCAAAACCAAGCAGTGAAGTCTGTCCATGTGAGCCCATAGTCCAAGGCTTGTGGTGTTCTGTGCTCTATTGTTTACTTTCCAGGTTGCTGGTTCACTTCTAACCAATCACAAAGCAGTGGAAGAAACACACATGATGACGTATGTAGTCAATTACTGGCCCGTAGGATGTCATATCACTGTATTTTCAACTAGTGTGGACCAGATGTGGTTTGAATGAGAACTAAATCTGCCGATGATTGCCATACCAGCTTGGTCCGGACCTAGGTGAAAACACCGTTAAACAACTTGTTTAAGGAAAATTGTGGAAAAAAAAAACAACTAGATCACAGTATATTTCAGCACTTTATTTATAAACATACAGTATAAGTGTGAATGTGTTGAATTTGAACATCTTACTAATCTCTTTTGGGATAGTGTAGATAACTCAATAAATATACCTCAGATTCCATCTATATTTTCCAAGGTTACTACTACCCACCTAAACAGCATATGAGTAGACTAGAACTTGCCCCAACCTGTGCTGACCTAAAGTTATGATGACGTCAACATGAAATACTGAAGCACTGAAAAGCTGGCCAAAGAGAATCATTAAAGACAGAAGAGAAATCGTTATCTCGTGGAGTTACCTGCGGTCCGCGAGTTATTCACGCGCATCTTTACTTCAGTCGTATTGCTTTGCATTTTACAATTAAATCAAATTCAAAATAAACCAAAGTATAATTTTATACACATCTGTATAGTTTGTGTCAGGGGAATTAAAATGTAGCAGAGTCTTTGAGGAATCCATTTAAAGAGACATTGTATTGGCAAAATTGTTGGAGACAGGCTTTCCATCACAAGTTCAAACAGCACAGAGCAACCTCTCCCACCAGCTCAGAAACACATTTTGGATCCAACTCTCCAGCTAGGTTTCTCAAACAAAAGTCACATCTAAGGCACATTGCTCATAAACTTCCCATGAACCGGAGGACAAAAAACGGCTTTGTGAATACGTCAGCAAGCACTTACGCTCCATACGCTCTATTTATTCATGTATCAGAATATATACAGTACTTTCATAAATGATGTGCGATTACAACGTGTTCTAGTAATATTCACGATTTTTGCATGTTCAAAATCTGATGACACTTCCTCTGAGGCTTGCCTCTATGTTTTACTGGAGCAAACTAAGCCAGCTGTGATAAGATTCTGATGTAGGAACATATTCTAAACACAGAATGAGGGTGGATGGATTCACCTTAAAGGGTTGCTTTGACTATAAATAACATGTAATTTAAGTTTAGTTGAGGCATCTATGGATCAAATTGTCACCAATAGACAATAGAAAACAGTTTGTTAGCAGATAAAAAGGATCAGAATCGTGATGTTTGATATCCACATGCATTTTGAGAGCTGCTTAAAGAATTGTTGATTGGGAAAGTTAACCTTTTAGGTTTTTAAAAGTGGATTTCCTTCTCCCAGACAGTTCACAATGTGGTGGGCTGGCCACTGGCTGAAAAACAAGAGAAACAAAAAGATGGCTCATCAAAAACCAAAACGGTTGAAATTATTTTAGAGTAGTGAGTTTGCTATTTCAATGATGAAATTCTCAAGTAGACGTGTTATTTAATAAAATGTGTCAGAAGAACTGTTAGCAAAGAAAAATACTAATCTGTGCATTTCAGATGATTTTATTGAGGTTTTCTGTGACCTTATTCTAGTACGAATCAACCATTACAGTAATTTGGATAGTAAAAAAATCTGTGTACTTAAACTAGGTACTAAATAGTGCTGCACGACCTGCTCAGAAATTGCTGAATTTTGTCTCGACCCTTCAGGAAGAAAGGAAGCTGTTGGACGGTTTGGATATTGTTTATGCTGCACGAAATGACTACATGGCAGATAATGTCCAAAATAATAAAATGAAAACTTTGTTTACATCACGTGGTAAATTTTGTGTTGACAATTAACTTTATGATTTGATTTTTTTCAAATCTAACGGGATGGGGGTAACTTCTCAAAAACTCAAGGTACAGATAGAAAACACAAATCCTGTGTGAATAAAGATCCAAAGCTTTCCTCGTCCTTGTTGATTTGACTCTCAACAATGCGGTAACTTACAGCGGGAGCGGACGTAGCACTGATGACAGTTGAGCAGCCCATTGCGGATCCTGACATCTGTTCCTGTGCTGGTGTCGCCCAGCTGACCCTTACAGATTCCACACTGAGGTAAAAAGAAAAACAAGTGTTAGATTTCATGTGTTTCAAATGGAATGATGCATTTTCTTCATCGATGTGTGTGTTTCTGTTTGTCATTGGAGGGTCTGTGGATGCATGTGTCTGTGTGTGCCGTGTGTCTAGCACTTGTGTACAGTGGGTTTATTTTGATATTGTTTCGTCAGATATTTACAGAGATGTCAAAAAACTTGTTACAGTTCCTTACTTATGAAGTACTTTTGGATATCTAACAAAATCTACTTGAAGTACTGGGCCAAAAGGTCTGAAAGGAGTGCTCAACTTCAGGAAGCTAAAAAGGTTTTGCTTAGGTTAAAATTGTGAACTGTTCTGCATGTTTCCATGCAACGGAATTTTTTAAACACTTCAATAAAAGCTTCATTCAATGTCAATGTTCAAAGGTGTGAATTCTACTGCAATACCTTAAAGCACTGGATGTGAAAGTAAAGACTGAGAGTCTCTATAATCATAGCG
Source organism: Danionella cerebrum (assembly GCA_007224835.1). Classification (NCBI taxonomy): domain Eukaryota; kingdom Metazoa; phylum Chordata; class Actinopteri; order Cypriniformes; family Danionidae; genus Danionella; species Danionella cerebrum. The sequence continues at coordinate 261,433 of SRMA01025183.1, read as the reverse complement.
GCGCCTTTGCCAAGTGGATGTCCGCAACTCGAACACAGTTTCTTCCCACTGACAGACCTGCACATCAAAAAGAACAGGAAATCATAGCTCCAGAATCAGGCAGCCAGCAAGACAAGACACAGCAGCAAAACCAGTAGCACATACACTGAATCGGGTTTTCGAAAGCAAAGCAAGGTGTCGCATGAATATCATTGAAAAATTCAAATGCTGATTCATATTACTGATCTCCTGGTGATGTCAGAGTACCTGTTTGGTGATGGAGGTGCTTGTGTGTCTATGAATGACAGAGATGGAGATGAGTGTGCCCCAGTGTTCTCAATAGCATCAGACCTGATGATGGAAAGCCACATGCAGCTTTTAACGTTCATGTCATGCACATGCCGTCACTACTTGTACCCAAAACACACCTCTTTCTTCCAGGAGCTTTGGGCTGTGTGGGATTACTTTTTCCCGTCTCATTCTGCATTGGAATCTGTCTATTGGCAGGCGTCATATCTGTAGCAGGACAAGAAAGGATAAAAAGAACACTACCTATAGAATGCTAAGTCAATGAGAAAAAAAATGTTCAGCCACTAAGGGTAATGAGAGCATTTATTTTATTTTCACTTTGGTTTAATATGCATTTACAGCAGAAGGCAGGTCCCATGCAATATAGAAGTGATGCCTCTCTAAGCACCACAGTATGCTCATCACCAGGGTTGTGCAAGCTACATATTAATCTCACAGACACAATTGTCACCAGACTTTATTAGCAATGCCTTCTACGTGGGTCCATGTTTTGGATTACACAGTACATATTGGAAATGGAAATAGGACATTTTGGAAGTTTTGTCTGTTTTTTACGATGGAATTTCCTTTATTAAAGAAAGAAACAGCAGCTATAAACAATTACCTCCATTTCTAGTACAAACTGTTTTAATGCAGCCAGTGAGATGGACTTACCCTGACAGGACTCTAGTGTGTTCTGCTCTCCCTGTCCTCTCTGAGACTCTGACCTGCAGCTTTGCAAAGGAGAGCTACCAAGAGATGGAACAATGTGAAATAATGTATTAAGGTAATTTTAGACAAGCTGAAATGTTTTCTAAAAAATACATTCAAAAGTTGCCTATGTAAGAGTACTTTACAATAAAAACATGTTGAGCTTTAGCTCTGTTATAGATAATAACAGCTGAAATACAGAGGCAAACCCTCCATTTTTTTGTTGTTAAGTATTACAACTTAATATAAATAATAATTAGTAAATAAGATGAGTGGAGTAAGTTGTGGAGGATGAGAAATATGAAAAATATAAGTATTTTATTTGGAAGCTTTTGAAAAACTCATGTCACCGAACTTATCAAAGGCCCTCCAGGTCCTCCAAAGGAGTTCTCCAGGCTTATAAATCTAGGAAAAGGAACCTTTTTGCAACATTTCAGTAATTCAGTAACCTTTTAATTAATTTCAGTTATATTCTTTATGGGAAAAAAACCCTGATGTAAGCATCATTCAATGTATATTTTCAAAATGTCACCACAAAGTATTTGACCTCCTATCAATCAGCAAGACTTCTGAATGTTATGGTTCTTTAAGAGGAAACTAACTGGGATTAAAATTAAAGGGATATCATCTGGTTAGCTTTATAAAATAAACCTCTCCAGATCAAAGTTCCTTTTACAATCAGATTTTAGTTTGTCTCAGACTTTTGACGAAGATGCCATTTTAGTTTGAGTTAAATTTTAGTAATCTGTTCTGTTAAAGAGAAAATAGCCAGCAAGTTTGCTAAATGTACATTTTAGTTGACAAAATTGCTTTAGATTACTGCAATGCTGTCTGTCTTAATAACTGTAAACTATATATTATTAAACTTATCGTGATTATGAGCATTTTTCAAAAGTTAGTTGTGAAAAAAAACATCAGATATTCTTTGTGTATTATAAAAGCTGAACAATTAAAACAGACAAATAATATTGTGTTCTTTAATAGAAATTCACAACAAAGTTTTATTTTGGTACAGCCCACAGTTGGTGGGCTGGAGCTAAATGGGGTAACTTTTGTGTTTGGAAGATGACATTTAGAGTGTGAGAATTTTATGTGTGTGTTAACTGGGTTTTGACAAAAAAAAAATCTTGCAAAGAAGAATGTATTTTGTGCAAAAGCAAAAAAAAATTCTAATCAAAATCATATAAAAACTCAAATATGTTTTTATATACAAGTAAACGTTTAATTCTACAGAGATCTATTTGCTGCTGTCTCAAAATATTGTGTCTGGAATGCTTTGGTTTTTAGAGAGCGTATTACACGGTGCTCAAAGTTGTTTACTAGCTCCGAAATAAACCACTCTGTATTTATACCCAACTGGGAGTGGCATGCAAATTTCACCCTGCAAAGAGCCATCATTTGCCAGTTTTATCTGCTGGAGATGACTGGACCTGCTTCGAAGTGAACAAATGAAAGGGAGCTCCAAGAGCTGTTTCATACTCAAGTTTCTGCTGTGAACTTTCTGTTGGTCTTTGAGCTGCTTCACTGACGTTGTTTTCCCTCGCCCTGTACTTCTCTGAGTTCTGATGATAGAATGAGAAGAACAGGTCAGAATGCTAAACCATTATCAGGCATTTCCTTTAAAGCTCTTTGCCTTACTCTCTGATTCTCCCCTGGGTTGTGCTGGTGTTCCCCGTCAGTCGGAGAGTGGAAAGTGCTGTGGGGTTCACAATTTGGTGGCTGAGGGCTTACAATTGCTTCCAGAACCTTCTGTTCCTGTTTTAAAGTGAGAAAACAACACATATTTATACATAGGTATTATTAGTATTAAAATTATCTTAAATATACTTTGTTAGGATTCTCATAGTACAGATTTAAATTTACAACTGGCTTTCATTAAGTTACATTTTATAAAGATGCATTTAGACTTTGGACAAACAACCTATTTTCATGATGTTATCTTTGCACATTTCTGTCATCGTGGAAACCATTGAGCTAATCTTCTCAGATGTGAACCATTCACAGATGATCTACCAGGGGTCTGTAGCTTCAAGAGTGTGAGCCGATTAAGCAAATAAATGCTATCCGATATACATTTTCTTTTCTACCAAAACACAGCAATTTTGTTTCCATGTGGCATTTAAATAAAGTTCACTATGATCTTGATAAAAGTATATGTTTCTCATCAATTGATTCAACAAAACTCATCAATGATAACCACTTTTTGTCAGCATACGATCAACATATGATTTTTTTTTATCTAAGGGAACCTGTGTGAACAGGTACTGTAAAAATGAAAAATGTTGACACTTTGGGATTTATAATGTTGAGAATTTTTACATTTTGTTTATTTCAATGTAATTTAGGTGGAATTTGCTGAAGCTAACTCAACTGAAAATATTAATCAAAGTCTTTTTATTTTATTGTTTGTATATATGCAAACACCTTTTGGTTTCTTACTTCATGAAGTCCTTAAATTATCAAATTTATGAATTTGATTCCTGAATTTTTCGTCACCTTTTCTTGGTAGCTTCGGTCCTGCTCTTGCACCTCCTTCTGCGCCTGCTCCCACTCTTGCTTTAGCTTCTCCTGCTCTCGCTGATATCTCTCCTGTTGTGACATATAGATAGCTCAATCTTTCATAGCTTGACAGACTGAAGAAGGAGCATACACTCATTTTGACAAAACACACATGCACCAATCATCTCAATACAATTGTCTCAACTCTCTTCGGTACGGTTCTCAACCTTAATCACTGTGAACTTTGTTTTGTCAATATCTCTTGGTATCATCTTGTCCCCAAATCTTTTTGAACTCGGTCTTATCATGGCATCAATTACTTTTGGGTTGAGTATTGCCTTTGTGTCAGCCTTGACACAAAGAAAGCAAATTCAAAGCAGTTGAATTCTTGCAGTACCCAAAACCTAATTCCAATTTTTATTTGGAATACATTATTTCAGAGAGTTTGCATGCTTGGGTGTGTTACTGAAAAATTTGATAATCCATTATTGTGAAGACGCTGGAGGCAAGGTTTAAGAAAGCATCATGAAAAATGCTCCTTTATTAGCTTTAAAATGTGTAGAATGCTAAATAGCTAACAAACTTGCATAGAGAGAGAGAGAGAGACAAAGGACTAAGATGAGGAGGGAAAGGAAGATTCCTGAGAAAGAAACAGCCTGCAGCATGTCTCTCCATCAGGACTAGCAGAAGAGAGCGAATGTATGTCAGTCAACTTCATTTGAAGCATCTCTTACATTCTGTTTCTGATGCAACTTCCCGTTCTATCTCAGAGCATTAAGATTAAAAATTCTATTACACATGGTCTTTTTTGCTACTCTAGTTTGCTTTAGTTGTACCTGGAGCATGTTTTCCTGCTCTTGCTGCCAGATTAGTTGACGCTTGCGCTCTTCCTCAGAGTTCCAAGAACAGTGCTCAGCATAATTCCCCAAATTCAGCACAGCATGAGGAACCTAACCGTACCAACGGTATTGGTTCACATCCCCGTACAGACACCAGCACACATTGCATAACCACGCAAAACAGTAAAAAAAAAGAAAAAAAGAAGTGGTCATTATTTAAAAGGAAAATGATCTACTATAAAGAAAACAATGGATAAGAATGGAGACAATGGACTTTTTGGTACAGAACTTTGAACTATCTGGAAGTCTCAAACCTGCCTCAAAAAACACTTTGTATCCTTTACTAAGACCTGTCCATTTCTGAGAACGTATGTTTTTCTGGTCAAGATTGACATAATCATGTTATCTGTGCGACATCATGCCTGTATGAGAATAAAAACCTTCCTAGTTGATGGTGGAAGGTTAGAAATCATTGTAAAATATGATGTTGTGATTTTCTCAATACTTCCTGTGGTTTATTTGGCGTAATGCCTTTCTTTGACCTGTCTCAAAAGCATGTGTCTCTAATGCTCTTTTTGCAAAAGTAGAAATAAGAGATATTGGCAGAATAAAGTGTTCAGAATACAGTGGGTCTACATTAAAAGTAGGACTGTAACTGTGGAAAGTATGGAAAAAAGCACTGTCATTTTAATTAACATTGCAAGCTATACAAATGGTGAGCTCTAGCAAACATGGACACTGAGCAGCTCCCGACAATGACTAATTTCAACTCATTTTGGTAGCTTTGTTAGTGAATTTTCTTGAGTTAAATCTAGTCACAGATTGGTTCGGGAAAATTCTACTATTGGTTGGGACAGGACTACTTGCATGTATGCAATTGGCAGTCACTTTTATTCAAAATAACTTACGTTTCAAGAATTAATACATTTGTTTTCTTCTTGTATTCCCTGCGGATTCTCTGGACCTGACTTCAGTTATATTTTAAATAAATTAAACCATTCAATTGTTGATTTCCAAACTTTACAGCTGCTTTCATTGTTTTAGTAGTTCTTAAATTGCAATAACGAGCACAGTTTGGGTCCTCATTTCAAACGTATGGAGAAATCCTTTAAGTCATGTGAAGAAATCCTCTGACGTATCATGTTGTGGTGATATTACTATAGTTCGTATGTTTGGTCATTCCTAATAGACTGTCAATATAGCAAATGGGAATTCTAATCAGACCAGGAATAAGTTTATATTTTTGGGTTTGAGACAATCATGGCCTCCCAGATCACTAGAAAGTACCAGTATGAGGGATACAGACTTAAAAGCCAGAGAACAGAAGTCCTGTTGTAAATTATTCCTACCAGGATGAGAAAGAGATTTACCACTTAGGCGAATTTCCCACTGAATGCCCTTTTATGATTGTTTCCTAGATGTAAATTCCCATTACAGGCTACTCCAGCAACAACCAAAAAAGTGTCTTTAGGCCTTTTGTATTTTAAGCCTTTTGTATTTTGTGATTTGTAAAAGATTGAATCATCATGAGAGAGAGAGAGAGAGAGAGAGAGAGAGAGAGAGAGAGAGAGAGAGAGAGAGAGAGAGAGATGATGCAATGTTTTTACTTACATTTTCATGAGCCCGGTCATCTAAAAAAAAAAAAAAAAAACTAGGTAAATAAATAAATGAAAACTGGTAAAACATACAGTATATGTATGTGGTGCTGTGAGGTACATCATCATCAGTGGTAGGGAGAAGGTTTACCTGCTGTGAAGAAATCTCTGCGCAATGTAGGATTACTCGAAAGGGGTGATAACTGAGCACTAGCAGCCAGCTCTAAACATAAGCCAGACACAGTGGTTCACAAAAAAACTGTATTACAAACCATTAAGTTGTATCTTAATCTCTTAATGGCTCTCACCTGGAGAAGTTTGCTGTGGTGCCATGTTCAGATGTTCTCCTGATTTCTGCGGGATCTCAGATGGTAATGTATTGGCCTACAGCCCAATCCAAGAAAACAAGGTCAAATGCAAGTTAAGAGAGCAAGTATGACCCACACAGATGATCTTTCACCAGGGGTATGCCCTCTGTGATTCAAGACAATGTCGGTATAGAACATTATGGAAAACAAAGTAGAGCATCCGACTAAATTGCAATTTTAAATCATTCTGGACTGTTTTCCTAAGAATCAATTTTCCAACATGGTGATTCTTTTGAATATTAAGGGTTCTCAACTGCTTCTAGAATGGTTAACAGCGAAAGATTTGGAGATAGCTAAAGCTATATTGAGAATCTCCCAGAAACCCTCACTTATCAAGCAAACCTCCCAAACAAATCACAGCATGCTTAAGCAGGTGCCACTCACCATTTTTAATCTAACTGGTCCCGCATTGTCAACAGGCACCAGGTTCAAGACAGCGTCACTTACACATGACTTGACTGTCTTCTCTTGATCTACAGATGAAAGACATTCATCTTCAGAAATGACATTAAATGAAAGATGTATGACCTGGAACATTATTTAGATAAAGCACCAACCCTCCACAGACTCCACTGGTTTTATATTCAGCACTGCTGGCCTTCCAGGGATGTTGCTGACCAGCGAGCCCGTCCCTCTTTTAATCTGTGCAGTATCAGGAGGAGAGAAAGCTAAGACTCCATTTATCTGTCACACTGAATAGTTTAGCCTGTATGATCCACAGCTTAAACTGACCTCTGGAGTTTCTCTGTCTTTGTGTGATCTCTCTGGTGTGTGTGTGGGCTTCAGTGCTGACGCATTACTATTGATGTCGGCGTCTGTGTGCCTGAGTGAGGTTGAGAAAAAGCGCAGAGAATCCTCTTCCTCTTCTTTGTTTCTCTTTGGTCCTAGATCATGCCCACGTTCGCCATTCACTCGTATGGGTTCATCCATCTGATTAAGAGAGATATTCAAAAAATGCACACCCACTTCTTACCATTTTCATCATATACACATAATCTCTGATGAAATCTAAAATAAGTTTAGGTTAAAAAAGAAAAGAAAAAAAATATTTTAGGGTTATCATCAGATGCCCGAAGAACCAGTTTTGCCAAACACGTGCTAATGATTAATGTCAGTCATAGTCAGAGTTTGCTGCCAAGGTGAGGCAGAAAAAGACATAGTAAGAATGTGCACAGCAACAAGACACAAGGTACTTATACAACATCAACAAGGTCTGTCGCAAAAAAGATTCAAAGCAGAAAGCGGTTTCAAGATATGCTTTCCAAGCTCTTCTGAAGAAGCAGTGAGAGAAAATTTAAATCATTATATTTAATTTATTATTGTTTATGCTACAGTCAAATACATTTATGGTTTTACTTTTTACTTAAGTAAAAAGTTTTTCCACTTCTAAAGAAGTCTTTTCAAACCCTAGTATCTATACTTCTACTCAAGTAAGGGTGTGAATACTTCTGACATCACTGATTTTAACATAGATAAAACTCCAGAGAGAAGAAATGCTACAAAACCAGTGTTTACACAAAAAGATAATGTACAGTAAAGAGATCAAGCCTTTAAAATAAAACATGTGAAGCTAATACCAATGAAATATATATACACTACCGGAAACCGCCTAGGTAGGATAAAAAGAACATGTCCATGACTGCAAAACTGCAGACAAGCGCAGAGAAATGAATCATCACCCGAAGGAAAGCCCCTTACACGCGAGAATGGTTCAGATGGGTCGATCTACTCCTTGAGAGTGTTTTTGTCCTGGTGTGGAGCACTTCACATAGAAAGACCCCATTCACAAACACACACTCATACCAACAGAACACTAGCACCCATTCACCAAATGCCCACTTTATCACACAACCCTCATTCCAGCCAGCAGAGGGCAACATAAGCTACTCTCAATATGTTCTCAAACTGTTCACTTACCCTCTCAACAGAGGACTATTTCTAAATGGCTTGAGACAGGGGCATCAAGGTTCTTTTACAAATAAAAAAAAGTCTAAAGAACTAAAAATTCTCAGTTCATAATAGTAGTCACAATTGTATTGAGAGTGCAACAATTTTTAATGTTATAGAGTTAACTAGAAATGGATACTATTCAGTGTTTTCTAAAACGTTCCTATAGATATTGGCTAATTATTTAAAAAACATAAAGGAGAATATAGGTATTTTAAATTGAGTTCAGGTGCTTTCTCTTTCCATTGAAAATCATTTAACAGCATAATGAAACAATGCGTTTTAATGCATTGATTAGATATGACTTGGAGTTGACTCGGCTCCAAAGATGAGAGAACTAATCAGAGCAAATCAGAGCCATTGGCGTAAAGAAACAGTCTTTAAACAATTGTGTTTGATTGTTTCAAGCACACGTCTGTGGAAGGTACAGGTACTGTTGAGCTCAGGGTCCTCGTCATCTTTAAATGTAAGGTATTCTGAACCACCAGGACCCTTTATAATGATGGGACACAATAACCCAATGCCAAATAACTAGCACCAATGAAAGCCGGACGTTTGTTGGCTGCATCATTGGGCCTCCAGGCAAAAAATGGACCTTGAACACATTGAACCAGCGACACTCGACTACAAACTTAAAAGTGCTTTCTGTATGTGCATGATGATGTACTCTTTTGTGTACCTGCAGATGGCACTAATCTGTATTAGCATTGCAAGAGCAGAACCTGGAATTTTGAATTTTTCCGTTATCTCATAAAATGCTGAGCTTTCTTGAATCAATTTGATCAGGCTGTCTTCAATAGCTTTGATCCACAAAGCCATGGTTGGTTCGGAAAGAGAATTGTGGGTACAGCGAGCCAGTTCCCTCTTGATTCCGTCACTTCACATTCAAGTCTCCATAATAATAATGCATTCAATTTATACAGAGCTTTTTCAGACACTTCAGAGCATTATTCATTCACTCCACATTCACCCTCTGGTGGTGACGAGCTACCTTGGTATGCCTGGGGCAGTCTGACAGACGGTTGTTGTCATTTTGCCCCTACAGTCACCTGCCCACCATCGAACACACACAACGATAAAGGGTAATATGGGTCAAGTGGCTTGTCCAAGGCCACAATGGTAGAATAGACCTAGCAGGGATCGAACCACCAGTTCTGGTTACCAACTCCACCACTACACCATTCGCTGCCCCAATGCACTTTGATTTGATGTCTGTCAGCCAATCAGATTGCTTTCTTCTGTAGACAGCCACAACAATCTTGATGCAGATTCAAAAAACACAGCTGACCTGGGGAACACACCAAACCGACGCTGCTCGCTGAGGTCCACCAACTGCCTGACGAACCCCGATACTTGGTGTTCGTCAGGCCTTGGCCTTAAGAGGTGAACACAATGGCCACTCTGGTGAAGCCATAAGGACAACCAACTTTCCAGAACCCTATGAAGCAGGTAGTGGCCAGACGAAAGCCATTCACTATTTAACTCTTTGGTCAGGTTTGTCTGCATCTACATCAAGTTTGAAATAGATGAAAATGCCCCAAATGTAAAAAATGTAGAATCAAATTGAATCAACCTAAAGTAACATAAAATGTGGGAAACATTTTTTACCATATTTGCCTCATAAAATACTATGATAGATTAATTTCTGGATTGACCGTACCTTTGAAGTTTCCATCCCAGCTGCAACAACTGTACTCGGTCTGTATGCTTTTGGACCTAGAGATGACACTGTGCCATAAGAGTGAGCTGGATCTAAAATCCCCTCTAGTTCACTCCCTTTTCCGTGCTCTGTGGTGTATCCAGTAACCAGTGCTTCAACAGTGGATGTAAACTTGGTTGCAGGAAGTGACTGCTGTCTCAGGTACTGTAGTGGGTTTGAGTATGTGCGTGAGATATCCTTGGAGATGAAATGGGAGGTGATGTGGGTGGGGTCAGCTGAAACACTCCTCTCAAGCTGCTTGGGGACTTTGAGGCGATCAAGAACCGCCTCACTGATAGTGAAGCGTTGGGCATATCGCTGAAGCACAGCCGCTGCCTCCTCTGGGGTGCAAGCCCTTTGGTAGGCATCATGCAGCTCCTCTTCACGCCGTTCTCTAATGGTAAGAGACAAATGAGTTACAAAAAACTGCTGTTAAATCAAACCCCTTACACTGCCCATTGCTGGACAAAAACACCTTACTAATAACATTCATCACTGTAATGCCACAGAAACAAATCTAAGGTCAGGATCTTCCAGCTTATGAAACTCTGGTTTAATTAGCTTTACTTCTGCAGTAATGGTTTCCGGATGGTGGCTGGTGACCGACCAGCTTGTCAAAAGATTCTCAGAACTCAGAGGGCCTTACAGAGATGAAGAGGCTTGGTTTGATTAAGGCCTCTACACACAGATTTGAATTTAGATTCACACAAATTTTCGGATGGCAGGGTACTCTTCATCTTGGTTGAGGAAATATTGGTACAATGACACTTCCTGCCTGAAGATGGCATTTGCGGTACAACAGATGCACTCCGCGCCACACAGGGAAACAGGAAAGATGAAGATGACAGAGAAGAAATCAAAGGAAACAGAAAAAATTATGGAGCCATTTTTGCTGGTCACAGGAAGCAGATGCATGAGCTCTTGTTGGCGCACATGGTTTTCTATTGGGCTGTGTTGTCACACAAACCTTGAAAACGAAAATTCGGATCAGTTTGTAGAGGCCTTTAATCTGAATTCTCTGTGAGAAATTCTGGGTGGAATTTCATGTAGCTCCCCATGCAAACTACAATTATGAATGTGGGTTAATTCTTTTTTTCTAAACCGTCCTTTTTAACTTGCGTTTAATTTAGTTATTTAAAACATCGTTAGAACAATAGTTATTGTTTGAATATGGCCTCTACCGAATAACTAAACTCACAACACTGCTGACTATTACAGCTGATAGAAATAGAAACGTCTGTTAATAGTCCCAGTGACACTGCTGTGACAATAGAATTACTAACACCGCAGCAAAACAATAATGAAAGAGCAGGTGGAAATTTTACATACTTCTCCTCCACTATTTCTCTGTATGTTTTGATGCTTTTCCTCCTCTGTGATCCCCCATCTTCACTCAACAATCTCTCCATCATCTTCCTCTCTTCTTCTTTTTTGATCAAGTCTTGTGAAACACTTCTTCTGCGACTCTTCCACTTGGCCAAGTCCTGATGCATAAAGAAACAGACAGACCATAATGCACCGAGCATATCTACCTAATCCCAATGTACAGCAACGAGACAAGCACTCACATCCTGCCAGTGGTCTTCTTCCTCTTTCTGCTTGTTGTACTGGTTGTGCATGAGTTCATGTCGAATTTGGCTATGTGGTGGCAAGTCTTCTTCGCTTCTCATGTCTATCATACTCACGCTTCTGTTACACAGAGTACAGATCACTGGTTTAATGATTAAGTATACAAATGTAATATAATAATATTTATTAAAGAATAGTTCATCCAAAATGAAAAGCTTCTGTAGAATTATCTTCAAACAGTCAAGTCCATAAGCACAATTGTGACATATCGAATGTTCGAAGTATGAATAGGTATTAAATATAACTATATTTTGGTGGACTGAAACTATGGAGGAAATTATTATGTTTAGAGTGAACCGTGATTTTAATCAGCGGATAAAAAGCAGTGAGAAGTAGAAAATGATTATTTATAAATGGAACATTTAAAGAATGTCACCCATAAGCCATGCATTCAAAGAAAGAGGGTCAGAAATGAGAACATGTGGTTAAAAAAACAAGAACCCAAATTGCATTTTTTTTTTATTCGTAAAATATTGCTCAATGTATGAGACAAACGTGTGGAGCTTCAGTTTGTGGCTTAAAAAGTTTGCTGTGTGTTAGCACCTCAGTCAACCAGTGAAGTTCATAGCACCAGAAAGCACATGCAGATGTCGTATGAAACTGAAATGAGGGGCAAAGGTTTCCCCAGAAGTGTGTTAAAGAGACTTACTCGGCATCATCAAACACACTAGATGAACGGCTGAATCTACAACAAGCAGAACACAAGACAATGATTTATGAAAACATTGATGACCAACATGTATAAAAACTCCTTTCATGACATTATTCCTATTACAACAACCATGAATGAATCAAGAGTCATATTAAACAACCCGATATAATCTCTTCCTCTAGTCATACCTCTAATCTTGAGATCCAATTGAAAGACTGTCATTGGAATTTTTACTTTACTGAATATTCACATTTATGTTCATTTTCTGAATCACTGCCATAAATCAACAACAACAAAAAAAACGACAAGAAGTGCATCCTTGGCTTCAGGATCCAATAAAATTTAGCAAAACAACTAGTTTAATTTCCAAACAACTAGCATCAGGGCAGACTGAAATCTCTCCCAGGTCAAAATGCACGTGTTTATCTAGAATATTGTTTTTTTTTCTAAGGTCACATTCATTCATTCATTCATTCATTCATTCATTCATCTTCTTACCCACTTATTCTCTTTCAGGGTCATGGGGGTCTGCTGGTGCCCATCTCCAGCTCACTTTGTACGAGAGGCACGGGTATACACTGGACAGGTTGCCAGCTCATCGCAACACAGACATTCACACGTAAGGGGAATTTAGATTATTCAGGTAACCTGATGCATGTTTTTGGGACTGTTGGGAAACCAGGGAAACCCAAGCAAGCACAGGGAGAACATGCAAACTCCTTCCAGGAAGTTCACCGGTGAGCCTCGATGCTGCCCACTGCCATCGTACCACCCTCTCAGGTTAAATTCAAATGACTGAATTTCATCAATAGACTGTGGAGGGAGCTAAAGGTTGGAGTTTCCACAAGGCGGCCTTAAAAACCTTAAAGACTTGGAGATGAGTGGATCATAATGTCTCATGTGATGAAAGCAAGCCCAGTGCCGCTGTCTGGCGTCTGCCACAATGCCATTCAACCAAGTACAAAGCCAAGTCAAATACATATTTCAATCATATAAGATGAAATCAGTTTTTCAAATGCATTGTTGTTATTGTTGATGTTGCTGTTATTCCATCTCTCACTTTTAACTCATCAAAAACGTATCACTTCATCTGCAGGCAAATGTTTCACATCAGCAAAGTATGTAGTAATAGGTTATAGTGACAGGTAAGTTTAAAAACAACAATCCTTTAAATACCAGCCCATTAGCCACCTGTGTATTTTTTCCTGGCATATTGTACTATGTGTTTCCTGACAGCGCCAATCTGAGTTCAGGCCAGTTCAGGGCTGAGCAGAGGAAGCAGCACATTCCCCGTCTTCCTCTGGTTGGGTGTAGCCACAGACAGTTCTCATAAACACACAATGGGAAAGTTCTCACAACAACATTTCGAGCTTTTCCTCAGTCTGAGTTGAGGTTGTGAAGCACACAGAGATCCTCGAGGCCTACTATCGTTCCACGGGGGGTCTGATCACTCTGTCACTATCTTTCTTAAATTCTTAAATAATTGTGGTCCAACGGATTCACAGTATACAATATACAGGAGCTTACCTAGAATCTGAAGCTGTGTAAAACATCTCACTTAAAGTTTCCAGAGATTGAAGAAAAACTCATTGTCCACCACTTACTGCGTCTGGTCTCATATTGGATGCGATATCATGTGATTCCTTTCATAGAGTTAATGGTAATGATCATAAGAATGAAAGGACCATGTGCTGGCTTTCTAAAAATCTACAATGAATCAATATAGTGTCCCAAACTAATCCCAGAAACAGGTTTTAGGACAAGAAAATGAATGGAGAATGCTTTGAGAGACACAAGGGGTCAATAGAAACTGTTCTGAAGTATAGTGAGCAGATGCACGTTTATCTAATGACTGTACTTAATTATCCAATTTATGTATTAATCTAGGGTGGCACGGTGGCGCAGTGGGTAGCACTGTGGCCTTCCCCCACAATCCCAAAAACATGTGGTTAGGTAATAGGTTAATAATCTAAATTCCCTGTAAGTGTGAACGTGTGAGTGAGTGTTGCCCTGCAATGGACCTGTCCAGGATGTACCCCTGCCTCTCGCCCAATGTGCGCTGTAGACCCCCGTGACCCTGAAAGGGAATACGCGGGTTGGAAAATGAATAAATGTATTAATCTAGAGTAATTTAGATGAAAATATTGTTTTATCTAGTTGCAATCACTGCATTATGTTCATTGTTTTAGTTTTAAAGAGGACACTGGATGCAAGAAATTACCATAACATTTCGAGCCTCATCCATTTTATTACTGCAGCTTTTTAACAAGTATGACGCAACTCTTGATGTGATTAAAAATGTAACAATGTAAGTCAGTATTAATAAAAATAATTGTATGGACACTTTATATTATGAGCAAAGAATTATTTACCTTGTTAGTCACTCTCGCCTGTGAAACATTAGCCATGATTCATTTTGGAATAAATGTACTTGTGGTTGCTGCCACAGTTTTGTTTCATTGAACTTCCTGACTCCACTGACTCCAGCGCTTGACTTGAATGGCATGAACTTGTGTTAAGCACAATCATCATTAAGTGTGTGGCCAGTTAATATGCAGCACTCAGTAAAAATAAAAGAAATACTTTAATAATCTTTTGAAACTACTGTTGATTTAATGGTAAAAAAACAATTGTATAATTAACTAAATATATTGATATTATGATTTAACATTTTTATTTAAAGCTGTTTGTCATTAGCCTACTATGAACAATATTTAATATAGGGCTTATTCATTAAAATATTTTTTTGTTTCATAAAGAAATCATATTTATTGAAATTATTTTACCAGGTTTCATCAGATATTTATTCTGTGAAGTAATATTTTTATAAACAATTGAGATAAGGAGCTAATAATAAATTCATCGAAGATCTAATTTACACAGTACACTCTGGTGGAGGCTGGCAGAATTTCTCACTCAACTTTTTTTACCATGTTAATAGACTGTGAAACATATGTCTTAAAACTAACTAAGTATATTGTCAAGCTAAAAAGAGCATGCAATCTTCTAACACTAATACATTAAGAGGTTTATGAGTTGGAGCAATAAGACTAGAAGAAAAAATACTGACAAAAGGTAAAAGGTAACAAATAATTTATACACTTTCCAAAATGTTTTGCATGCTTAGAAAACAGCTACTAATACAGAAAGAATAAAAACCCTTTTTGTTTTGTGTTGCCTCTTGATTTGGTCAAGAAATGATTCCCCTGGGTCCTTCCTAACCAGTAAAAATGTTTAGATACATCTCAGTTACAGGGATTAGAACTGATCTAAAGCATGAAGATCTAAAAAAAACATTCTACACAACAGTCAAAGGCTGCAGAGACCACCCTGTCTAATGTGAATCCGATCCCAGTGTCAGATCCAAAGAGCTTTCCCAGGAGTATCACTGAAGACCATTTATGTTGACCTATATCAAACAAACTGAGTAGGAGACTCCTGAAATGCAAACCCACATGGGTCTTGGTCCACCTGATAGTCACATGCGAGAAAAAAAAGCCCAAAAAATGCCTTGCCTCCCAGAGAAGAACAGCTAAATCTCCTCAGAAATCCAATGGACTCAGATTTTTTTTACATTTATGAGACTTTCTCCAGTCAAAGGAAGAAGAATAATACCTTCAATTTATATAGCACTTTTCCAGACAGTCAAAGATGCTTTATAATTTTCGGAGCAATGTTCATTCAGAGAATCAGGAGATGTTGATGAAAAAAAGAAGAGAAGCAGGAGAAGCAGATGAAAAAAAAGAAAAGAAGGAGATGCAGATGGAAAGAAAAGAAGCAAGAGATGTAGATGGAAAACAAGAAGAGAATCGTAGAAAACACAGATGGAAAGAAGAAGAAGAGAATCAGCAGATGTAGGTGGAAAGAAGAAGAAGAGAAGCTGGAGATTCAGATGGAAAAAAAATAAGAAAGAGTGGGTGACATAG
Organism: Danionella cerebrum; assembly: GCA_007224835.1. NCBI lineage: Eukaryota > Metazoa > Chordata > Actinopteri > Cypriniformes > Danionidae > Danionella > Danionella cerebrum. The sequence continues at coordinate 245,301 of SRMA01025183.1, read as the reverse complement.
GGGTTTAAATAATAATAAAATTCTTGAATTTGCTTATTTTTTAGATACATCTTATGAATATTCAAAACTAAGTATTTCCAGATGAAAGTGGAGTGTGCATTATATGAGGGCTCTTATGGGGGAACTCTAGGCACCTGGAGTCATCTCCTGCTGTCTCAGTTTTGGATATCTGTACGTCACTCTCTTGGGTGTCTGCTGGCTTTGGGTGATTTTGGCAGATGGTGGCCCATCCATTTCTGTCCTTCTCTTCATCATCTTCCTTGTCGTGGTCTGAGTGGCTCAGCTGAGCAGATGGGTGCTTTTTGAGGAGTAGGGAGCAAATCTGGGGATCACTGGGTGGACTAATAGAATGGGGCTCTTGAGGGTAGGAGTCATTTCGAGGAGATTCAGCAGAGTAGAGTGGTTTAGCATTGCTTGCATTAGTTCCCATTACACTACAGGACAAATCTAAGGTTTCACAATCACTAAATCACAGAGTGATTCAGTGATCACATGGAACAGTAGCAACAACACACAAAAACAAGACAGAGACATGCCGTGACAAACAAAACATGGGATAAAAGAAGCATGACAGGATGAGGAAATGGAAGGGAGAGGCAAGAAGAGAAAATGAAGCAAAATTAAATTATGCCGTCAACAATATACATGCTTCAGAAATGTAATTCCAGCTCATTTTAACAAAACATTTGTTTGTAGGAGTACCAATGCAAATATGTATAGACACTTCCAGTGATACTTGATGCACTTCACGTTTTCAAACTTACAAACAATGGAGAGCTGTGTGATTTGCAAATGATCTACACTCATTTTGAGAGACTATGTATAAAAAAAAAAATCCAGAAAGTTTAACTGTATGAATTTAAAATACCTGGTTCCCAGTGTATGAAATGAGTATTTTATCAATGACTAACAACATTCTGTCTCAAAGAGAGCAAGCTTCCTATACTCCACGTATTACCTGGAATATTTCACCTGTTTTACCTGTACTTAACCGTCAATCACTGTAGGCCATTGTACACTGCAGACAACCTGAAGATCTGCATAGTGCTGTGATGGGCTACATGAGAACAGAAACCAGCTATGAGAAGTCAATAACTGTTGGAACATTTTTTTGGAAAATGGAAGATATTCCGGATGAATTGCAAACTCTTTCAGACTTGGGCTCCCGTTACCTCCCTTGGCTCCCTGCACCAGCTTAAAACTACATGAGAATAGCTGCTCAGTGACCCAAAGAATGCTAGGGACACTATCTGAAAGCATGTATCTGACTCGTCTCAGTGAACAGCTCGAGCTTCAGAATCCCTCTTCTCATAGCGGTCACACTCACAGGCTGAACAACCTCTCTCAGCTACAGAGTGGAACACAATAGACGTTTCTAACAAAAAAGTGAGTATAAATAAGGTGTAGTATATTAATTCCAATCACCAATGTTTGATTTGTAAGGTTAAGTGTGAAGCGTCCTGTTACCTGGGCCATTGATAAATTGGCTTCCCTTTTGACACTTTATCTGTGGTGTTGTGGTTTAATGGAATTGGTGCATTTAATCACACTGTAGCACTGTTTAAAAAACCCAGAATATTCCTGGTTTCCAAAACAAGATCAATAGGCATGTTTTCATCCAAAGATGATAATTAAATGGATAAACAAAATAAGAATATCACATAAAATGTTTACGAGTAAACCACTGTTTCCAACCAAAGAGTCTCAGTGAAAACTGACACCAAATATCAAAAGGTAAATGAAAGTTACTGCATTAAGGGAAGCCTTTTTTCGTATATAATAAGATACCTGCGCCTTAGAACACGTAGACGAAATGCAGTTTATATATTGAACCACTTTGATGACAGACTTTGATTAAGGAATTTTACAATGACCAAAACAACATTTTAGATGTCGTGTGATGAAATCAGTCAATTGGTTAGTCCATTAATGCCAACCTTTTGTGCCCCAGTTCCGACAGTAACACTTTTGCCATTGCATTACTTTGTGGATTTTTTCCATTTTTCAAAATGTATGCGCATCTTGCTGTTTCCATCCAGGATTTTTTCATGCAATATTCAAAAATGAGCATTAGAAGAGGTGGATGGAAATGGAGCTAATGATCCATTGAGAGAGTGTTTCCAATTCTGCTTCATTTGAGTCTTATTTGGTCCAATGCCTTGAACAGTAGTTCTCATTGAATGGACACATCTGGTTCATATTAAATATATCTCTCGATTACCAGCACAAAAAAAAAAAAAAACACTTTAGCACATCTGAATATACAAAAAAGGTCTGATTCTTTAGCTTTTGGCAGTCACTTTAAAACAAGCTTTTCATCATGTCTTTTGAGAACAAATTGCTATTTAAAAGGATCTTTGTGGAGTTTGGCAAACAATGATATAGTATGTGAAGAGTCCGTGGGCACTTCAGGACAGAAGACAAACTCTAACCCTGAAACAGTTTACAATACACTGTATTGTCAAAAGTATTCCTTCATCCATCAAAATAAATGCATTTAGATAAATATGGAAGGATAAGGATCGCCAAACTGTTCTCTTAACAATCATCCATTTAAAAAAAAAAATCAGAGTTGTATTTGCAATACTTTTCCAAAGCTCTGACATCCTGGCACTGATTACTTTCATTATAACTTTGTTTTTTTTAGATGTGTCTAACTTGATTTCTGAAATCCTCATGTGATGGATGTCCATTGTGTTTTTAGATCATTTGTAATGCTTCTGATGACTGAAAGCAAGAGGATATACAGTTTTTAAAAAGAAGACCAAGCTTCATAGTAGTCATGTGATTCATGTATGCAAAATTCAAATGTTGCATTTTCGGCTAAGCTTTGCTGCCCATATATTGAATAGTTTGTCCTAAACATCAAATGATATATCCTAAGCAGTCTCAAATCACAGGATTAAAAAAAAAAAATAGAAGCGTTATTACACTGGGCAACTCAGAACAGCCTTACCTGAATGGTCTCTCTCCTCCGACGGGCGAGGTTGCATTACTCCAGCTTTTGCGGCTCTCGTCTCTGTCGATACGTGGGCACCGCACTGGCACAGGCACGTATGAGCCCTGGTTGGTTCTGTTAGGTAGGTACTGGTTGAAAGGGACTGCATTCCGTGGCTCACTGCAGGAAGTTCTCCGCACCAGCATGTCATCTTTGCGCACATCAGGTATCTTCCTCTGGGGGGTGTCGCACTCCGAGTCGCTGCCACGGCCTTCAAGTGGATGACAAGCACAAGTTTATTAACATTACCACCACTGTGGTCGTGTGGCAGCCATCTTTTGCTAAAATAACCTTTATTAACTCTTTTAATTTCATACTATTTTCATTATAGATTTGGTTTACTGCGGTCAGACTATGAAGAAACCTATTTATGGGAAATGAAAAATGCTGACAAGATTGAACCCTGTCCACAGCTTTGATTAAAAGCCTAAAACTTTAAATAATTTTTACTTTCCATTTACTGTTAATATGTAAATAATAGGTAAATATTGGGCGGCACGGTGGCCAGTTAGAGGGTTATCGATTCGGTGACTTTCCTGGAAGGAGTTTGCATGTTCACCCCGTGCTTGCGTGGGTTTCCTCCAGGTACTCCGCTTTCCCGCACAATCCCAAAAAACATACGGTTAGGTTAATTGAATAATTGAATTCCCCTTAGGTGTGAATGTGTGAGTGAATGTTGCCCTGCGATGGACTGGCGACTCCCCGCCTCCATGCGCACATCTCGTGATAAGCACCGGCAGACCCCCATGCATCGGGTCTTCTAACCATTAATCCGACATTACTCCCACTCTGTTTTTACCCACTGCATCCTATCCTTCCAGGGAACAGTCAGCTCCAGAAAAATAAGGTTGTTATGAGCGCAACCAAGTAGCTCTTTCAAGTCCAAGTCACATGATTAAATTCTCCTTGCAAAACACGAATCCAATATGGCAATCCAAAACTCTTTGTTGGCACCACTCGTTCAATCAGACCTGTGAGTTCCTATTGATACCCATGTTTTTCGATGGAGGTGCATTGTAGCATGAAACTTTGCATGAAAAATTCGGGAGAGTGATTCTTCATATATGAAAAACGGTCAGCCAATCAGAGCAGTGAATCATCACAAAGATTCAGCCACCTTTCTCCTAGAGCATTCTGAGGTCAGCCTCAAAAACATTCTTTACAGTCTATGATACACACAGGATACTGCCTGGTCTTTATTGTCTGCTTTCATTACTTTTAGTAGATGCTTTTATCCAAAGCAACTTACATTTCAGGGGACAGGTAGCACTGTGGCCTTTCAGATAGAAGGTTGGCGGTTCGAGGTTCGGCAGTGACCTTCCTGGAAGGGGTTTGCATGTTCTCCCCGTGCTTGCATGGGTTTTCTTCTGTTTTCCTGTTTCCCCCGCAATCTCCTTAGGTGTAAATGTGTGAGCGTGTGTTGCCCTACGATGGACTGGCGACCTGAATTAACTAAGTGACACTTAGTTAATTCTTGGTCTAGGATACAAGAATTGGGGCTTGACAAATTGGTCTGGCAAAACATTTTTCAGCTTATGAAATTCGGAACACGTGTAGGGTACCAAAATTTAAATATAAGTAACATGGATCAAGTTTCCAAAATCAGCTATTTCGCAATAGCCTCCAAAAATGACCGCTTTTGCTTGTGTCATACTTTAACGGACTCATTCTGGAAACCCTATCTGTTCTGCTCCAAACTCCCTCAATCTTATCCTAAGGAATTTGGGATGCTAAATCACAAAGCTTTTTTGACTATGTGCGCACGACCGCCATTGAAAGTCAATATTTTGTTATAACTCAGCCATAAGCAATTGAATGTACGTTTGGCGACAGGAAATACAACATTTAACAGTGATAATAAACTTCATTTTACAAATTTTTACATATTTGACAAGAATATTGGCCAAAACAATTACAAATATTCAGCACCACCTTGGGATCATGACACTTTATGATGTGGTTTTCATTAGTTAAATTGCCTGTAAAGTTTAGTAATTTTGAACAATACAGAACAAAGTTGAATTGCACGAATACATGAATACCCGTCCTAACTGGGATTGGTTGTAGTGCATATTGCAACAAACTGGCAACCCAGAGGTGATGGCACCGGAGGTGTTAAGCCCTTTGATTGCTCCTTGCAGCTTTAATTTTTTTTGTATTTGTCCTACCACTTACTTTTTGCCCAAAAAAAAGATTGGATACCACATATTAAGGTCTTCTACATAGTTTTTCAATCACGTGATTGGCGTGTGAGGGTAAAGCGCACCATCACTGTATCCGTGGGCGAGCAGGCCGTCGGGTGAGGGGGTTTGATGGGAGCAAGACCCGATGGAGTCCAGGCTGTCGAAGGAGTCGTCTCGTGTGTGCCTCGGGGGAGACAGAGAGTGGCTGCGTTCTGACTCCCAGCAGTCGATGTAACCACTGTCCCTGATGCTGCGCTTTGGGCTCTCACCCTCCTCTGCCACCTTGCAAACACCAAGTACAATAAAGCTTCAGTAAACCGATTACTTTTGTTTTGAGCAGAACACTGGAAATTATACTTTTTAAATTCAGAATAAACTATTTTCTACACATATCCCACATTTAAGTCAGTTTAACTCAGCACTGATCCATAATTTTAATGTATAGTATATAAAAATTCTATTTTTATTTTATTTATTCATTCATAGTATCAGTTAGTCACCCATCACTAACATTTTCTTCTGCATTAGGCATGCAAAAGTTAGATTTAAACTTGAGAAACAAACATTTTAGACGGGATCTTAAAAGAAGCCCTTTTTATTTTTCGCCAAAGCAGTGGTTTTTTTTTCTCAAGAATTCAACTAAGTGGATGAATATCCATCTGTACGACCTGATCCTCCTGTACTAGTGACAAGATGAGAAGAAATGGATAAACTGGGAGGGGAAGTGAGCGTTATAACAGCATCGTTGTGACTGGAGTGTGCTGGCACTTATCAAGAGCTTTCTCATTAAAGAAATAACACCGTGCAGAGCTCTTTTTACGCCAGCTCGGCTGTATCATCAAAACAAAGCCCACCCTTCCCTCAGAGTCCTGCAGCGTTGTGACTGACCCCAGTGTCTACTCTCCCTGTTTGTGAAAGTCTGACCAGATAAAGAACACTTTTCATGATGGGAAAATCCATTCATCCCAGTGACATCATTAACTAATGTAATCATTTTTGATTTGCCAAGATGTGGCCTTTGATGTACACAGTTCTGAAAGACATTTGAAGGGGATTAGACCAGAGAAGTCTTCATCTTATATTAAAATAAGATTTTAATAACAAAATAAACTTCTTAACTCAACAGACACCCATCTGGCAGGACATTGATGTGAGATCATTTTACTCCCTGGAGATCTACAAATGTGACCTGCTTACAGGCCCTGCTTGAGTCCAATGATAAACGATAACAGAGGTGGAGTCTTTTCTCTGAGCAAAAATAAGATATTAAAGGATCCTTCTCCTTGCAGCATATATTGCCCTTCCACATATAAACATGATAGTAAGGATAAAGTATAGAAAGAAGCATAGAAAGATCAAAATAAGAACCCCAAATCATCTAAACCACCACCGGGTTGTAGTGAATGATAAATTTAAAAGTTTGCTATAAAATGTAAAGGTTGACGATTTGAAGAAAGGGAGAAGAAAGGTTAAACTTAGGATTTAAGTACTCTTCAGGCTCCACCAACTAAAAACTGTTAATGCAAATTGGAGCACATTTACATATCTTGGTTGGTAAATGGTGTAACAGAAAAATAATATTTATAATCCTATTTCTGGTTGATTTGTTGAAAGAGTTTTTTTTTGTCATGCCTTGGACTCTTGAGAGTCTGGTTGCTCCCTCCCCCCTTCCCCCTGTCACTTTCAATAGCAGTGCTTTGGTGAGCTGGCTTATGCTTGAGCTAAATAAAACAGCATTTCTGTTAAATTTTCTTACACCTTGCATTCAGACTCTTCTTACATGGTGGTGAATTAATACTCAATAACAATTTTTGATGAGAGTTGAACCTTTTTCATTTGTGAAACCAGACCATCAAACTGCAGCAGGTCCAGAGTTGGCCCGTTGTATGTGGCACTGCTATTGGCTGCTCTGCCCAGCCAGTAGAGAGTGATTAGAACCTGAGAGAACACACAGAAAGATCAGGTCAGGGTGCATTCTGAAGGGACAATACCCCTCTCCGTTTTGCAAGCATTCTATCTATTCTGAAGACACCACTGTACTATAAAGTAGTGAGTATTCAGCTTATGTAAAAGGGATAACAGGCCCTTCAAAACAAAACATATAATTTGATAGGAAAAAAATGTTGTCTTACAATTTCACTCAGAACTTTAACTTTATAATAATGTCACAGACTTTTCATAAACACCTGCAAGCAAAAGAAAAAAAAAGGAAAGAAAAAAGGGAATCTGATGTCCCCTCTTTAAAGTGTACTCTAGTCTGCTATTTCCCATTGCCCTGAAGCAACAAAAAAAGCCTCGCACAAAATGAAAACTTTTCACTTTCATGTTGAAAATACGAGTTAAAGAAGATGCATGTTGACTGAATGGGAAAACGTGTTGGGAAAGAAAAAGGAAGTTTCTTCCAGGAAACTTTCAAATACTAAGTTTGGATGTTAAATTTGAATTAAGGGTAAACAGATTGGTCATGTTGTGGTAGGATTGGGTTTTAGGGTCAGGGTTAGATAGTGAATTTTTTAAACAGATACCTCTTTAAACTCATCTTTTATTGTTTCTTGATGATGTATGTACAAAACGTTTCCATGTCTCTCTCTATTTCATTGGCAGAAATCCTCCTCCTCAAATATTAAAGTAGATTCCAGTCTCAAGTCGCTGAGGTCAAAATTTTGTTTCTCCACAAACAGTAATCAAATCACAACAGACTGGGTCTCACTACTAACTAGCACTGATTGGTTTGTCGCCCGCACTGAATAATGCAGAAGATAAAATATCTGTACAGTGGATCTCCAAAATTGAGCTGGTGTATTAACAGCCCAGATATTAATAATAACTTTAATTTTAAGAGTAAAATGACAAAATAATGGCTAGTTATGCACTTCAAGAGATTGAAATTAACATATTTATGACATTGTCACTTGGAAATGTTCACATATTAAAGTTATTCTAGTGTCTGGGTTGATACTGACACAACAACTGAAATACAAAATACATTTTATTTTAGCTTACATCAATTAGTGTGAAGCTAGACATAGTTGGTAAACAACATAAATGTATTTAAACATAATTTAGCACATATTTTATTTTATTAGATTATTTTAGCTTTGGTTGGAGGAGGATGGATCTCTGCTTGTTGAGCTCTAGATGTTCGGGTAACACTTGTGATGATTCCTTTGATCGGATATTCACTGACATACAGCAGCACTTCACAGACAAGGGATTGAGAGAAAAATAACTGTTAAGTTATATGTTAAAGAAACAAATGATCAATTAAATCAATAAACTCTCGAAGTCCTTTTATCCTCATTGATCATTAAAACGATACAGTGCACAGCCAGCTGTGGATTAATCAACACATATTAAACTGGTCTTGTCCCCTGTTTGGTTTCCGCAATAAACTTCTTAAAAATAGTAGATGCCACTTACATTCTTTAACTTCTTGTTGTTGTCTTGGCCCCTATGAGAAATATAGAAAAAGAATGTATTTAAAAAGACATTCTCTCACTTATTCTAATCGATAAACGCAACGTTTAGACAAAACAACAGAGACCGAAACTCAACAAAGATTCATCAACTGCTACACACTGCATACAGCATACAGATGGGCTCTTTTCATGAAGTGTTTTTTTTTTCTAATGAGGGAGACGTCTGGACTTTTGATCGTCCAAGAGGAAGACCTGTTTTCAAAATGTGTTTCAAAGACATGATTTGGTTGATACCAGATGACAGATTCCAATAGGGATTAGATCATTCTTCTGATAGCACCTTCTGTCTATCTCTCCTCCTTCATCTGTCATAAACCTTTCATTGTTTCCATCAACACAACCTGCAACTTGCATACCTTAGTCCTGCGCTCATTTCATAGATTTGTCTGTGATCCAGTGGAAAGTATGATGACTGAGATATGGATGGACTGAAACGAATGACAGAAATCTCATGTTTACAATAGATTATCTCTCTGAGCCTTTATATAAATTCTAGATTTTATTACATCTGTGAGTACAGATTTTGAGAACTGATATTGTAGTCTTTTAGCTTTCATTTGTTTAAATAAACAACATTAGCATTTCAGTATATTAGTACAAATTACTGTATTACTGTAATAACCCAACCGCTGAGTTAATAAAAGGTTATTTTTGTATTCTTTACTCAGCTGCTGGGCAAAATTAGTTTGACGCCTTTTTTTAGTAGTTGAAGTTAAATGAATGCTGTAAAGTTAGATTGACATAAAAAAAGACAAAATAACCAAATAACCCAGCATCCAGATTCTCACAAAGTCATTCTTATTGGATTTTATCATCCCATTCAATGGCTGTTATCTGCCTACTCCACTTACTAACAGCCCTCAGCTCTCCAATCATGCAATTCTAGTTGTTGGGGCTCGAGCACCAATGGTAAATAGAAACCTATTGTAATTGCTTTGAGTATTATAGTTTGGCACATTTTTCACAAATTTCACACAAACATCAATGAATGGGATTACAAAAGTGGGAGTGGAAAAATGGCTCTATAGCGCCACCTTATAAGATTTAACATATGGTGTCCTAACAGTATATTGAAGGCAAATGAAATTCGGCTCACATATGTAGGATACCAAGACATAAATATTTGCAAAAACCTCAAAATATGACCACTTTCACACATGTCATACTTTATGGAACACCTCCTAGAGATTGTATCTGTTCATTTTCAAACTATCAGTCTTATCTTAAGGCGTATGGGATGTTAAATCGTTAAAACTATGTTATAACTCAGTAAACTCACCAAGTATGTTACCAATCCATATCTTGGAGCATCTACATACAAAATATACAGTCTAAATCATAGCGCCACCTGGTGATCATAAGAGCTAATATTCAGGTTTTCACTTTTAAATGTGCTTAATTTATATAAATGTTTAACAGTCCTTGCTTACATCTAGATACTTACATCTCCTAGTGCGTAGTCATAATGCATAGTTTAACAACTTGCCCACAGGATGATTGTGCTCGAGCCCTTTAATTGCTGCTTGTAGTTTACTTTATTGTTTGAGTTCCATATGCTGTGAAACCTTCTCTGAACCATTTCCTTACACTCACTCCTGAGCCCAAAACCTATTATGGTGGGAATAATTTGCTTCTTTTGATGATACTCATGGGCATTCTAAAGCTGCCATTCAGTGGAGCTTGTAATTTTATATGAATCATTTGATAATCCAGCCAAATCGGTTTCATGGTTGTGTTTCCAATCGTAACAAAATACAGTTAGTTCTAAAAACCCAGGCTACATTCTATTTAACATATTTTTACATATTAAATAAAAACAGTCTTGTTGCTATTGAGGGGTCAGTGATGTCAATCAAAGTTCCCCTTGTCACCATAACTGATACAAACAATATTATCAATCTATTATTTTGAAATTTCAGGGTAGCTTTAGTAAGAAAATTGGGTATACAGTGTGGTGAAATAGAGCACAGAATGAGGAGTGTTGTACTTTAAACAGGCTAGACTTACTATCTGGAAGTGAGAAAAATAAGACTCTTAAAAATAAACACTCACTGCAAAGAAATCCAATCTGGCTTTGACAAAACCAGTCCTGTAAGCTAGAGGATCTCTGAACTGTACAGTAGTTTCAGTGTGCAGTCTCAGAAAGGCTTCCTCATGCCTGACGGCTTATCCCTCACACTCCTGAACTCTGAGCTGGACACCCGAGACACCACACAAACACACCTCTGTTTCATAGCGATGAGAAAAACAGCTAAACAAAAGCAGAATGGAGGAAGTCTTATAATGAGGTCATGAAGACTATGTGAAGGTTCTCCAGGTGAGGCCAAGCACAGACTTGGATTATTTGAAAAGTCAGTGAGATATAAAGTCAGTTTGATTGCGCCGTTAAATCGAATTCATTCATATTTTATCCTGCTTTAGGTCTTCTTAGGGTTGCAGGGGTCAAAGTGACACACCCATGGAACTCACCTGTCATGCACTGTGGGAGGAAACCCACAAAAGTGCAGGGTGGACCATGCAAATATCACGGTGGATTGAACCAGAAACTTTCTGGCTGAGAGAACTGCGTAGCTGTGCAATTCATAATCATAAAGTGAAGAATTTAAATTGATCTTACATGAAATATTCAGGCAGCTCGGTGGTCCAGTGTGCAAAGCTGCTGAATCCCAGTTAGAGGGTCGCCAGTTTGAGGCCAGCAATGGGCCATCCTGAGTGGAGTTTGCATGTCGCCTCTGTGCTTGTGTGGGCTTCCTCCTGGTACACACTTTTCCTCCCTCTGTCCAAAATGTGAACATGAGAGTGAATGTGTCCTGGAGATATGTACCAGCAGAACCCCATGACCCTAACCAGAAGTAAAAAACATTTAAAACCTGTAAAATGTATATTTAAAATGCAATTTAATAAGAAGCCCACTCTAAGGAAAATGCCACACAAAAACATCTGAAAATCACAGACAAGATAAAACCCATTTCGAATTATAATTTCTTTAAAATGAATTCATTACTTTCCCAATTTAATCAGTCAGGGTTCTGCTGGTGCATATGTTTAGCACACATTGGTTGAAAGGAAAGGAAATAAACCCTGAATATTTCTCAGTCTACCCCGAGGCAAAACTCACACATTCTCTCGTAAGGGGAATTTAGAGTAACCAATTAACCCAAAGCATTTTTTTTTTGGATTCCACACAAGCACATGGAGAACATGCAAACTCTTCCCAGGAATCCACTGGCTGGAATTGAACAAGTAACCAACTAACTATGAAGCAATAGTGTTGCCCCCCAATTATTCATACGAAGCTTAACAAATCATTGCCTATCTTGTGGCAATAACTTACAACTAATTACAACTGATACATTCTCAATAATGAACAGAGACTTTTTTTTAAACCCTTATGACAAACCAGCAGCCAGTGATAGCTGGGTCACCTGATCAAAACAGGTAACACCATTACAACCCACTCAATTCAACCTCAAGTCTAGAATTACACACAACTCTCGTGAATCAGACTCATCTGTCTCCAGCAAAAATCCACATATTTGGAAGACACCAGACATTCAGCAGCACCCACTTTGATTTGGCAGTGTGATGACATTGTATACATGACCATATTATAAAGTCCCACTGAAAAGAACTTCCATCATTACAAAAAAATTGAATGAAAGGCTCTCCCTCTGCAAGACTCCATACAGTCAGGAAAATAGTGTTTGACCCCTTGTAGATTTTTAACTCCCTGCACGGATCTGTTTGGAAATGTAATGCTACGTGTACTTCAACATGTGGTTTGGAGGGGGTGGGGGTATGGCGGAAGGGGTTGTTCCACTCTTTGCAGATCCTTCCTATAAAGTATCAAGGTTTGGATGTTGATTTGTGGTGACAGACGTTCAGCAGTTCAGACTCATCAGTTTTCTATAGGGTTAAGTAGAGCTGAACGATTAATCTAAAAGTTAAAAATTTCCAGGTCAATTATTTTTATTTACTTAAATTTAAGATCTTAAATTTAACAGTAAAATTTAGAAGAAAAAAAACGGAAAAAAAACATTGATTGTCGCAGTTTGTAAAGTAATTTACAAACTACTTTATTATCTTTGACTGAACAAAACTTCTCAGTGAACTATTGGGGCAAAAAAAATTATTTTAATAATTGTAAATCAAGCTAAAATCTTCAATTGATCAAGATTTAGATTTTTAGGTCAAATCGCCCAGTCCTACATTGTTAAAAATCTGTAAATCTGTAAAAAGCAAAATACTGTATTACTGCTACAGAAAACACTGTTTTACAAAATGTGATAACCGTGTAATTTAAAGTGAAGAAATGTAATACGTTTTACAGAATAAGAAAAATATTTCTATATATTATATAATCTTAAAAATTAGATTGAATGAAAATATGGCTTATAGTCATAAAAGGAACAAATTACTGTATTATCTGTAATAGAAAAGATGTGATTTTGAATGTTCAAATTGTGTTTGGGAAACCCTCTGTTGTTGTGCTGGGGTTATTGTATTGCTATATCCTCCATGTAAAAAAAAAAGAACATATGTCCTGTTGTAACTGTTCTTGACACTGTGCTGTAGAAACCGTGCAGTTTCTTGCCATAGTACAAATACTGGATGAGCTAGCAAAATGAGCAAACATCAGCCAGAAAGGATGAGGATAGATCTGTGGACTGCACCTGAAGTACAATTCTTTATATGGTTCTGTACAATAGCAGGGGGAATTGATTCATGTCAGTGTTGCTTTCTGATTGCAAATCCATGAGTCTAAAGAACCTGGACTTGAAATGTATTATGCTTTAGTTGTTTGAGCAGTGTACATTTATTTCCCTTCAAAAAGGGATCCACCAATGAAAACACTAATTAGATGATATTGGATTGTTTAATCTGATTAGTGTCTGTGAGAAAACTGAAGAAAAGAAAAACAAACAACCAAAAAAAAAAAAAAACAATTCAAACTGCAGACAGTGAAGTCATTTAAATGTCATTATACCTCTCCTACACGTGATAAAATAAACATGAACAGAATCACCATCTTTTTTCTGTACGAACCAGCTCTATGGCTTTACGCATAAGACACACAGAGACGATTAAACTGCATCTTACTTGTAGGTACATGAGGAGGTGTCCAGCAGATCTCCAGGATCAAACAGCTGAGAGCCTTTCAAACCCAACTCTTCACAGCCCTTCAGAAAGAGAGCAACGTTCTCCTAAACACAGAGAGATACAGGCATGAGCGGATGAACCGCATGAACACAGAGCAAGCACCAACTAAATCCACTCGCACGGGTAAAGTGAAAGTGGGAAGTAAATCAGTGCCTGTTGTTTTGAGCACATACTGCTTGCACCTCTCTCCCTCCCTCTCTTTCTCTCTCTCTCTCTCTCTCTCTCTCTCTCTCTCTTTCTTTCTTTCAGACAACTGGCTCAGTTTGCAACCTGAGCTCTGTTATCCGCTCTGTTCTTCTCTCTGTTTCCCAGATCCAGTGAAAGGGTCCTTAGCCCTCCCTTCAGTCCAAGGCTCTCTCTCTCTCTATCTCTCCCCCCCAGCGGACCTGGAAGGGTGGCACATTTTCCTGTCCCAAGTGAGTGATTGTTGTTTCTCTGTTGTTTTGGAAGGATATTGTTTTATCTCACGCCCATATGTGAGAACACAAGAAAGTTTTGGCTCTTAGAATTGCTATTTCATGCATAATATTAATGATACACAAGCATTAGCTTAAAATAGCTCTGATTCCAAACCTTAAAGACGAAGTAACAGCTCCTTGAGGAAATCAGATATAGTGCCTGAATGCATGAAACTGTGCCAAACTGAACGTTTCAACAGCATTTCAACAAGAACAATTCCATGCATGACTGTGTGCCTGGGTTTCTGCACCTGTCAGCGCTGAATGCTGTGTTTCAAATGAGCTGTACAGTGGCAAATGTTGCTCTTTCATACAGGAAATCTCAAATTTGATCAGAAAATGTTTAATATTGTATTTTATAATTTAACCTTTACATTTGGAAAAAAGGCACGAAAAAGGACACTACACCATGATGAACTAGTGCTCTAAAAAGAGCCACATGCCACTGAGAGAAAGAAAAAAAGTTTGTTCAAAGCTAAAGAACTGATATTTCCATAAATTAATGGTGGTGAGGTGTGGCAGCTCCAGCCATCAGCACCCTCCACAGATGTGCGACTAAGTACTGCTAACTGGCTAGGACACTCCAGGACCTTCACATGGTTTTACATTGAAGATTTTACAATTATTTATTGAAACTTTTTCAAGAAACTCAGACACCTTACAACCAGAGGATTCAAAACGAATACAAAAAATAAAAAGTAATAAAATGAGATAAAGACCTCACTGAATAAAAAGTTTGAAGATATCTTGTGATGTGACTAAGGTCGGGGTAATGACAGACTTCCATTGGCAACTCTGTTCCAGAGAGACGGTGCAGCTCAGCCGAAGGTCCAAGACTCTGGTCTTAGGAGGACAGGGATGATGCTAAAGTCAGCATGTGAGGGGGAGCATGGGAAAAGGGTGAAAATTTGAAAAGCCCAAAATAAATTTTCCAAAAAACACAATACTTCCTGTGTAATGCAACACTAGCTTATCCATTTTTTTCCAAACAACGAAAAACGCCAGTCTAGTTTTTCTATAAATAATGCCATAAGAACATTCATCCAAGCACAGTGCAAAGAAGACAAGGTGCCGGGGAGGTGGAATAATGCCGCCTGTTATCTGCAACAAAGGTTTTGAATAATTTTTTAATCTACCCATGAATACGGAACAGAATCAGGCCATTTTTAGAGTCAATAAAGTCCAGCGGAGACATCCCAAAGTCACCGGCAGGTTAAAGGAGAGACTGCAAGACGAGGAATTATTTGACCGGGCAGCGGATAACTCCACGCTTCGGAGCAGTGAGTGCAATATCTGCGTGTGGGTTCTGATGCTGTTTAACTGATCTATTCTGGAGCCAGCCACCTGATTCTATATCGATGTTGTCATTATATTCTGAATGCCTTTCATTTTAAAAAAAAATTAAAAATCATCAAAATTTATGAATATTATACACAAAACACCTTAACAGAAATTACCTAACTATGACATATGACAAAAAATTCTGAGAGGGCTACCATGTTCACCAGACCTAAAACTTTGCAAATCTGTTCAGTGAATCAATGCTTGGATATTATTTGACTTTGAGTCAGGAACACCCATCTATAGTTCCATCAACAGACTCTGACAAAATCTCAAAAGCATCTCAGGTATGCACTTCAAGTAATGTACGTGTAGTGTCATGTGACAATTGAGGAACTTTACTAAATTGCAGTCATTATGGAAAACCAACAACAACCCAAACAAACTTGTCCCTTCTCCAGACACCAGAGCACTAAAAATTACGTCTGGACAGCCAAGCACCATTAACCAAGAAAATAACAGGAAAAGGAAGAGGGGAGTTAACTTGTATTATGATGGACAGATAGCTGCATGTTTATGCAATTTACACTCCACAATTACTTGCCTTTCAAAAACATACTTTCTTTTAAAGGCTACATATCTGGCATGAAAAAAAAACAATCAGTCTGCTTGTGAAACATGGTTTACAAGTTGAGACACAACATATCATGCCTCATAACAGAAACATGAAATCTTTCAATGAATAAAAAATAAAAAAAATAAAAAATCTGAGATAACAAAATGCACTTTGGGCATGTCAAATGTACAACTTTGTACATAAAAAGTACAGCACCCTGTGTAAAAAGTTCCCCAAAGTCCTTCCTGTAGCATGTGGCATATACTTGAATATATAAAAATATGAAAGAAATTAAAAGAGTATTAGCAGCAATGTTAGGAAGTTGCTTTAAAAGAAATGTCCCAGAGGACAATCAGGAAATGTTCAGTGCAAGCTATGGACACAGTAAGAGTAAGTTTCATTTTCAGTGATGTCTGAGAAGAACAAAGTTCAATGTGTGGCTGGATTTTGTTAAATTAAGAAAAAAAATCTCAATAAAGACATGAAACATAATAATGTTGTGTTATTATTTTTGAACACATTAAACACAAAAAATCTTGGATTAAGATCAGATCACAATTTATAACAGATTTATTCTGAATAAAAATGAAATTTCAAAATGTTCACATTGTTTTTTTACCACTGTATGTGTTCTACACTTAAATAAAACTGTTTGTATAGTAAACAGTGGAGTACCTTCTGAAAGGTTCTGCAAACATGCAATATCTTATCTGACAGAACGAGTGAAAGGAAGCATTCCATGGCTTTAATCTGAAATAAAATCGCGTGGCGTAATTGTAGCTTTGGGATCACAGTGAGACATAGGGAAACAGGCCGAGAGCGATAGAGAGAGATTTGAGGAATGTTGGAGGGTAATTACCCATGCCTGATACTAGCCATAAGAGGACTGACAGCACTCATTATTGCAAATCAACGATAAGACGCCTGATCCAGCAAGTGAAAACCTGGCCAAAGGAAACTTCCCTAAAACACTCATTCTAAGCTCCGGGTGATTAACACTCTGGGTTTAACAGCATCTTCCTACGACTGCGGTCCTTCAAGATTCCTATTCTGCTTGGGTCTTCAAGAGAGTCGTGAAATGAAAAGCAACTCCCTGTCCCTCCATAAAGAGCATACTTGGTTTTATTCACTCAAAGTCTGAGTAGAGGAACAAACAGGACTTTGGGAGCAGTCATTGATGTCTGAGGACAAAAGAAGGTGGAGGGTGAAAATGAAAAGGCGAACACCCTAAAAGAAAACAAGAGGTGGATTCATTAGTCTGAAACCTCAGCGGGAAGATTTACCTCATTTCAGACTTTGACATTTTCACTAATCTTGCTTTCTCAGCTGAACTGTGTGGTGGTAATACTCAAGTTTGGTAAAAGCTGCAGGCCATGGGAAGAACGAGAGAAATCCAAATCCATCCAGAGCTATTCATGTAGTATCTTTCCAAGATCAGGTTTTCGGCTAAAGAGACTGGATCATTAGCTGCTCAACTTCAATTTGAACATAACAGGTTCAATACTGAACATCCAAATTTTTATAATTTGTCATGAAGTGAAAGTGTTTAAAAGCAGCAATCAGACTACTTTCACTGAGCCTTGTGATGCACTTCCTATCTGAGGTTGTACATGTCGCCTTTTATAACCAAGTCTTAAAATTACTTCAAAATGAATTGTTTTTAATTGTTTTCAGAGAAGCACAGAAACCTGCTGCGTTCATCTGTGTAGAGTGCCTCTTGAAATTCTGTGAACTTTAATTTCACAATATTTTCTGCCGATGTTGACTTATAAAACAGAGGAACATTGGGTCATTTGGTTTGTTACCTAGTTTAGACCGTATCTAGAGCCATTATATAATGCTTGAGTTAGTAAAAGCCCTGAAAGGATGTGTTTTTCCAGCACTTTCATTATCACAACGTACAATCAACAACAATAATACTATAAAAAGTAATGGCTAAAACAATCATCTTTAATGTGAATAATATATTTTTTATGATCTGTAATTCAATTTTGTGAAATGTTTTAATATAATTCTGATTTTTCAAAGGCACACCATTAAACTAACCTTGATCCGGCTGTCCCAGTTTTTCAACCGAATCTGTAATGTTAATTAAATGATTTTCAAAAGTTATCTATATAATAAACAAAGTTCAACAGTTTTTTTTTTCATTTGGTTCACGATGGTTCAATTTTCCCCCCAAAAAATGAAAGCTATGTTTGACAGCTACACAGAACACAGATGACTTAGACTGTTGTCACGTCATGAGAAAGATCAATTACGCTGCCAATTATCAAATTCAGAAAATTGTTCTCTAATTCTTGTTTACAATTACAAAATAAGTTGTATATTACAGATTGCATGGGAGAGGGGCATGTGCAAGTCAGCCTCGAGGCAGAAATCTAACACCATGATGGTTCCATCCTTATCAGGAAATCACCAGTGCTCATGTGCACCACTCAATGGTAGCCTCCAGTCCAGCTCAGCCTCATATTAGCCCAATGGCAGTAGGTGGTGTCACTTTGTCCATACTTTTTATAGTCTATGTTTAAGAGGGGGTCTAGTAGAATAATCGCTTTTACAAGAACATTTTGCCTTTGAGATTTTAGCAATTTTTGGAATTTGGAAAAGAATACACCATGTAAATTGGGTTATATGGTTCAACAGCTGGCAGAACATATAGCAGAACATATCAGAGGCCAAACTGAACATGAAGATAGATGAATGGTCTAGAAAGACAAAGATATTCAAGAAGACTTAAGGTTGTAACTGCGGCCAAAGCCATGAGTGTTAATCAGTAAATGTTTATGAACAAAGAAAAAAAGAGAAGAAAACTCTTACCTGAGCAGCAACAGGAGTGGGAAGTCTGTTTATTTTCCTCACAAGACCTGGTCTGATTGAACTCAGCAGTCTGAGAGAGAGAGAGATGGAGAGAGAGAGAGAGAGAGAGAGAGAGAGAGAGAGAGAGAGAAAGGGGTAAGTGAACAAGTGATCTCTCAGATCCATGCAATCTTAAAGAAAAGGAGATCAGTGGAGGTTGCCACATCTTTCTGCATTTTTGCACAACCCAGATGATAAGGTTACATCACGCAACACATTGATCCTGATAGTCTGGGATTCTGAAAATGCTATGAAGAAATATTTTGGCTAAATTCTGCATTGTAATGGGACCATCAAAAATAATGTGACAGGAGATTCTGGTTTACAGTTAAAATATGTGTTTTGGGTCATTATTATGCTGGAATAATCGGACAGCCATTTTCAATGCCCTGAAACCCATTTTCATTTTACCCCAAAACTGGTGGGGTAGTGTGGTTGTTTTTCTTGGATTTAAAAGAACAAAGAACAAATTTTACAAAATATTCAGCATCAAATTTGATGGTGGGGATGTTTTGGTTTATAAAGCATTCCTTCTACACCAAGAGTTGAGTTGGTGCCAAAAAGCTGGAGTTTGACCAATGAATAATTCAGATGTTTCCTGGTAAACCTAAGAATTCTTGGGACTTTGTTAGTAGGGCAGGATTTCAGTCCTTCACCGTAATTTGAAACGGGAGTTCTTGTACTCCTCAAGGATGCAAGTACTTTTCCACTCAACTTTACCTCATATGAAATTCAGTTTTATATGCTAGTGGACCTTTGCTCTGTGCAAGCTTTCTACAAAAGAGAAGTTGTGGTTTTCAGACAAAAAATTGGTAAAATTCCTCATGCTTGTTTACAAGGTTAGAATATAAATTCAAATTCCATTGGGGAGTTCAAGGGGCGGAAAGTTGCAGATCAATGATACACTCTCCCTGAATGAATACATCTGCCACCTGATTTTATGGGACATAAAATCTTCAAAAAATGGTCAAGTTTTTGAAAAAAAAAAGCAAGAAATACAGCTGTCTGTACAAGATTTAGAGGATGCTTATGTCTGATTCATGTTGATCAGATTCAGTTGGGGATGCACCTGGAATGACTTAAAGAGACGCCAGAGCTTCCTCAGACCGGACAGCACAGACACACAAATATCTCACAATGTTGTAAAAGAGCATAAATCATGTTTTATACGGTCATGACCTGAAAAGGTACACTGAGAAAACCAAAATGGTCTGGATCCCATTTGGTACATGAGCAACAGTTAGTGAATGCCCTCTATTATCCAGTGTAAGTGTTGTAAAGTAGATCAGAGGTTTGTGACACAAACCAATAAAGACACTGGCCGTGTGAATGTTGCGTTTTTCTGTTCTCAACCACTAGGTAACAGTGAGACATCATCCCTCTGGCACACTCCAGACGTAGCTACACATAAACAAATTCCTGTCATTTCCTCTCTGTTGGATTAACTTACACAGTCAGCGTGCAATTAATCAAATTTTCGATTTTAATTATACAATTTGTGTAATCGAGGAAAAATTATTACAGTTATTTTTGACAGCATTTGCATTTGTGACCCTCAGTGGACAATTTTACAATCTTTAGGAGGAGTTTGTGAAAGTATGAGATGTGCTAAATAACTGTTTTTACAAAATGATTGACTTCCTGTTGGTTTTGGAAAACCACTTCAACTCACCACAAACTCTGCTGCTATAAATACTGTCTGCTATACATTTTTGTTCAGAGATTGACTCTTAACACGCGGGGCAAGTTTGAACCATATCTGACAATGCATGGCTGAGTTATTAATGAATCCTGTTTATGGTAAAATTTCAAATTTTGAAGGCTGCCATGCACACAGTTCATGAACAAAGTCAAAAACATTCTCAATGTAATGGTAAGTTTGTGGTTTGTCTAGGTAGGTGTTCTGTATATGTATATGTATATAAGAAAACTGCACAGCACAAACTGTAACAAACTTACATGGTGTGTTCAGGTAGGTATTCTTCCTATTCTTTTCACTCCTGAAACTTTTCCCCTCACCTTCCCCAATCCCTTATTCACTCCCCCGTTTCCTTTTAACACCCCATGTTCGAGGGAAAAATAACTACATAAATTCACTATTTCAATTCAGCGGAGGAAACACCAGACCAGGTGTTCACTCCCCTGGAGTTAACAAAACTGGCCAACTCAATTGAAGCACCTACTCCTCAATGTTGTGGCTTTTGAGCAGGAGAGGAGAAGGCTAAAAAAAAAAGATTTTGGAGTTTTTCAAATCTCTAAGAGGAGTTTGTTAAAGTACTACATAAGCAAAAGTGATTAAAGGTTATTGCGAATTAGCTGACTTCCTGTAGATTTTGAAAACACAACCCATATTACTTATATTTAAGTCGTCAAACCGTTAGCACACCACAGCCTGAAATGTGTTAGGTTGCGCTATAGAGCCATTTATTTGAACCCCTATCAGACGTAAATTTTCACAAGTTCTGACATATGTGGGAAATTCAGTGACTTTTCGAACATAGGCCAAAAGCCGATGCTAAAACAAAAATATTCTGAGAAAAAAAAAACACGCCGGTGCCAGAATTGTCCTTGTGTCCTTTTTCTCTTCTTTATGTCCCTCTATAATTCTCTGTTGCACTCCAATCAATCAAGACAATCCCTTGTTTCACTCCTCTTCCAATCAGCTTCTGTGTCTCCTTTGCACTCCCCTTTTAAATGTCTGCTTTTGTCCATTTGTAAAGAGCACCTGCTGCTATTTTTCTGCACCTCAGTTCCCAGGTATGTTTTTTTATGCAATTCTTCTAAACAATGAAATGTTTATTTTTTTTCCTGCTTAGCCATCATTAAAGTCAAGTTTAAATAAACTTCTAGTTAAATCCACCCAATCTTACCATTTTCTCAAAGTGTTACACTAAATGTTCCTATAATAATATGGCTTTAATGGGTCAGATTGCCAAACTCTTGTCATGTGTCTTTCTTGCCCCAGCACGTGCCAGAAACCAGAAGCTCATTTTAGTGGTCTCATAAGGTTGGCCCTCTGGTTCCATTTTTATTCTAATAACAGGGCTGTCACGGAAGAAGTATAAGCTCCACAAATCTCAGAACTGACACTTCCTGAAAGTATCGTTGAAAGGACCACCATAAGAAAAGACAAACAGGTGTATATATATGTTTTTTTTTTATGAGCAGAAGTGATGCATTATTGATTCTTCAGAACAACTTCACTTGCATGCATTTGTGTTTTGGAGAGGCTAGAGAGAGTTACTCACTCGCAGAGCAAGATGCCGCTGTCGAGCGCACTTCTGAAGTCCCTGTCAGATAAACTCCTACCAGTCACGGCCTGCAAGACAAACACATGCACAAACATGGTTATCACACCCTCGTCTGGCAACAACCCTCAATTTCAGCGGGATTTACAAGACTAACAGAACAGCAGTTTGTAGTTTGCCGTGTTTAGACCCGTATTCCTCACAACATCCTGGCTATACATGAGAGAAAACTGCAGAGGAAAATCTTCCACACATCAGGAAATAACACAGTACGACACTCAGTGGAGCAGTGGGCTAACAGGCTTGTTGTAAGCAGCCATCGTCTCAGCTAAATCTTTCTTACCCAACTGTCTCTGCTAATTATTCCAGACTTAACAAGTGTAAAGCATGTGTTTCTGTTGTTCTATTCAGTTTAATCATGCTAGAGTTATTACATAATAAACCAGTTCATTTACTTTACAATCTTTTCTCAATTATCAGATCTACTAAACGCTTTATTACATTTCCAGAAAAGGCAACTTGGGCTGAAACTAGTTTGACTCACACATTTGAAACTTTATTTTGACGGAAAGATCATCACACCACAACAACACTTACTTTCACTCTTTGCAAGTTTGGTCATGAATAAAGCTTGGATGTTTTACCAAACAAATATCATTTGACTTGGTTTTACGTGACCACTTCCATCTTGGGGAAAAAAAAAACTTTATTAGATGATTTGTTGCACAACACTAAAATGAGGATTCCTTAACCCTTAGAGTTCTGGTGCCTTTTTGAACATTTCTTTACAATCTGCTCTAATAAATTATCTTTAAAACAAAATTTTAAACACAAACCTGAAACTGTACAAAAATACCATCCCAAGTATTAAATGTTGTGAACTTTTTACAGCAAAAATCTAAACAATTGTGAACAAACAAGTTTTATGTTTAATAACAAAATCAAAAATGTTGAGACACAACATAATTTCATAAATTCCCCAAAAAAAGCAAAGACAATGTGAAAACGATAGATTTATCAAAAAACCTGCAAACGTTTTCTAAACCTAATACACTGTTCCAAGATATTTTTGTGCTTTTTTGTGCCATAACTTAGAAAAACACAAGCCATATAATAGGTCTTGTACTGCCAAGGATTATCCTTTCTTTTCAACATGGATTTGTGTTCTGTAAAATGAAACTGAAAAATAATCGCTCAGTTAACTACTGCCTAGTGTGCTTTTGTGCTGGAAATTTAACTAGCATCATTATCAGTCGCCCTTACAACAGAAAAAAAATAATTCTATGTCTAAAGCAAACATAAAACATTGTCTAGTCAATGATTTTACAAGTTCTCAATCAATTCTTTTTAACTTGTCTTTGAAATTTCTGCTTGATCCAAAAACCTTCAAAGCAGGTTTAAAGAAAAAAAAAACGAAACTTCAGAGACATTTGGGTTGCCATGACACTCAGATTGCTGTGCATGCTAACAGCACAAGCAAACATTCACATTCTTGTTTAAAATATGGTCCATTTCTAAAAGGAAACAGATTTTCAGTATCTGATGTCTAAGTTGATGGGTAACTAATAATGGTATCAAAAAAGCTAAACGATGTATAGGCTACCCAATAGAAACGATATACAGGCTACTCTATTTCTCAAGAGAAATGGAAATTATTCCATCCTCTATTCACATGATAAATATTCTGTCCAAAAATGAAGAAAAAAAATTACTAAATGTGGTAGATTAAGCCACAAATTCATTGGCAGTCAGCAGCTTCACCACATTAGAAATGCATGGTGGTCTCAGTCATTCGCTGGATTAAATCTTCTTTGCTGCTGTGCATGGAATGTGTCCCAGTGCGTGTCTGCATTGTTTCCCAAAACAATCAAAAGATGTTTCCTTTCTTCTATGACTTTGCTCTCAGCGGACATTTTAATGATATCGCACAAGACATTCTCACGCATCCGTGTCCAAGTTTACCACTTCCTTTGCTTTGTTGTGCTTGGAGGGGGGCTCCTGTCACAACACAGACACCCAGTAAAATTACTACAGTAAAAACAACAGAGGTTTTCTCAAGGGGAAGAAGTTTTGTAAACAAAGCTGAAGATGGTGGCTTGATTTTCATATACTGTCCTGCTTCAAAAGTTTTACATCATTTTTTCCCATGTGACTTCATGCCGATGATGTGTAAAAGGTATTGAATTTAAATTTCAAGAATTATAAAAAAACAAAAAGGTTTTAAAACCTGACGGATCTAACTCTGTCTTGTATTTATCTTGATAATTAAATTTCTGATCATTGTGAACCTTATTGCCCTGGGTTTGCACATCCTCTTCATTTTTTGCCAAAAGAATTGGTTGTATTTTTTATTTTAGAAAAAAAAAATTATACATATATAAAAATAATGGTATTGCAAAGCAAAAAATGCTTAATGTATGTTTACGTATTTTTTATGCATGTTTGTTTTGTTTGATGTAAATGAACAGTTTTGTTTTGATTGATGCATATTTATGATTTTGCTTTGTGTATGTTTATAGTTTTGTTTTGATTTATAAATGTTTACAGTTTTGTTACGCAATGCTCTGAAAACATTGGGTGTTTTAAAGATGTGTGGAATTATGGGGATCAGAGATGGAAATGATAAAATATACTTATTAAAAAATCTCTCTCTCCCTTCCTCCATCAATCAGGTGCTTACTGTCGATAATAATCTATATATACAATGTCATGTTTCGACCAGATTGACACAGATTGACACTCTGAATGTCTCTTGATCATCATCTGGTCCTGTTCAGAAGTAGACATCTGTGTGTTAGGACTCAAGTCTTAAAGCCCCATCTGCTGAGCAGAATTTGACTTGCATATAGTTTTCTAAAAGACACTGACAAAGCGACTTCATGGATGTTATTGTTATGATTTATTATAAATAGAGTGTGCTCTTGGAGCTAAGCCATCATCCTGTCAGAGAGTAGGGTTATTGTAAGGCAAGGAAGAATACGCTCTTTCTTTCTGTTGTCTGAAGAGTATCAGGACCCATACAGTTCAGCCAAAGGTTAGAGAGGCGTCCATCTCACAGCAAGAGCGCAATGCAAAGAGCTGCACTTCAGTTCAGACAGCAGCAAAAGTGAAGCACCTCCAGGGAAGAGCACAGAGACCAGCTCAAGATAATGGGAAGCCTATGGGAAGCCTACTTGCCAAATTTACTCTTCAGACCAATACAAGTTTGGTGTTTAGAATGAAATCTAATATTTTACAAAATAAATGACCAACAAATAGTGAAGAGTAAATAGCAAAAAATATCTTAGCTGTGGGATTGACATTAATAAAACACAGTGAGTTGATTCCTTCTCTGTTCCTGAATGAATAAAAGATGATGAACAAGTGAATGCAGAAAATCTAGCTCTGGCCCAAGGACTGAGAGTTTGTGGACTACTTCTGTTTTTAGATTCACACAGTCAGACTCAGCACTACCTCAGATGAGTATTTGTCAAACTCTTTCTGTAACAAATTTATCTTCAGTAAAGCTTAGATAAATAACCAGTCTTGAACTGACCACAGGGAGAATTCCTGATGACCTGGAGCCTCAAATATCAATGCACTGACTGCACGAAAACCTTGTCAGCTTTATCACCATACAAGCTTCAAGTCTGGTGCAAGCACATTTCTCTCAGATTTTGATTCCTCCTATGGGCAATGGAGTAAAGCAGCAAACATCTTTCACAACCACTGCCCTAGGACCTATTAATTCTAAGATTTATTGTACAACAGTAATTCTGTCTTTATTGTCAGGAATGGTAAAGATGTGAAAAAGCAATGGTTGATGGGAGTAGTACTCAGGGAGTGGCAAACTGATATCAGAACAAATATTTTGACATGAACATCTATCCTCTTCTTTGTGCAGCTGCCTTGAGGAAATGTGCAGTGATACAAGACTCATACAAGAAACATGTAGATGTTTATCACATAGCTATAGAAGGTGATTGACAGGAAGTGGAGAAACTGTCAGGGTTTAAATAAACAATCTCAAGCAGGGCTGAACAATAGAAGTCTTTCTGAGTCCTTGGTGAGTACTGAAAGATAATGACAATCTATTACTAGAAAATTACCAAGAGGAATCTCTGCTACTAGTGCCCTCAGAGAAGAATTCATACTTTATACAAACACTTGAAGTAATTCCCCTGATCCTGAGAACAATGGCTGTTTCTCCTTCACATAGCTTTTTGTACATTCTGTTTGAAAGCACTTAACTTGAGATGAAGACATAGAAGCTATAAAGAAGGTGCATGAGATTAATATTTCAAGCCCCCATTCTCACACATGATTTTACTTTGGTGGAGGAACAGATGGACATGTTCACAGGCATCACATTAAACACTACATGACAAATGTCCCAAACAAACAGATGATTTCATAATGACAGCAACAACTTGGGTGTGCAGAAGAAACACAATGTGCCCTTCATGTTTATGCCATCACCCAAATAACACTAAGGCACTGTCAACTACAAATACAAGAAAGCTGGCAATGTTTCCATTAGTGGTCAACACACATTACATAAAGGTAACGCTCACCTTCATCTGAGCAATGGTGACTTTTCACCTCTTCAGAATGACATGAAAAGGGTGTTAAAATCCTCTTTATGGATTCCGCAATGAGTAACATAAACCAACCCGCCACATCTCTATGACTTATCTAAGCTGAGATAGGTATGTGCAAAATTGGTTGCTATAGTAAACAGTCTGGTTGCTATGGAGGGTCAGTGACCTAATATAATGTCAATGTTTTGACTCCAAGTAATATAAACCAACCCCCATGTCTCAAAATTTTCCAAAGCTGAGATTTCGTGCATTTACCTTGGTGGCTATGGAGTGGTCTATGATGTCATAAAAAAAAAAAGATTTTCCAGTGAATGTAGAAACAGAAGTTTCAATGGGGATTGGTTGCTTGGATGTCTGATCTTGAATGAATACACAAATTATTATCTGATCTGTTTGAGTGATCTGGAATGTTTTCTCTAGCACAAAGTGGGACTGCATAAGAAGTGCATCACAGTAATCCAGTCTAGATTTGACCAGAGACAGGACTAGAATTCAAGTTGAATTCTCTGTTAGGAGGGGTCAAATCTCAGTGATGGGCTCTTTAAATGTTCAATACTGATCGAAACTCCCAGATGAGCAGATGGGGATTATTGAGAACATTAAGGTATGCTGAACAGTGAGATTTGCAGGAACAACTAGCACCTCACTCTCTGCCAGCTCCGTCTTATGTGTTGTAGATGATGAATGAGTTTTCATCCATGTTGACAATCAGACAGTCTGGTATGAGGACCTTTTAACCTTTCGGGACAAAATGACATAAAGGTACTGTCTTTTTTATGCTCCAGGCAGGAGCTTCTGACATTATTCAAGATTGGCTTGCGAGAGATGAAGCCCAGGTCTTGCATACGTCTGTGTGGTGTGGCACTTGAATGGTTAAGTAGCCAACAGAACTAGACTGAGAGACTATTTAAATGTGAAACATTTGGCTAATCATGGCTTATCGTTTCACCTCTCCTCGCACTTGAGTTTTAAACATTTAAACTGATCGCTCCATTGTCACGAAGGAGCTAAACTCCAAAAGGGAGTAAATTGAAAACGCACATTCAAGTGGACCTGCAGAGAAACCGCAGAATGCTCAGCACAGACAAGCCCAGTCTGTTAACCCTCAGGACACTTCAGACACAAGGATAGTGTGTTCGTGAGAGGAGCTTTGCGTTTGCTGCGACTCAGACCTTTTCAGGAACGGCAGGAAATTTCAATTTAATCAAAACACATTCATCGAAGGTCAGAAAGGAAACACCAGCAGAACACCAGGCACGCTTTCCTAACCAAAACATATGTCCTTTAGGCCTGTCTGAAAGAATTACACATCCCACTAACAGAGACCAACTGTTATCCACTGACTTTCCAGAGAAAAAACTGATTTCGTATAAAACCATATGCTCCTTGAATCCACTTGTGCAACACTGAGCATATCTGCTAATGTAAAGGGATCCAGGGCCTCTTATGAAAGTTTCTGCTGTTTTCAACTCTGTGATACACACTATGGTGCTGTAAAATGGGTCAGCACTATAGATGATATTTTCCCAAAGCCAGGGCCCAGTGGAAAGCTCTGCATTTCAATGCCTAGAATAAATGACTACAGGTAAAAACAGGACACAGATAAAAGATGCCACTGTCTGTCCATTACTTTGACAAAAATATAGAGCATCACTGTACAAAAATGCACCTGGAAGGCCTAAATATCATGCTTAAAGAAAATCTTAGGCAAAACATATCTATGTACACTGAGCTTAACTCGGCACATTTCTCTTGCATCAGTCCTGCATCACAAACTGAATCCAAGCCTTCATCGGGACCTGAGTGCATTTGAAGGATAAAGAGCTACAGTTCATTTCCAAAACCCTTTCAGAAGAGGTTCCCTGAGTTCAGTGAAGCAAGCCGCCCTAACGTGTTTAATATACAGACATTCTGAATAGTGTGTTAACCTGCAATGCCAATATATTGCATTATTGTTTCATTTATTTTGGAAGTTAGGGTTACTTTGCACCATCATCTACTGGATTTAACAGATATAGTAAAAAGAAACCTTTAAAAGCAGCTAAACTGCTTTTTGTATGTTTTATCTGCTATAACTAGCTAACAAAACATCTCCCCATGCCTCCAACCAGTTATTGATCAGTAGGTTATTTCTGAGTGGTCAATGGGCTCATGAATGACACCAGAACTGTGATGTGTTCTGAATGACCCACTTCAGCAGCAAAGTTTCCATCCTCTGTCTGTATGCTACATGTCCCATATATTAGCTGAAAGCCCTTGCCAACGATATAATAAGATGGATTTAAAAGTACCCAGAGGAGGTCAGGATCTAGCCAGTGGCCTTCACCCATCAAATATTGTAGAGCTGTGAGATATGGACAAATCTCAGTAAAAAAAAATGAACGGTCCATTTTTTAAAATATGCAACAAAGTTGTTTTTAACCGTTAAAGCAACATTTGCAATTAGTTGTAAAGATTGTATTATTTTTGCAGCATGATCGTGCAGTGGGTGGCATTGCGGTGACCTTCCTGGGAAGAGTTTACACGTTCTCGCTGTGCTTGTTGCAATGTCCTCCAGGTACTCCGATTTCCCCCCAAATTACCAAAAATATGCATCAGATTGATTGAATATAATACAGTTTCCGTAGGCGTAAATGTGTGTGTTGCCCTGTGATGGACTGGTGACTTGTCCAGGGTGTTCCCCCGCCCCTCGCCCAAAGAGCACTGGAGATGAAAACTCACTTTAAATGAGAACCAGCTATCAAGAGCCTGAACATGAGTCAGTTTTTAGTTTGGATGGGTGGTCAGGAGTGTGGTTAGCCACAGTCAATCCTACTGGTTTGGGTTTTGGTCATAATGTCCACCAATTAAAAGTAGCCAAATGATTAATTTCTGTACAGCGAGTCTAGGAAACTCTTCAACAAGGTTCAAATCCTTTAGCCAATTAGCCTATTATCTGCATGCCCTATGTGTCTTTTGCAATGACCGATCCCATACAACTAATCCACTGTAGAATCCTGACTATAGCCTGGACAGACTGTGGGCCTATTGGAGTGTGATATTCATGTACTGGTCAATACAATTCAGTTTACTTTTTTTATTATATTGAATATTTCCAGATGAGAAAATAAGTGATCCTAAATCGGGCTAAATATGAACTTGACAATGGAACTGCATAGCTTTGGAGCACCAGAAAACCAAACAAGTCCTTCACTACAGAGCTAGCCATCCAGTATGTGAACCTAGACCACTAAGACCAAATTAACTTTATTCCCTCCAAGCAGGTTTTTAATAATTTTTTATGTGGATTCCACTCACACTCCGAAAGGCTTATCATCCGGCTTCAACGTTGGAGCACTTATTATTGCAAAGGCCTTTGTAGAAAACCCTAGACTTTGAACAAGAAGCAGCTTTGAACTTAACTATGTTTACATTAAGAAATTCTTCTCATGGATAAAATCTCAGCTGCTATTGGTTCATCTTTTAAAAGTTTCATGTAGCTCCTCAAACTATAAAGGAAACTACAGATTTTCAGCTTAACCTCATGATTCCTCATTCTGCATGACACAATAGGAAGCCATTACTGTTGACCCGAGATAAACTGTCTCGTGGTTAGTTTGTCTGCCTCCTTTGCCAGTTCTCTGATCTACAATGTTGCAGACTCTGCTCTGTCACAGTGCCATGTTCCCAAGCTTTGTTCTGAGCTGGGCTCCAATGGTTGGGTAATTTGCTGAGCTGATCTTCCTGCTGGTGAAATCTTGCAAATCCAGTCCCATGCAGATATCCTACCATTTATCAACTCTGTTAAACAAATAACTTCAAAATAAAATATTAAGGAATTCCATGCACTAAAGTATCACACCCATTGCCATGAAGCTCAAAATTTCTCTCAGGTGCTTCCTGTTTCCACTGATCCACATACTTGAGATGTTCCTACTGGTTAATTCAGCTGATTGAAAACACTTGTGTAGATAAAGTTCCACAACTAATAGAAGGCAAAGGAATCCTCACTGAGACAGGAGGAGTCTAGTGTGCCCGCCTGCAAGCAGTACATGTAGTTTCATTGAAGTTGGCTGCAGTAGAGATTCATTGAATATGGACCCGTTCAAAAGACATTCCTAGACATGGAAAGCAAAGAGATTTGTAGCCCCTAGAAAGCAACAGAAGCTTACTTAATAGGAGTTGAATTGTGGGAATCCCCCATGGATTTTCTTTAGTGATTACTTGATTTTAACCCTCTCCAAGGAGATTAGCTGGAAACTCCAGAAAATGCCAGTCACCTGATGCAAAAGTCAACTCGCTGTGCAAGGCCATGCAAACATCCATCTGTTTTAGCTTTGAAGGCTGAGCAAACATAATCTATTTCTGGAGATGATTAGGCTAATACTGGACATCCTCGCTATTTAAAGCAAAATACAAAGCATCAAACAAATGTACAGCTCAAAAACATTTATCTACTGACTCAATTACCCATGCAATAAGCATCTAAATGATTGTGTGACTGAATTTAATAGGTCATGGTAAGTAGAATGTTTGGCTAATAGTTTTTTTACTCACATATCAGCCCCAAATTATTGGTTTAAAAATTATATTGTGACAGAAATTATTATTTAGAAAAAGCTACAACATAATAGAATATTAAATGTAACTTATGGATTTTACTGAAGAAACTATGAAAAGTGTAAACTACAGACATCAATAGATGCAGTTATCTCACATCGGAAGGGGATTTCAGTAGCATCCTGTGATGCTCTGCTAATGGTGACCTTACTAAATATTAAACTTTGGGGGCCATAACTGTATACATATATTGGACAGCAAATTTGAACTTTTACCCATACATGTCAAATATTTACAAGAAATTTACAAGAAGCAAGAGGTTAAACAATGACTCAGAAGGTGATTATGACTGAGAGAAAGTTTCTTGGTTGTGTGCTAGTGCTCCATTTATCAAATAATTGTGCTTTAAACCCAAAATGAGAAAACCGTGAAGATCAACTTTAATTACAAAGAAATCTTGAATGTGTTTCCTCAAAGCTTTCTGATGTCCACATTTCATTTTTTTTTTTACTATTCACTATTCAACCCATTAACTGTTTCAAATTGACAAGTGGTTGATGACGCTGATGTCTCTAACATCCAGGTCACTGCACTGGACAGATATTCAATCAATAACTCAGATATTTCAGTGGAACTGAAATTATACAGTGAAATAATTTTAATGATTTGGTCTGGTACATATCAGTTCTTTTTTAAGTAAATTTTTTGTAACATTAGGCATAACCGACAACCAGTCACATCTCAAAATGAGGTGAAGTAAGTCTTCAATAGAGAGTAGAGAGAGTAGAGAGAATAGCAAGTAGATCATCCACTGTATGCATGCAGACAAGAAACGGACTCCAAGTATTGTTTATATTTTAATATTATATAATTCATTAGATTCTGCTGAAATAAATGTAAAAACCTAATGTTTTGCAGTAATTTCATACTTAAAATGTAAACTGGTCATAATGTGAAGAAAAAAAGTTAATAAAAGCAAGCAATGCACCTAAATAAAAATAAATAAATAAATAAAAAAACTATTTAACTTTTAGTCATCATCTATATCATTTACCAGCGTACACCGCTCCTAGAACAGCTTTTTAGTTACAGAGGTGAAGACAGGTTGAAAAACAAGTCTGATGTTTTTATATTAGTAGTTTTTGCAGAAAACAGACTAACATCGACTGCTACTGTTGTTCGCTCTGTTAAACTTTCACATTCCCACTGGTGCCTTTAAATAGGTCAATGTAACAAATAATGATAGGCTACCCGCTACAAAACATATGATGCAAAGAAATGTAGCAGAAATTTGGATGGTGACCTTGGCAGATTTCACTCACAAAAACATATATTTGGTTGCAAATATTTAGCAAGAGTCTAGATGGCTCTAACCACATTAAGAAGCCATGGAACTCACAAATGAACCTTTAACAATTTCTAGTTTTGACGCCTTTAGTGAGAATTTAAACAATGAGGCATTAAAATAATGAACTGGAATGAAAAAAATTATTGAATGAAAGTCTAAAATTTTAAAATTTAAAAGTTTTAGGGCGCTAAAATGTGCCCTAAAATTAAATTAATTTTCCATTTCTATTACGATTTTTAAAACGTCGTAAAAAATGGTAAATAAAAATCAAGGAAAAAAAAAAAAATCAAGATTTTGCCCTGCATTCACCTTTCTGACTCTATTGGCCTGCTATAGGATTATGATGTACACACTTTTGTCCCCCCAGAAGCCAAACTCGCAGAAAAAAAGGTGTGCATGGTATCTGCTCCCATTTAAATATTAGTTAAGATGGTATAAAAAGAGCAGACACGTTTATGTTTTTTTTTTTTTATTATTAATTGCAATTTAAGATATTGTTGAGGCAAACTACATTGTTGATCTTATTTGTCTTAATCTTTAAGGAGAATTTTTCAGTTTCAATAATGACCCAAATAATCATAACTCTGTTTTTCCATAATCAAGCAGCCCAAACAGGTGTGGAAAAAAACAGGTCCCCGAAAAGCAGAGATTTGGAAAAAATGTCTTCCGTCATTGATCCGAGATCAGATCCATCAGGAGAAAGAAAGAACCGAAGGCCAATAGATCAAAACGTTTCCATTTTCAATTGAAGTCAGCTGAGGCAAATCCAAGCTGTTTTCCACAGCCTTAGGGTGTGACACAAAAACAAGCTTCATGACATCTTTCACATGTGGGACAAAATCTACCCCAAAAAGTCTGATATTATGCACGTGTACAAACCTGTAGCTCCCTAATCTGAAAGATTAGAGCTGATTTAACCAGAGGTCATGAACCTTGCACTCTGGTACAATCTGGTTGTGGATGTCTATATGCAGTGTGTGTTTTGAGGTGGTTTATAATGATTCCATTCTGTGAACCATAATCATATTTCATCCCTGAGGAATCCCCCAGACAGAGGCCTTTCATTCAGAAGCAATGGAGTTAGTTCAGAGCAAACAATAGGGGGACTTTCATGAATGATGACTGCCTGAATGAGTTTCCAAATAGCTAATTACAGCAGGAAACTGAGGATTGGGTAGAAGAAACGAGCTTATATCAGCAACTACAAAGCAGATTTCTTCAGTGGCAATACATCTCACAACCTTTCAAAAGCAGCAAACCAATTAATTATGTTTGGAAGCAGATTTGGAGGTGTAAACTAAACAATTCAAAGAGACACGATTTCAGTTCGCATCAGGCAAACTTAGAGTTAAGACTGCTGGGGGTTGGCATAAATCACCAATAAACCCATGGAGAAAAAAAAAATCACATTGAAAATCCTGTAAACAAACGATTGTTTCATCTGTGATAAACATTTTGATCTCAATTCCATATTCTAAAGTACTTGCAATAATTACTTTTTTATTATGGACCCGAAGATACCAAAATGTCGATTTTTCTTTGAGGTTTGGCCTATAGCTGAGCAACTAATCGATAAAAATTTGTCTAATCCACGATTTGTTTCAAAATTAAACTCTGTTGGTTGCACCACTTCCATGTTGTGCTTTTTGTCAAACAGAAGTTTAGTAACCAGGTGATCAACTGACCAAGGAATGCGAGAGATCAAAGATGGCCTCCTGGAGAAAAGTTGTGGGATCATTTAAGTTAAAGGAACTTGGAAAGATGTTTCAATGCAAGCACTGTGAGACAGGAAGACAGATGTGAGACAGAGCTTGCCGTTCCCGTGCCACAAGAAAGTAACCAGCAGAGATAAGTCTATAGTTAGAGAATAGATAAATGACAATGAATAGTGTTATCGTTGTCATTTTAGCGAATGAGCATGTGGCCACTTCATTAGCTGCGTTTCCAACTGCGCAATTTAGAAAAAATGTGCATAAACAACAATGGAAATGTATTTATAGATTAAATACCAATGCAATGCAATGCCAATGAGTTTTTTGTCGGAACTGGGGCACGATGGGGCAGCATTAATGGACAAACGAACTGACTGATATAATTTTCTGTAGCAATAGTCAATTCGCAATGCATTTAGCAAAACGACAATGCAATATTCCAAACAGCAATGTATTTTGCATCTACATCTTACATTTCCCAAAACATGTGTGAAATTTGGTCAAAAATGAAATTATATCATTTACATTTGCCACTTACTTAGTCTCTACATGTTTTACTACGGTAGAATAATGGATTAGCAAAATAATCAATAGCTGCAGACCTAATTAATTTTGATTCAGATCACGTCCATATAAAACACAACACTGAGCCACTGAATCCCTTTTGAAAAATGCCCAAAGTGGACAAACTTGTGGACTTTAAACAAAAAAATTAAAAAATTAAAAAAAAATAAAAAAATCAAAAAATCAAAACCCTATGAGGCTTCTGAGCTGCTGATATAACGTAAGCGCTAGGATAGTATCCCATGGGGTTGAGCAGACATGCTCTTCACAGTGTTTTGTTGGAGAGATATTGTGCTTTTCTGGATAAGGATGTATTTAAATGCATATAGGCAAAAAAATTGTACGTGAGAATGTCACAGAGACAAGTGACAACTAACTGCGCAGAACACACAGACCTGACGCTAGAATTACACCAGAGACGCCAAAGCAGTTCCACAGGAAGATGCAATCACACCGTGATACTTAACAGAATAACAGGGACACTCCACTGTTACTGTGAACTTTAACACTTCGTAAGAACATTCTCTCAGCCAGTCCTCACTGAATGATTTCATGCATTAATATACACTGAATGATTTAATGCTAGAAATTATTAAAAGTCAAGAGACGGTGCTGACAATTCCACATATATTTTCTTGAACTCAGACAAGTTCAGTTCAGCACATATACTTTAAGACCTAACCGTGAACATATGGGGCGCAGATCACAGATCTGTCAATCACTCCACATCAATCATACACAGCGGCTAAAAATATGCTAGAACATTCACAGGATCAGCTGATTCTATTTTACTTCACGCTGTCCACATTTGTCAATGAATTCGATTTGGCTTCAAAGTGAATACTCCTGAACAGCATGTTCCCAATAAAAAACTATAAGACCACCTGGTCAAAATAAAACTTGCTCTTGTTCGAGAGTTTCAAAAACCGATGAGCTCCATTCTGTCAGCAAAGGTCAGGCTGAGGAATTACAGTCTGGATTTTAAATTCAAGAGAGTTATTTGTGAGTGCTTTTATGACCTGTATAGGCACTGTGCTGGAAAAAATGAGTAAGGGGATGCCTCCATTTGAAAGTGGCGGTAAGTTCTGTGTATGCTTTAGATCTGTGAGGTAAAAAGGAAGCTTTCAAATGTAAAATTTTTTGGGGCATGTAGACTTTATGCAAAGGATGACTGTTCGTCTGTCTACACAAAGCACATCTGTTTGAAAGGCTTATGCTTTAGAAAGCTTTCTGAAAGGCCTCATTCTCTACTCTTCATAGAACAGTTTTGTATCGGAAATCTTGTGAGTAGGAAGATGCTTAATGGAGAAGTCAACTTTAGAAATCGGACGAAACTCAACCAGGACTTCAGGATGACTCATCACAGAGCCACAATCACTCATCATTATACATAGGTTCACAAGAAATGAGAAGTTGACAAGTTGGTGGTAAATCTGAAGTGTATTGTGTGCACATTTGAAAAGCCCATAATCAGAAGAAAAAAAGCATAATACTTGCAGTGTAATGCAGTCCTGGTTTGCGGCAATAAACGATAATAGAGTTTTTCTCAAACTGTGATAAGTCCACAAAAACCAAGCAGAAAGTAAAGGAGATGAGGTTCTGGAGAGCCACAGAAAAGCTTGATACTATGAACCGTTTCATAAAAAAAAAAAATTAAGAAACATTTAAACTGATGTCTTGGAATTATAGCGTTTTGTTAAAGATGGGCAATGGAGTTATCACATTTTAGGGAAAAAATTACTTTCTTTAAATATTAAAATCTGGATTTTTAATTGTTATGTTTGTATTACTTAGGTGCTTTATAAAAGTTTGGAACATAACTTTTTTATTTTCCCTAAAGCACTTTTATGCTCCAACCCCAGGTAACTTGGTTGTGAAACCCCTGGTTGAAGGGAATGAAGCTCAGTATTTTTTTCTTCATATTGCACTACTGCAAATAACAGTAAAAGAAGTCACAGAGTGCCAGCAATGTTTTATCAGATGGTATTATGCAAAAGGCAACATATGAAACACAAGCACTCATCTGCGTCATCTTCAGACAGCTGTTCCTGGATTCAGGACCCCTAGGTGCCCGTAATTTTTACCTGGCTTAAATCCCTCTGTACCTGTGCTAATCCGCTTGTTGCTGAAGAAGCTCATGCCCTCCTTGCTACAATTGTGTATTTTATTGTTTTAATTTAAAGGGAGCGCTTTTGACATCATATGAAAAGGGTCTTTTAATCACTAACAATGCTACTATATAACTATCACAAACCTCAGATCATCACTCAAATAGGATCTCTTTAATATAACTGGTCCCAACTGTATTTCCTCAAAACATGTTTTTTCATTTATTGTTTTTTTTCCTGCTGCTATGAGATAATTCCATCATTGAAAAGCAACTCAGTCGCTGGAGGAGCTTATTTTATAGTCAAATTATCAACAAGCTAAAAGTAGAAACCAGAAGGCAAGCACAAGAATGACACCCAGGAGAAAAAGAGCAGATTACTTACACTTGACAAGGTAATGTAAATTGAATAAATCTAAACTAGCAAAGCATGAATCCTGTATATATGCTTTGAAACAATATATTAAGCGATAAATCAATCTGAGACACACTTAATGGCAAAACGTCTGTTTGAAGTTCGCACCACCGTCTACTACTGCCAAAAATCAATCCCAGTTTGTTTTGTTTGAGGTTCCAACCTTTATAGACCTGAATGTAAAACTTTTGGATGCTTTTTGAAGGATCTACATAATGAATAAAACAGGGTTATTCAATCAATCCTTATTGATAAAGTTTCATAAAACAGTCGAACAAGACACTTCAAAAAAGTGAAACAGAAGTCCTACATAGTCGTATAAATCTTGTCCTGCAGGTCGTATAAATCTTGTCTCACAAGTCGTAGAAATCTTGTTGCTAATGCAGCTTTCACCCTACAGTTGCAGACATAAATACACTGGTAATCTGTGACGGGGGGAAATCCATCCAAAAATGAGATCAAACCAAACTTTACTTAAGTCAACAATACTGGCAAATGAAAGCAGGGTCTTTTGATGATGCATGTAGTACGTAAACAAGCCAATCAGTGGCGCTCATCCCACATTTTCATAGCTTCGCACAGAATCCTGGATGTCACACAGTTTATACTGTTGGTGGTTGCCATAAAGATTACAAAAATGTGGAGAAAATAGTGGCGCGGAGTGCATCTGTTGTACCGCAAACACATTCTTCAGACAGGGAGCGTCATTGCATTAATATTTCCCTGACGCAGCCGAAGAGCACCCTGCTGAGTAGCCATCCGAAGCTTTCTACGAATCTCAATTTGGATCGGTGTGTAGAAGCCTTAACACATTTGATGATGGAAGAAAACAGCAAGACCACTGGCTGGTGAGGATTTCAAAGGGGAACAGAGAGATTAAAAGCTCAAAAACATACTGAGAACTCACACAGTGTAATTTTGCCTTTAAAATCCTTGTTTGTGAGCTGAAATGGATAAATATAAAATGGATGAAATTGACTACACCTACGCAAAACAAACTGAAACATTATATATATATATATATATATATATATATATATATATATATATATATATATATATATATATATATATATATATATATATATATGCTATATATATATATATATATATATATATATATATATATATGTATGTATATATTGTTACACATAGATACCAACGTATCTATGCATCTGTTTGCCGAAACTTCTGAAAGTACCTTTATCACGATCACAAGATGCTGTGCATGATCCTTTACTTTCTGAATCTATTTCTCAATAGAGTATATCTCTATTAAGTGTATCTCAAATAAATACAATTAAAAATCAAGTGAATTGAATTAAGTAGAATCAATTTATTGAACACAGCAGCTAGACAATTGTGTGTGTGGTACAATCAAGAGAGCAGTTTCTTGCGATAGAGAAAAGGGCTCAGGCCCCTTGAGTGCATCTCTTGTGTCCCACTTAAAATTTTGACCCACACTCACACACCTCTGTAAGCTATGGCCCACTTACCAGCATCACTACAGAAACACAAGCATTCTTGCTCATCTGCGAGTGAAAGATCAGTTGATCTGCAATCGGTTCAGTCGAATCCACTTTATTTATCCCTTAAATTTTTTACCACAGGGGTTTTAAATTGCTAAAAAAAAACTGTGGATAAAAGATCAGTAACATAACAAACACATTAGAAGAATGTGTTAAGGCCAATACACAGATCTGAATTTTCGGTCCGAAGTTTCATGCGACATTGTTCCTCGTAAAAAAAACATGAGCACCAATGGGACATCACAATCTGATCGACCAAGTTGTGCCAACGAATAATATCAAACTAGTTTTCCATCATTCTTTCAATAAATAATAATAAAAAAAATTATTTGAGCCAAAAAACTAGACGCATGAAAGTAGTAGGCAGACATTTTTAAGAAAATTTTAAATAAAGTATTTTTCATCTGCAAATCTCAGTCGCAACTGGTCCAACTTTTACAATTTTTCTCCTGATTGGATTTCAATCACAGAAGACATAGACAACTGTCCATCGACTGAGTTTGGGTGACATCACAACACTAAGTTGAGAAAACACACAACCCATCAGAGCACATGATCCTCCCTGCACAGACACACACACACAGTCTCAAATTATTTTTTAGGTCAATTCATTATTAGCAGACACGCTGCTACATCGCTGACTGGTTTTTAATTGGGTAACATTTATACACTTTTGTGAATCGAGATCAACCGCTTATTGATACCCATCATCAGAAACCAAATTCAAGTGGAAAGATCAAGCTGCACTAGCGTAATCACTCTTAGCCACAGGAACAGATGACGCTGCATTTAATGTCTCCTTCAGTCCACTTAAAACAGCCTCTGTTTCTAAAAATAATCCTCTGCAGGAGCTGTGCAGAGACTGAGAGCTTGGATCTGTAGTCTCCTCCTGATTTACCTTCCCTCATCAATATACTTTTGAGTCAAGAAAGTCAAATCAAGCCACTCAGTCAAAGTAGGATCTGTCAGCCACATGACAATGCTGACCTTTCGAAGGTGAGTCTTGCATGGAGCTC
The DNA here is from genome assembly GCA_007224835.1 of Danionella cerebrum. Lineage (NCBI taxonomy): Eukaryota > Metazoa > Chordata > Actinopteri > Cypriniformes > Danionidae > Danionella > Danionella cerebrum. Next base: position 205,209 of record SRMA01025183.1, on the reverse strand, counting down.
CAAAGCGAAGAAGATTAAGATATTTTGTGTTTCTACATTTATACTGTTCACAGATTGCTGACACCTTCTCATCAAGCTGTTGACAATGGTCTAGTAGACCATCCTGCCTTGAGTAGCTCTACAATCTTGTCCCAGGCAGTCTTCATGTATTCATGTATAAGAGACAATCATGTCTCTTATACATGAATATTTGATCTTTGCTATAATTCCTAAAAGACACATGGAAAACACTTATACTTATTCCACTCATACAAGAACAAATGATATAACTTCAGATCAATTTATAACTTCAATCCAATTATAATCACTGCACTTTTGTTGTTTTTCTGTATCTTATATAAAGCTACCAAAGTATATAAGCATGTCCTCCCTTTATCAGCAGGGGTCAAATACATCTTTTTCACTGTTTCAATTTACATGTCTTTATATTCAGTAGACAACTACTGTCTTAACAACATCTTCAAAACAGAAAGAAACTCAAACACTTGATGGTGAGCAAATGTTTACGTAACTAATCATATGCAAATGCAAGAGCATGCGGAAGTCAACAAACAGCCTTCAACTAAACTTAAAAGCTTTTCCAACTACAGATCAAGGTACTATCTGGAGAAAATATTTTAATATTCCAAAAAATATACCTGGTTTTATCTTTATTTTGAAACTTTATAAGAGCGTTTCAGTTTGCATATTTGAAAATCCTCCAGAAAAAAGGATTGGGCCAGCAACCAAAACACGGTTGTTGCCAATCAGCAGGAAAGGCATGTTTTCATGGAGAAGGGAGCGTTAACTCAAATGAATTTGAAACCGAACACCGTACAAGCTATCAGAATATTATGATGTAGTTGTGGATTTGTTGTTTTCAATTCAAATGTAATAAAATGTAATTTCCCAAAAAATAACCTCCCCTGATTTTCACTTCGAGTTTCAAGTAATTCTTGTAATTTATAGACGTTATAAAGTTTCACTTAATAAAAAATGCAACACTGAGGAAGCGAAACCGTGGAAGACTGGGCAGCATCTCCTCTGTACCCACGATAAGGGAAATTGACTAATTATTAGGGGTGTAATGGTACAGTCTGTTCACAACACTAAAGTTCTATATCATATCGCTAATGTTTATAATTTACAAAAGCGAACATTAAGTAAAAAAAAATAATGGGCATCATAGCTACAAAAGTTTAATGTTAAAATATTGATTCATTTATTACCCCCAATATTGTATATGTTACATGTGTGAAGAAGAAAAGCCTGGGTGGCTTCACAAAACAATGCTGAACATTTTGAGATTGGAACTGGGGGAAAAATGACTGTAGCATCTTTCACGTATTTCTGTGTACAGGCGGCTAATATCGACTAAATGTTTTTAGCTCGGCAGCTTATATCTTGGATCAAGAGTGTGCACTAGTTTTATGAATCCTGGCTTTTATAAGTTGTACACAGGAACCCTATACTTTGTGCATAGCCTTTGTGACTATGATAGTTTGTTCTATGTTTGACCACGTTCCTCGTTCCAAATGACAGCGGAAACGTTACCTTTACATTAAAAAAAAACCTTAACGATAATTCACATATTACGCAATAATCTTTATAAATAAACTTTTTGAGCTTTCTACAAAATTGTATTGTCCCCTCATCAGAGAAATAGTATCTGAAGATGAATTTGCAGTCGTTGATGCATGATTTTAATCATATATTCACTTTTTGGGAGCTCAAACAGGTTTGAAAAAATGAAATGCATCACTGAGAACCACCTCCTGCACCAGCAAACGAGGGAAAAAAAGTGTAATATTGACAAAATCAGCAAACATAATGTAACAATGCAAAGGAGTGTGTTTATTTGTCCAGAGGCAAAAGTAAATATGTTAAAAACATTGACTTAATTGTATTAATTTTCAAGAAATTAACTTAATTCATCAGCTCTTGCTTTCCCTGGGGTTCAAACCCACGACCGTTGTTGCAATGCTCTACAGACTGAGCCCCAGGAAAACCAGTGACATTAGCAGGTGAGGCTGTGCTATCATGTGGTTGGACAATAGAGTTAAATTTGACTATAGTGTGCGTCTAAATCATTTAGTAAAAAAAAAAAGCCCAGCAAATTCTTGATTTGAGACTAAATAGTTCTCAAAAAATATTCTCAAAAAATAACCGAAAACACTCATTATTAGGAGAAGAGTTCCGACTTTTGAATTAGTAAAATACATTTGAAAATGTGTCTGTGTGGCAGATACAAGTTTAAGGTTGAGGCAGATCAAATATCTACATTTACAGCAAACATTTAATAAAGTAAATTACGTTTTTATTTTTTACAATTCTGCTAAATTATCACGATACCTGGATATGGCTAGATAACAGAAACTTATTCTTAAGAAGCAGTTCTTTCCCACCTCTACGATGAAGTTGTTTTACTTTTTTCTAGACCTATACGTGTGGGAACATGTGGATCATGTTTTCCTTTGACTGATAAAACATCAAATGAGACGCAGACACACCTTCTCCCTGCTTGTTGAAAACACACCAGATTCAAACCAAATTCCCCAGAGCCCCACACAATGAACACAAAAGCTTTGCTACACTGAGCTCCGCGAACAAAAGCCACTAGCTGAGGTGTGTGCTTTTCAATAAACAGTTATTTGGAGCATCTGCTACTGGTCAATGACCTGTGTATGGACTCTACATTGTTAATGGCCAAAGAGAGTTAACCATGTCAGATATTTCAAGCATTTAGCCTTTCACTCATACAACTGGCTCAAATGCACGGAGTTCACCGGTCAAATAAATATTACTCTTCATCCTGTGGTGGTCCAGCATGAGCACAACACAACAACGATACAAAAGAGAATATGCACACAACAGAAATGAACAAATGTAATTAAATGGCATTTAACAGCAGATACAAGATCCCACTAAAACAAAACATTAATTTAAAATATGACTTTAAACTGCTGTGAATTGAGAGAGCAAAAAGTTGATGGCTCCTTTCATAAGCCTCCAGTGAGCTTTCCTTCTGCGAGAAGACTTTCTTCTGATTCACGGTCAGAGTCTGGTTCAAACTAGTATGGACCATTTCATCTTGTTTCATTTGTGCTTGATGTGACGCAATGAAAATTCAAATATGCCAATCAGATAAAAGTAAGATTCAGCCCTGGGTGTTTCGCTTTCAATACTGCTTTAAAAGGCTCAAAATTGTAAAAACTGACTTTAAGTTAGGTTTGTACTATTGCATTCCTCAGTGCATAACTGGCCTTGATAACAAGTCCTAAAAATTAGTTAGTGGTGTAGATTCGATGTTGTGCTCTGTGTCGTCTTCACTTCATTTTGTTTTGTTTCAATAAACATCTCAGCATACTGTGCTGGAGCTTGAGTATATTGATGTGGAAAGAAAATTCTTTTTTTCTCAAATCACTTAAACTTCAATTGCGGACAGAGAGAAGACGTTTCTTGTGTATATTCTTCTTCCTTTTCTTTTTTCTCGTTTTTATGAAGGAGACGACCGGTTATAGATCACCAAAATGCTCAACTACTAAACTGACCAATCACATAGCCTACATTCCCCGTCTACATGTGTAAAGTTACAATTTTTGAGAGGTGCACATAAAGCTACAGTGAAACAATCGCACCATTAGTGGACCTCAAGGATTCGAACAAAGAAAGAAAAACAAAGTTCATTATCTCTTTAAAAAACACAATAGAATCATCACAATTCATCAAAAACAGGTCAGAACAGAAAGGAATCGGCTCTGTGTCATTTGATTGGTCCAAAAATATGAGACTACCCATAATGCCAAATAACAGTGAGGAGAGAAACACAAAGCAAGGCCAATGCAACTTAGCTTGGCTTCCTTAAATTTTAGTAAAATAAATACAGAGAAATGTAGATAAAATCAAGACAAGATGTGTTCTCTCTTCTCCACTAGGGGTTGCAACATTCTGAACCAACTGAAGTCAGAAAAGGGAAGAGGGATCAACAGCAGCACACAGTGAGTGTCATGTTTTAAGTCATGTTTTAATAAAACTATCACTTCTGTCTCAAGTAAAAGAAACTAGATTCCCCAAAACAAACACACCCCTGAAATAGTGAGCGCCCCGCCTCACATGTAAACAGGTGAATGGACAATTATGGCAGAATGTATAGCATGTAATCGTATTGCTATTTGTTATATGAAAAATGGTTAAGCTCAAGAGGAACTGACACAAGAGGCAGAGGTTGAATTAATGCTGGGGATACCAATATCCATGCCTCCATCCATTAATACATTTTCTTTCCTACTTAATCTCTTTCAGGGTCACAGGGGTCTGCTGGTGCCTATCTCCAGCGCACATCAGGTACACCCTAGACAGATCTCCAGGTCCATTGCAGGGCAACAAACACATTCACACCCAAGGGGATATTAGATTATTCAATTAACCTAACCGCTTGTTTTTGAGAATGTGATGGAAACTGGAGTATCCGGTAGAAACCCAGACAAGCACAGGGAGAACATGCAAACTCCTTCCAGGAAGGTCACTGAGCCTCGAACCAATTGTGGGATGAGCACCTCGGAGCGGCAAGTTTACATTGTCTTTCATTAGTCATTCTCCATGTAAAAATGGATCCGATATGCCAATGTGAAACACTTTTCTCGTTGGCACCACTAGTTCAGTCCAATGTGGCAGGTCCCATTGATGTCCATGGTATTTGATCAAGGAGCATTGCCGCACAAAATGTTGCACCAAAAATTTGGGTAGGTGTGTAGTTGCCTTGAAGCACGCTAAAGGCCAACACATAACCCGAATTTTCAATGCAAAGTTTCTGAATGAGTGGTGCCAATGAAAAAGAGTTTCGGAGTGCCATATCAGACCCGTTTTTTGCAAGGAGAATGACCAATGAAATCTGGCTCTTTTGATGGCTTAAGTAGGACGTAAAAGAGCCACTAGATGGCGCTCATCCCACATGTTCATAGCGACTTCATACAAGAAACAGGAAAGAAGTAGCACCCCAAATCCTCCCTTTGCTGCACATTTTTGTCAAAAAAGCTCCCAAACAGAATAAAGTGATCGGCATCCATGTTTTTTTTCTATGTATTCTTTGATTTCTTCTCCGTCGTTATGCTTTCTTTCCTGTTTCCCCGTGCGGTGCGGAGTGCCTCAGTTGTACCACAAACGCCATCTTCAGGCAGTTTCATTGCATCAAAATTTCCTTGAGGCAGACGAAGAACACCCGCTAAGAAGCCATCCAAATATTTGTGTAAATATTCTGACCAGTGTGTAGAAGCCTCAAGGGCTAATGGTTTCCTCAGCAGAGAGCACACACATTCACAGTTCACATCAGCATGGCTACCAGTCAGTCAGTAAAAACAATATGCTTTCACAGGGGGTATTTTTTATAATCATCCTAAGTTCATAGATAACCCTAATACAGTTAAAGCTTGAGACTCAAAAATTGAAGAGTTAGAGGAGCTATGCCTGGAAGTAGACCTACTGGATACATTTGAAAGTTTTGCCATCAACAGAGCACTGTGAAAATTATCTAGCGATGAATCTAGTTTCAAGACATTTTTAAAAGATAATTTAACTAAATAAAAACTTTTTTTTTTCTTCAAAGTGTGCAATCAGCAACTTTGACTTTCAAGTCAAATGCAGGTAAAATAAATGTAAAACTGTTTGTTCACAGTGATCCAGAGACATCTTCCACATCAAAAGGTTTGTTCTCTGCAGGAGACAAAATTATTTATAATATTTGCCTTCCATTCACACCCTCAACAAACACTGAAATACAGCATGCATGGACACAAGCTCACAAAATAAACGTATGCCTTAGCAATCAGACGTGATTCAGAGACAATTTAAACTGCATTCCTTCCCATAATCTCTGAAATTAAAGAATACAGTATAGAAGTGACTTAGATTCATTGTCAACATTACAGGCCTTTGGTATTTAATATCAGCACAATTAAGACAGGACACAACAGATTCCATTCAGTCAACAAAAATTCTCAGAGAGATTTATTAAAATAAGACAAAACTTGTATTCTCTCTAGTTGAGAATGTAAAGATGACAGATTAATTCTCTCGAGAGTCCCCTCCAATCAGGAAAGAGAGCTAGTTATGTCAACAGGTGAACACAAGCAGCCACTAACACTTCTCAGAGGAGGTGGTTTAATGCAACATCCTGCTCAACAAATCTCACACAACACTCCCGAATATTATAAAGGCAGCACGTCACCTCTATCCATCGCTGCGCCTCGCAGACAGCGGCTTCGGGCACCAGTTCTCTGTGATGACGCTGGTGATTATGAAGGTGATGGTGAGCCTGCAGAGGAAGATGCCGTCCTGCATCTGACGCTGGACTCGCCATCTAGATCCGGTGTCTTAATTTAACCCCTCTTAACGGCCGATGAGTGCGGAAAGTTACGCAACTCTCAAGGTAAAGTTATTTCAGGACTCGGCGTGTGTTGTGACGCAGAGCTGCGCTGCAGCAGCGGAGCCGAGCCGCACACTCAGACGAGCTGAGAGACTCACAAACGCCACCGACCCGCGGGGGAGCTCAGATAACCAATCAGAGCCCAGCATAATTTCCTTGCACACCTCTTTAGCTACAGCAGCCAATCAGAGATTCGATTTTTCACAGCTCCGCCCAGTACATGCATAACGTTCAAGTCAACCCCAAAAGCAGCAAATTCGCTCCATACGCTTTATTTAAAGTGAATTAATTAAAAGATTAAAGGCTTGGATGGACGACTCGGGGCTCCATGTTCATCGTGTTCATGTTCATAGAGACGGGTTTCTGCACAATTTATTTTACATTATGAAAATATCCTTAAATAAACATCTTACCTAGGATTTAAAATATAACATGTTTGTTTACTTATATGTAACATTAATGTTAATACATTTATATTGTTCTAAATTCTTAATTCTTGCTACAGTTTAAGTTATCCCTGAAATGTCATCTCAACGGTTAATTCATAAATTATTTTCCTCTCGTTTGAATATTAATATTTGAAATAGTGTACTGCCCTCTAGGGGTCGCTGTCTGAAGCTGCGAATAAATGCAGTGTTCTGCGATCAGTGTTTTCGGTTGAATGGGTTTGATTAAATTTAACCTCCTGTAATTTTTGATGGATTTTTTTACTAAATGTATTTGTTTAATGTCTTAAAAACAAATCAGAATGGAGGAATATTTAAAAAAACAATAAAAACTAATAAAATACAACTATGAAATAAATAATATCAACACATTTAATCAAAATAAAGCCACATGAATACTGTAAAAAATAAAAACGCGAATCAACTAAAATTCTATTTATAAAATAAATTAAATAAAAAAGCAACAAACAAAAAACAAAACAATTTTAAAATAACAAAACAAAGCAAACCAAACAACATTCCTGAAATAAATTAATTCAACAAATAAATGAATTATACAGTTTTTGTAAAAATCACAAACAAATAAAAAAAAACAAAGAAACATGTATAGAATGTATAAATAACAAAGCAAAATAAAATATTACATAACAATACTAAAATGAAAAAAAAAAGTAAAAATACTAAACCAAAGCAAAATAAATATAGAAATTTATAGAAATGTCTATACATCAGTCAATTTTCCAAACTCATAATTCCTGGTTAGGATGATTTGTACAGGTAAACAAAAGGAAGGAAACACCTTGGACAGGCCCTTAGTCCATCTCAGGGCTTCATTCACTCCTGAGAGTCTTCATATATTGTTTTGGGACCGTGAGGGGAAACCGAAGTTCTGTACAGTATCTGTGTGTGTTTAAGAACATGCAGAATGTTCGTAAACAAAATGTTAATTTTACAATGAATTAAGTTCTAAAATAAGGAAAGAGTCGTGTGAGGTTGACATCAAGTGATCACAGCTGATTGTGTCAGGCTCTCTTTTATCTGATGAGTGATTTCAGAGGCAGCTAATGTTTCTTGTTCTCATCAGTGGTAAGTTTGCAGATATTTTCCCTCCTGATTTTAACTACAATCAAAGTTTTTAGCTATGTTTGGAGATTGAAATTTGGAGATTAAGCTACAGAATAATGGTTTTAAATAAGCATTCCTTTTTTGTGAGCTAAATTATTGAGAATTACTTTGAACTAAGTCTAACTGTTGGATACTTTATGTGGAGTATCAGCTTGTTTTCTACTTTTATTTTATTTAAATTCTATGTTTTTTAAATATCTTCGCTCCTGTCACAACCTCATCTCAGTGATGTTGCTGTCGCTGGTTTTCATGCCTCTGCTCCCAGTCGTGGTAGGCATCATGACGACGATGGCAGCTGTCTATCACTTGCCTCTGCTGGCCCTTTTCAGTCAGGTCTTTTCAGGCTTCCTGAAGCTTTCACAGAGGAAGGTGTGTGTCCGCTCCATTCATTCCTATGTCTTCAACAACTGCACCCATGGACAAGCTGAAAGTGTCCTGATGACCTTTGACCTTTATTCCAACATGCATGCCACCTTGAACATTGGCCCCGTGAAAGGTGAGTTACTGTTCCGTGTGTATCGTGGAGTGTAAAACATATTCTTATTTAAGTTCGTATGGGCTTTTCCAAAATGCTTCAGCATTCAACAATGTTATTTCACAATCTATCTCAGATTTTAAAGCCTCCATGTCATTCTTCTTCGTATGAATGGTGTAAAAATGGAGCTGGCCAAAGCGCTGAACCATCGAAACACACTGTGGAATATTGGAACATGTATCATGAGTTATGTAGATCCGTTGGCCCTTTCATCCAAAATTTGTTCATAGTTGCAACATGATATGAATAAAATCAGATTATAACAGATTGCAGTAAACAAAAGGTTTAGGTAGATGTGAATAATTATGTAAACAAAGAATGATATTTTTTTTTAATAAAAAATTTGACGAACAAACGAACAGCATAATTTTTTATAGACGCACTTGCACATGATCAACAATTACATGAAACAGGTGCTAATGATCATTAATGTCACACATAGTCATAAACTGAAACACAAACAGCTGTGTAAGAGGCTTACAACAGGGTCAGTGCCAGCTAAACTCTGCTACAATGGTGAGGTTGAGAAAGACCATTTCTTCGCATGCTAACTTGTGCAGCAGAAGCAGGACACATCAAAACATTTACCTTTCAAAAATATAAGATGTCCAGAAGTGCCATCAGCTTAGCCCAAGGACACCCCTTTGAAGAAGCAGTCTGACCAGAAGTGGTCTACACATAAGTGTTGACGTCAAAAAGCCATAAAAAATTTAAGTAAAATGTCATAATGCAGAAAACAGTGTATATTTATTGAATATCATTACTCAAATTGTATTATTTCCTAATTATTTTTTGTAAATAAGTGAAGGTTTATACTGGGTAAGTTGAATGAATGAACTAGCGCTTTGAGAAATATATCAGCGTAATATTGTTTTTCTGGGAACTCTGGTTTTTGGCTCAGAACTTCAAAAAGTAATTGACTGCATTGATTGAGTCTTCAAGAGAGATAATGCCATTTGAATTCTTCATCAGTCTCTTGGTCACATACTGTGCTCTCATTGGCAGGTGAGTTTCTAGACATGGTGGTGAAAAGTAAATGCCCACAGAGGGCTCTGGAGTTTGGCACACACTGTGGATATGCTTCGGTCAGAATTCTGCGGATGCTTCCTCCAACTGGAAAACTGCTGACAGTGGAAGTTGATCCTCTGACAGCAGATTATGCAGAGGAAATCATTCTGATCGCAGGCTTCAAACACCACCAGGTATTCAGTCACATATAGTCAGAGGGTTTGGGAATCTATTTCAGTAGACTCACATCTGTGTCTCAACAGGGCGTGATGCAAAGACTCAAGTGGAGGTTCTACTCAAAGATGGTTGATAGATAAAGCTGCAAATGTGCAATGCACAAACAATTCAGATGCATGAAACAGCCAGGATTGAGTTTGCCACCCAGATTCCTCCTTATTTACATAGATTTGAATATGTTGATGAGTCTGCTTGAACAACAGAAGGCAAGAAGATGGTAAAAGCAAGTTTCATTCATTCATTCATTTTTCAACCTGATTATTCCCTTTCAGGATCACAGGGGTCTCCAGCTCACATTGGGCGAGAGGCAGGGGTACACCCTGGACAGGTCGCCAGTCCATCGCAGGGTAACATTCACACCTAAGGGTTATTTAGATTATTAAATTAACTTGCCGCATGTTTTGATATTGTGGGGGAAATGAGGCTAAAGCAAGTTTATTTAAACAATAAACGCAAATTTGTATTGAATGAGAGAGTATTCATGATGCAGTCAGCAGAAGAAATGTTCTTCTACTCTGTCTCTAGTAGTTGGTTTATTTATTCAAAACTGATAGATTGAACTGTTTCTTGCAGTAAAATGTTAAATCTTATGTTTCTGAAAGTTTCTGACAACGTCTCTGACTTTTCCACTTTTAGTCCAGGGCTTTTTTGAGTCTTTTTTTTAGTACTTTGCATAATAAATTACTTTTATAACTTTGCTTGATATACTTTTTATTGATTTGAACTTTCTTTTTGTTCAAATATCTTTTCAATAATCTACACAATAATCCCACAACAAACCTGAAATTGTTCACTTGAAAATCTGAAAAGTCTTTTATGACAAAATTCAGAAATGTTGAGACAAAATAAAAATTCATAAATCCCCCCTAAAAAGAAAAAAGAGAAGGTCGAAACAATGTGAAAATAGTATAAAGAAAAAACAGTTCCTAAACAATATACACGGTTCCAAGCATTTTTTGTGCCAGAACTTTGAAAAACACAAGCAATGTCACGGGTTGTCCCTTCTTTTCACCACAACATGGCACTCGTGATACTGATTTGGAGTCTATAAAATGAAACTGAAGGAAGATTGCCCATTTTCTCAAATTTTTTTTTATTTCATTTAACTCTTGTATAGTTTGAAACCTAATTTTACAATTGAAATCTTTAATTATTGAAAGCTTACGCATTGGAATATTTTCAGTTTCAGGTGTTGGTGTGCTCCTCTGCCGAGGCTGTCTCTTCTTTAACTGCTCAGTTTTACACTGATCCCCTAGACCTGATTTTGATGGATCATGAACCTGAGAGGTACCTTCTAGACCTGCTGGCCTTGCAGAAGGCGAACCTGCTGTCTTCCTCATGTGTTCTGTTGATCAACAGGGCTCTGACATCTGGAGCTCAAAGTCTTCTGGAATATATGACCGCCAGGCCACAGAGCTTCAGCTTGGGTAGAAAATTTGATGATGTCATAGAGATATACTGTCATGAGACTGCCTGACCTTAGAGCTCTGGCTCTGAATGGAATTTGGAAGAATGAGTGTGTTTACTTACACAAAAGAAGCAAATATTTTCATACAAAACTGTTTTATGTGTGCTTACATTTAAATCAGTAACTGGCCTTGCAGAAGGCCATGTTTACTGCAGATCTCATATATGTGTTGATGCCACATGCTGTCGTAAGGTTTGCTTTTTAAAAGTGACATTTGACAGAAATGTAGTACTTAAATAATTTAGTACTTAGTAAAGCTAAATATTATTTTTGTCCAAACCTGTGTTCTGTGTGTTTGTGTTCAAGTCTTCCTCATCATTTACATTTTTATTTGTTTTTATATTGATATTCTAGGTAATTAAATGGATTTTTAGATTTGACTTCTTAAAAAAGTAACTTATGATATAAGTTATAAATCAGGCTCCGAAAAAATTTAACAATCCAAAGTTCAATAATTTCCTCGAGAGGCTAAGTGAACATACCAGATCATCATACCTATAAAAATTTGAACCGGAATGGAAAAATCTGGCTCGATAATATCACCATGATGCACAAGACCAATTTTTGTATAAATAACTGAATGAGCAAGAACATTTTTTTGTGTGAAAATTACATGTTTTAGCATATCGACTGTAGTGGTAAAGGTCTATTGTAGGAACATACAGGATGTATTTGAATGCAATAACATTATTCTTTTCCTTGTTTGGTTTATCGGATATCTTTGAAAAATTTAGAATTGAGAATGGTTTTAATACTAAATATCGCCAGTGGTGTAAAAAGTACTGAAGTATCATCATATCTTGCCAAAAAAGTAAAGAAAGTGGAGAAAAAGTTTTTACAAATAATTTTAAAAACATTTAAAAATATATTAATAATGAAGTAGTTAACTCACGTATTACAGTGTTAAATTACAGTAGTCTGAGTATATCATAACGTTCATAAAGATAATTGAGTTCAACTTTAAGGAAATTTAACTGGTTTCAGTTGGTCAGCATGGTTTTACCAATTAATGATAAAAGCATTCTCTTCTTACGTTTTGCTTAGATAAGATAAACTCTTCTAAGATAAACTTCTTAATTATAACACCATTTGTGCCCCACACATATGGAACAAAACCAGTCGACGGCGATGTTTTGTTGAGTTCTGAGTTCTGAATGGAGTTTGGCCGTGCAGTCACGTGACGAGCGGCAGTAACGTGACTGTCTGGTCTGAGAGAAACGGGAAGTTCGTGATTCACTCAGAGAAACACGGCCAGTGCAGGGGTTACAACTTTATTCCTTTATGAAAAACCACCGGCGCTCCCAGACATTCCCTGCCCCAGGCTAAAGAGAAACGTTGTTTCTGGTGGTGCTACTCTTGTAGCCATTTTGTTGGTGTTGAACGACCGGTAAGTTTGCAGATGCCAGTGTTTACATTTGTGTATAAGCTATTGTTGCATTGATTTATACATTCTGTAAACCAGTTTCTCAGTTTAAGATTAAGATGTAATTCCACATTGACTTATGTTGAAAGACATACTCACTAAACGTAATATAAATGAAACTGAAACTGTAGTGCAGCTAGCTGTAAGGCTGATCAAATAACTTTTAAAGAGCTTGTTTACTTTAATCTAAATATTTACCTCTTAAAACTAAGTAGATTCCCGATTTAAGTGTCTATTAGATTACTGTTATTATTATTATTATATGGGTGGAGAAGGATGCAACTTTCAAAAAAAATGTGGTAGACTTTTCCGTTTACTGTGTCACGATCTGTTGGATGCACGTGATCTAAAGACATTTTTGTCACTTTACAAGTCAGACATGACTTTGCGGGTGTTTATGAAAAATTACATTTGAGCCGATGAAGGGAAATTATAAGGATGTATTTGTTTGACCTGTTTTTTTTTTTATTATTTTAGGACCAGTTCATTAAACAATATTTAATCATATGATGTTATACAATTAAAGAACTATGTACTACTAGATCCTGTAATAATAACAACAACATGTGAAACAGAAAAATTACCTTTGCATTTCTAGCATTACCTTCTCAGACTATCAAGTGAAATCACAACCATTTTTGTCCAACTCTGAATATCCCTTTTTCCCCCACTAAGCCTTGCAGTGGCGGCTTCCAGTCGGGTAATGTTTTCAAGTTTAATGTCCAAGTGAAGGTTTAAGGAGTGGATGGTTCTTCTAGTCTAGGTTTTGGCTGCGAGTCTAGCAGTCGAAAGAATCTTTTTCAAATACTGTACAGTGAGCCAAGGGAATGCATGAAAAACTGTGTGAAATTCATACCCATAAATTCACACCAGACATTGTGTACAGACAGAGCTGCAAATGTGCCTCACGTAAATAAATCCAAATGTCACATATTAAGGTGCATGTCAAAAATGGAACCACTGCACACTGTTAGGATGCTCATATAGTCAGAAAAGTAATGGCCCTGAAAATATACGTGGCGCACTCATTGAATAAATTGGTTGAAAATGAACTTTTTCTAGTTAAAAAAAAGTATTAATTACACTTCTACATTGCATGTACGTTCTCTTGTCTTCTTTAACACTTCTTCTCTATATGTATTAACCAGGTAAACCTCTCTCAACATAGCGACATAGGTAACAATTATCCACGATATCATTTTATTGACAATTTTTAAAAGGTTCAAGTACAATATTCGTTAACTCTGAACAGTTGTATATTGTAATATTTAGGACCACAGTTTTAATCACCAGGAACAAGTTCATATTATAGAAGTCAACAACATGATAGATTGAGGGAAAAGACTACAGCGCAATATTTTTAACATTTATTTGAATCCAATAGAGGGCCAGTCTGAGTGGTCCAAAAGTAGGAGAGTGCCAGTCAGAGTGTGCCAGTGGCAGTCGAAGTTTGGCAGTGAAAGCCTGAAGTTAAACTTATAAGTGCAGACCAAAAGAGACATAAGACGATAAGAGTGTGAGGGACCACTGGCAACAGCTTGTGGGCGTGGCCACAGTGAGCTATAAAAGTAAAAATAAGTTACTTTTTGCTAATGAGAAGGGACCACCGTGAGCGCCCTCCAATATGAGTGAAGTATTTTTCATGTGATTCTTTGAACTGGTGAAACTCCATCAAGATAAAAAAGCTCCTGAAACGCTTTTTTAAGCACCTTTCACTCGGTCCGATGAGTGATGTCCTTTGCCGTTCATGGTTTAATAACGAAAATGTGGGCTGGTGTGTAGAGGGCCTTTATTGTGCCGTGCACAATTTTTTAGCCCAGTATACAAGCTGAATGATGCTCAATCACAGATCCTGGGTCAGAGGTAGTGATTTTTTTAGCAGGATTTTTACTGTTTCGCTTCATTATCTACAGGAGTCTGCATAAGATCCTAAAGATATGAAGCTTGCATAGAGGAATGCACATTCTCATGTTTGTACCTGGAGTGTGAAAGTTGACAGAAGACAAGATTTTCTGCATACACAGCTTTCATGTTTACTTAATATCTAAAATCCACATGGAGTGTGTGAAAAGCATCATTATGTAATACTTGAGCCATTTCTCGTGGTTTTTAAAATCAGAGTATTCTCAGTTAAATATTAATAGTAACCTAAGCAGCATCATGCTACATACTTCTTTCCGTTCTATATGGTCATGTGATTATGCGGCATCTATAATGTCAATCACTGGGTAACAACATGGGATTAAATTCATGGCATTGCCCAGCTGGAAATGGTGGTGAAAATGGCTATAGTGGTGAATTTGTGTACCATTTAAAAGAGCACATCTCCAATAAGTGTGTAAAACTCTTTGAAAAATTAAATAAAGCTTGCTGCGCATTGCTGTTTCTAGTTTTATGTCACTGTTATTCGCGGTTGACTTGTTATGATGAGTATGAAAATGTAAAAAGTACTCAGAGGAACAAAGACTCATCCTCACACATGTTCTGACTCAAAACAAAAGAGGAAGTGCTGTATCTTTTCAAGACGTACCAGGGGGCACCTGCATATCTAAATGTAGAGTCATCTGTTATCTCTGTGTTTATCTGTCTTCTGTGTGTTTCAGGTCATGGGGTCTCTGTTCCGCAGTGAAGAGGTCTGTCTGGTACAGCTCTTTCTCCAGTCCGGATCAGCTTACAACTGTGTCAGTGAACTGGGAGAACTGGGAATAGTAGAGTTCAGAGATGTGTGTTGGTTTCTCTTCACTTTTTTTCGGTCACTCTTGAGAAATCCTGTACTTTTTACATAGTTTGGCAAGGATGCTGACTATCTGTTTCTGAAATCTCAGTTGAATCCAAATGTAAACGCGTTCCAGAGGAAGTTTGTGAACGAAGTGAGGAGGTGTGAGGAACTGGAAAAGGCTTTTGGTGAGTGTACTAGTGTTTTATTTGCCAACCCCCATTCAGGATTTTCCAAAGTAATATAAGCCTGACTGAATACAACTGCCAACTTCCTCTAATGGAAATATTATCACATCAATGGATTTTCAGGTGGTATATTCCGGATAATTTGGTATATATTTAATAGAAATGACAGGAGACTATGAGAGATTCACATCTTTGTTATAAGTTTGTGAATGACACACATACAGATGGTGGAACTGCTAACTCTGTTACCCAACAGCACCTGATCTGTTACCCTGGTGACCTGACCAATTTATAATCTTTCAAAAACACACATTCTTTCGAGCAGAGCTTTCCATTTGCCATGGACATCCAGTGGAAGTGCGTGTAGGACATGTATTTTTCCACCTGGCAGAATGGAGGGCATCTGAAAGAATATTGGGAACAATGTGGCATATGGAGGAAGGCTTTCTGTTTGATCCAGTATACGCAAATTGAAATATACACACCACTCACAATTCTTTATTCACTCAGTTAATAAAAAAGGTTTCTCAAATTATCGTAAAATAGTTTATAAAAATGCTAGGCAAAATGAAAGTGTGAGGACATTAACCCGTAAATTCCTACTACTGTGTAGTTTGCTCTCATAGATTTGAAATATCTGTTCTTAGCAATAAACTCTAATCATATTACCTTTTCAACTGTTGGGTTTAAGATTTTGCATGCATATTATGCATTTTAACATGCTCTATTTGTCAGGTTAAGGATCCCAATTCACCAAAACTCAGCCGCCTTAGGGCATGCTGTAAAAATTGAGGAATAAATGCCGACTACTATTCTAGTCCATACAAAGAAACGTCTAAGAAACTATATTCACTTTATTTTTGTTTTCTGCAATTTAGAAAGTTGATTTTTTATGTTTTAAAAGTATTTATATATTAAAAGTACTTAAATATTGCTCAGTATTGTTCTCCAGCCGAGACCTAGAAAGTGTTTGAGGGTTTAGCAGCTGTGAGAGCCTGAACTGCAGAGGCCGTCAACTTCATATGACCCATACAGGGCGTCCTGTAAATTAAAATGTTCTTTGGCAGGTAGTTCTCTACATGCTTAGACTTTTGTCATCCATGCTCAGTTTTGACTAGATCTGATATTGATTGGGTAAGTTATAACAGCTTCCTGTTTTATAGTGAAACTGCCATTTAACAGTTTCTAAAGCTTCACAGTTTAACAGCACACGCCTTTGGATGAGGCTCCTGTTTGTTTCAGACCATAAAAAACTGATGTTAATGTTTTGTGGTACGTCATACATTGTTCAGGTTTTCACAATTTTGAAAATGATCTGTGGTTACTTTTTTAAAAAAGGAAATTATTTGGCTAGCCTCTCATTATGACTGTTCACTGGGGGCTTTTAATACTTGCACCAATATTTGCCATAAAAAAAACAAATAAGACAAAACAGGAGAGCTCTCAATGAGGGTTGAATTGAGATTGGGCTGATATTTAATTGGATCAGTGCTGAGAAAAATGTAAATTCCCTATGTTTAATTTTTATAATGCTAAGTAACCAGTCATAAAGAATTATAACGAAATGAATACAAACTTGACTGGGTCTCTACGAAGATCATTTTAGCACAGGTTTTGAATATCTTATCAGTTCATAAATCTGCAGTTCATGCTTATAAAAAGCAAGCTGTCTTTCTTTTTTCCCCAGGGTTTCTGGAGCAGGAGATCACTCGGACACTCTCTCAGAAACTGCAGCCACCCATTCCCACCCCCCCAGCTCCTCAGCCCAGAGAGCTGCTCAGCATTGAAGAAGAGAGTGAGCGCTTGGTCCGGGAACTTCGGGAGGTCTGTTCTCTCTATTCCACCCAAATGCTTTCAATGCAGAAGTTTGTTTCTGAAAAGAATTATGTGACTTTGTAAAATCTTTGTAGAATTAAGTTACAGATACTAGTATTGCATCCTTGTCAAGCACTTGTTGTTTACAGTAGACGTTTAATATGGTAAATGTTTATTGTTTGGTACTGTTGCTATATTATACTATAAATATATTATTTTAAATTATTGGTGCTACCGAGCCAATGCACTAGTGTTCCTATTAAAGTGACTGCTGATTTATAGTTTGTTTTCTGTTTTGTTGATTGAACAGGATTAGATGGTAGGTAGAACAGACATTTAGCTGTACACCCTGGAACAGAGCATCTCATTTTAATCTTTGAGTCATCTTAAAAAAAACTGAATTCAGTACTTTTTGGTATCTCAGTTTGTGACCTTTTTTAAAAAGAGATCCTTGAACATTTGATAGAACTCCACTTATTTTGGCTACTTCAAAATAAATATGTGGTTGATGAGATGTATTGAAGAGAAATGTTTGGAGAAAAAAAAAGTGTTTCAATGGCCATTCGGTTAGGAAATTTGAGTTTGCTTCAAAAAGATTACACAATGAACTATTTATTAATTCCAAGAAGTCTCCTCTTTCTAATTGGGATTTGTGCAGGTCTCCAGGAACAGAGACAGCCTGCACTCTCAGCACACTCATCTTTGTCAGTACAGAGCCGTTTTAAAGCAGACACATTCCCTCACAGCCTCACAGGTAAGATCTCCTCATCATCACACATCCTTCTCATGAGCTCCCATCACACTCACTCCTGGCATGTGCTTATGCTTCTGTGTCATAGGCCCCACTGGTCTCCTTTGAACCTATGGGACTGGCAGAGAACAGGCAAGACGTCAGGTTGAGCTTTGTGGCCGGAGTGGTTCATCCTTGGAAAGTCCCAGCATTTGAGAGACTGCTGTGGCGTGCATGTCGTGGATACATCATTGTGGAATTTCATGAGTTGGAGGAAAAAATGGAACATACTAACTCTGTGAGGCACACTCTAGATAATTTTTTTTTAAACCTTGTCCTGTCCTGCTTAAAAGCCAAAGCATGGTAGGGTTGGTGCTTCGTTTTAGCTGGGCAGTTTTGTTATCTCCAGGGGAGTGAACACGTGGTGGAATTTTGTCTAATTATTCATTTTTCACATGGACCAGTTTGCATTAATTACATCAGGACAGGAGGGTGTTAAAAAAATGGGGGCGTGAATGAGATATGTAGGTGAGGGGGAAAGATTCAGGAGTGGGAAGATTACCATTCCATATCAGTTTGTTACAGTTCGTGCAGTACAGTTTTTGCAGTCTGTACATACCTACACACATATATACATATTTAAAAATACAGACATACACACAGTTAATGAACTATGTGGGGTAACAATGAGGCCATTTATAATACAGATGATAGATAACATGGCGGTGCAGAGGATAGGAAGGAGTTTCCTCCGGGTTTCCTCCGGGTACTCCGGTTTCCACCACAATCGGATAATTTTAGGTAACCTAACCACACACGGTTAGGTTAATTGAATAGTCTATATTCCGCTTAGGTGTGAATGTGTGAGTGAATGTTGCGATGGACTGGACAAGCGTCACTGACGTCCCAGGTGTCATATCTAGCCGTCTGTGGCCTAGGTATAATGTGAGCTATGCCTCAGCCCAGGGCAATCCGCCCCCCACAGAACAACACGACCAGATCTACACACTACATAACCGACCTCCCTTATCTGCGTGTTTGATCAAATTAGTGGCTCTTCGTGTGTAGATGTCCGCCAACAATGATCAGTATCCATATCACCAAAAATGTTTAATTCCTTCTAAAAATAAACTGTTCCGAGATGTGTTTTTGTGATGTCACAAGTCTGACAGTTGATGAAAAGTGATGTTGTTGGGTATAAAAATGAATAGTCTTCCTCATTTATTCAAAACTCCCTGAGAATGCTGTGGGCAATCTCTACATGAAAAAAATGGTGGGGTCAGCAGTAGTTCAGGATCATTCAAAGGTCAATCATGCTTAATCATGAGGTTAAAAGGGTTTGTTATGTGGTGCCATAGATCAGGTGTTGACTTCCTGTTAAAAAACATTGGGAATCGCAAATACTTTTGACTAAAAATATGGTAATAGTTTACCTTTTAAGGCCTCTACCAATCAAACCGAATTGAGATTTAAACATAAACGGATCCGATAAAACTCTTTCTTGTTGGCACCACTCGTTTGGTCAGACGTGTGAGCTCCTGTTGGCGCCCATGGTTTTTAAGGCGTGTTGTCACATGAAACTTCGCACCGAAAAATCGGGTCTTAACACTTTGTTTAAAAAAGAGGCCTTAACACTTTGTTTAAACAGTTATAGTAGGTTGCTTATTCATCCGTGGAGTGCTACAGAGAAAATAAAAAAATATTTATGTAATGAACACATTTAATTATAATAATAATAATGATAACAAAAGTTGCTGAGCTGTAGGCTTATTTTAATATAGCTGCACTCCAATGTTTATGATCCATGTAGATCATAAATGCTATGAAACATCATCCTTATTTCGCTTCTGGACTTTCAGGAAAATAAATCTACTAAAGTTTTTTTCATATTTGTGAAATTTTAAACAATTTCACAAATATGAGTGAAATGATTTTGGAGGAAGATTTACATTGGGTTTAATTAAAACAGGCAAAGTTTTTGAATTTTAAATGAATGATGATTTTGGTTGATTATCTGTGTTTCACAGGACGAGGAAGTGCAGTGGACTGTGTTTTTAATATCATTCTGGGGGGATCAGATCAGTCAAAAAGTGAAGAAGATCTGTGATTGGTAAGTAAGTGTGTATTCTGAAAGAACCATTCAGGAAAAGATTCTCTGGAAACCTGGAATTGAACTGATAAATATGTAAAGCAAGGGATGATTCCCTTTATCGTCTTTAAAAATCTGTTTTTACCATTCTCTGTAATGAAGGATTTAAAAATTGTATTTAACCTTTTTTTCTTATTTTCATGACTTTTAAAAAAAACTTTAGTCTTTTCTTTACTAGCTTTTGATCTTTGCATATAACCTCTCGAGTCACTGTGTTCAAGAACTTTTTCTAAAGCAGCATTTTATTTTATAGACAATTTTGGAGGCACAGCTTAAAATTTTAAAAGCCAAGTCACAGAAGAATGAGATTCACAAGGCCTGCAAATAAAGTTACAGAGGAACTGACTCTAGTTTTACCGGCCCTGATTCAATCAGCAGAACTATTTATTCTGTGAGCCTGCTAAACTATCAAAGAGATGGGGAAATACCGGTAACTGGACCTTGACCTAATGTACTGGTGGTCAGTACAGACAATGTTCTCATGGACAATTTATGTTCTCCTGGAGTGAGTTCTAAAGTATCATCTTTGGCATGTTAAGCCCAACTGCTGGTTCACATGCAAAATGTTCTTCATATGAATTCATAAAAGTAAAACCTCTAAAAGTTCACAGTGAGAAATCTCAGTTTTGTTTGACCGTGGCTTTACATTTGAACCCATACATAGTTTTTTTTTTTTTTTTTACATATTGAAGACTCATGAAGAGAGAAGGTTTCAAGTTCCAATGAAACTTTCACATCTTTGGTTTTTATTTGAGGTTATTTCTAAACTTATTTCATTAGTCTTTGTCATGCTCTTGGCGTCATTTTGGTTGGGCATGTACTTTTTGGTAGAGTAGCAACAGTTCAAAACCTTACAGTTCTGTCCATTTTAAGTAAAGTTTGAAACTTTTAACTTCTAAGAAAAAAAAATATAATGAAATCAGATCTTATGTCTACTGAAAAACAAAACGTGTAGAGAAAGTAAGTGAACCCTTGAGTTGAGCTAAAGCTTATTGAAGTGAGATTTAGTACAAATCGGTGTAAAGATAATAAGTTTGGAGGTGTGGTCTGTGGTATGACTGATAAACACCCTTCAAACTTTCGGGGGTTAATTGTGCAAAGTAAAAAGAAAACACTAATGCCTTGGTAAAAACCAAAGAGGATCTTTTGGTTTATATAAAATTGGAATGGGTTACAGTTTCAAAGACTTTAGAAATTAACCATTTTACAGTTAGGCAGACAAGCTTTGGGACTGTTGCTACTTTACAAAGAAATAGGTGCACCATCAAAATGACACAAGAGCAACCTCAAATGAAAGCTAAAGATGTAAAGATATCATTGGAACTTGAATACATCTCTGTTCATGAGTCTACAAAGGTAAAACACTGAACAGATATGCAATCCACGGCACGACTTCACGAAGGAAGCCACAGCTTACAAGAGAGAACATTGCTGCATGGCAGAATTTTGCAAAAGAGTGCGTCGACACTGCAAAGTGGTGGTCGAAATGTTCAAAATGCGTGTGTGCGGGTGCGTGTGTGTGTGTGTGTGTGTGTGTAGCACTCTGGACAATTGAAACTTTTCAAATAATTGCAAAATTGACCTGTCTCCTATTTAGAGAATGATTCTACTGCTCTTCGAAAAGATCCTAATCACATGTTAGAGAAACTTGATAAACAAGAATATTCAGTGATGCATCTTAAATGCCAAAAACAACTCTATTCCTCTTAGATGTTAAATAGATGTGTAAAAAAGTTGGCTGACCTAAAAGTGTAATAATCCTACAGGTTACAGGGATCTGCTGGTGGCTGGGTACCTGCTTATTCTTTGTTAGGGTAACAGGGTTCTGCTGGTGCTCATGTTGAGTAAGGCAAAGTATACCACCGAAGGGACTCTGCAGTCCCACAATTATGTTCAATTCACCTTTAGCAGGTTTTTGTACTATAGGACAACTGGAAAAGCCAATGGAAAGCCACGCAAGCACAGGGAGAACACACAAGCTGCTCTCAGGACAAACTGGCAACCTTCCAATTGTGAAGAGTTTATTTGAATTGTAAGGAATGACAAAATTCAGTGATTCCAGGCATTTAAGCTGTTTTTTGTATAGTCATTAGTCCCCACTGCTAGGGTAGGAAGTGTTTGTTGGAAAACTTAGTGTTTGTACCACCACCATCAGTTTGAATGTGCAACACAGAGCAACGTGGAGATGTTCTGTGATGTTGTGCATCTTCCTTTATTGAGTTGTGCTTTCCTCCATGTATTCACAGCTTCCACACGCACACATTCCCATACCCTGAGAACCAGGCAGAGAGGGAGGAGACTCTTCATGGGCTTCGTGGACGAATCGAGGACATTAAATCTGTGAGTGTAACCTATTGACAAGCCAAGTCTTGTCTTATGTCATGACACGGTACAGCTCAGTTCAGGGTGGTTTTGGCTCTGGGATTGACACCATTACTAGAACTTGCTTTGAGTAGGTTCTACAACCGACACCATTCGCTTGATTAGCCATGCAAGCATGACGTACATGAGTGCTGATTGGTCCGAGAGGGTTGTCATTGCTTGCATCATTGAACTGCATAAATTACAAACACAAAACTGAATTTGTTTCAGTCACACGCGAGACTGCAAAGCAACTGGAAAGCTGTGTACAATACCCATAATCCAAGAAGCAAATTGTTTTCCAGTTATTTCCTGCTCTCATGTCACACTCTTTATGTCTGAGGTGGCTATTACAACACACCCCCTCTGACACGACACTAAAGCTAAGGGGAAAGCAAGCAGGCCGAACAGATCTGCCGAGCTGTATAGTGTCTTGCAGTGGAAAAGTGTCATTAGTTACTCTTTTAGCAAAAGGTAGTTGTCAAGAGGTGCTTAGTAAATCTTCATGACTTTGCCGTGTGTGTGTTTTAGGTTATGGCTGAGACGGAGCAGTACATGCAGCAGCTGCTGGTTCGAGCGCTTGCACGTCTGCCCGAGTGGTTGGTTCAGGTTCAGAAATGTAAGGCCGTGCAAACTGTGCTGAATCTCTGCAGCCCCTCCGTCACAGACAAGTGTCTGATTGCAGAGGCCTGGTGTCCTGTCAGCCAACTACCTGCCCTGCAGAGTGCTCTCAGAGAAGGCGGGGTGAGTTGACCCTTCTCAACAGACACAGTGATTGGCAGATTGTTGGAGGCATTCATCTCAATAATTGAGTCCTGCTCGAAGGACCACAGGCAAACTTTTCCACTGACCTGTTTTGTGGCGGCGCTGCTAATCTTGCTTTGGGGGGTTGCTTTTGTCATTGGGTAGTACTTTTTTTGTATGGATACAGTGCCGTCGCACATCCTATCGATTGCTAACTGGTTCATTGTCGAGTTCACTGATTGGCTAGGAAGAATTGTAACGTTTGTGTGCTATAAACCATCACATAAACATAAAGACTACCACTCCTTCAATGGTCTTCATTGTTCTGGGTTGCTCAGCATTGTGCGTTTCTTCTTTTATTTTGGTTTTTATTTATGGTGGGTTTGTATAATTCACCCGCAAGCGTGATGATGTCATCAAAAAAAATAAAACGTTGTGTAGTGACTGCTGTTGGGTGACCAGTCTAAAAACAAGTCCACTCAGAGGTAAAACTAGATGTCAGCGAAAACACAAAAGCAAACCCTGGTGCCATTACTAAAGTTTTACCATTACAATTTTTACCAATTTCCACCAATAGAGAACAGAGAATGCAGAGTTTTCGGTGAAAGATTTAGATTTGTTTTAAATCTGTCTGTCTCTCTGTCAGAGGAAAAGTGGTAGTAGTGTGGACTCTTTCTACAACCGCTTGCCTGCCACCACGTCTCCCCCCACTGTCTTCCCTACCAACTCTTTTACTGCGGGATTCCAGAACATTGTGGATGCTTATGGGGTGGCCAGCTACAGAGAGGTTAACCCAGGTAACCCCCATCTCTGAATCTCAGCCGTTAAAAGGGAGCTTGATAAATCTATATTTATGTGTTTGCTCTTTTCATAGCCGTCTACACAATCATCACCTTTCCCTTCTTGTTCGCTGTTATGTTCGGGGATGTTGGCCATGGGCTTCTGATGACTCTGGCGGCTCTCTGGATGATTTTAGAGGAGAAAGACCCCAATCTAAGAAAAAACACAAATGAAGTAAGAACTTTTCTGTTGTGTTTATTGGTGTCAGACCCTCCGGTACTTAGTTAAGTGTGCCTAGTAGGTAGTGCCTATACAGTAGCAAAATAAATCTTGCTTTGTCTGTTTATTATCTTATTTAAATGTATTTTTAACAGAATTTCCTTTGTTTCAGATCTGGTTGATGATGTTTGGGGGCCGATACCTGATTTTGTTGATGGGATTGTTTTCTATATACACTGGAGCTATTTACAATGAGTGCTTCAGCAAGGGCCTCAGCCCCTTCTCTTCAGGATGGCACGTCCGGCCTAATGCTGAGTTCTACAATTGGAAGTACGTCACACAAAGAAATGTGGCTTCCTTCATCTAGTCAAAAGCCTCATCTTGACTTTTTCTCACAACCTCTCCCTTCTTTGTGTGTAGTGATGAGACTTTCAAAACAAATAAGTACCTCTCGCTGGACCCCAATGTCACGGGTGTTTTCACTGGCCCTTATCCTTTTGGAATTGATCCTGTAAGTCACATTAGGAGTTCTATGTTCTTTTTAGAGTGTTTTTATTTCTTTTAGAGTTTCTTTGGCTCACTGGTTCTGTTTGTAACGAGTTATTTTATCTTTCTCAGATTTGGGGTCTGGCCAGTAATCACCTGACCTTCCTCAACAGCTACAAGATGAAGATGTCCGTCATTATTGGAGTCATCCATATGACCTTTGGTGTCTGTTTATCCTTCTTCAACTACATGTGAGTATGTAGAAGGCTGCAGTGAATGTTGAATGATAATGGCAGGTGTATACGCCACTATTTCCTCACTAACACCGTTTCATACAGCATTTTTATTTTTGCCATGGGTGATACTTTTTTCCTTTTTACTAGACATTTCCGAAAGTTCAGCAGTGTGTTTTTGGTCCTGATCCCAGAGCTGTGCTTCTTGTTGTGTCTCTTTGGATACCTCATCTTCATGGTGGTCTACAAGTGGCTGGTCTTTGGTCCTGTGACTTCAGACTCCGCCCCCAGCATTCTCATCCACTTCATCGATATGTTCCTGTTTACAGAGAATAAGGACAACAAGCCACTTTATACGGGTCAGGTACGTTTGGCTCTAGATTGTCTTCTTTTTGGGTCAACAGATTAAAAGTAAATGGGTGTTCAACTTTTTGTTTGGTGTTGGTATCAGATGGTATATGTTGTACATTGCAACACGTCAGTACATATTTTTTACATAAATGTAAACATAATTTTGCCGAAGTAACTGCAAGTACTAATGTGTCCTGTTTTCCACAAATAATTTCTGATCTCAATTTTTTTTTTTACATTATATTCCACAAAAATGAGGTGTGATACTAAAACTGACTCATGGCTTAATGCGTGCCCCCTAGCTGACTCAGATACCTGTAAGTAATGTTTAAATGTTTAGGCACAATTGTAGGCAAAAAGATTATATAGTTTATATAGAAATATAAAAATAGAATTAGCTATGCAGGTTTATAGACAGAAAAACTTCTACATTAATGTGCCATTTAGTGCAATTTTAACTTTATTAGCCAATAGTTTGGGGTGTCATAAGACAATTATCTGACCTGACCATGCTGGCTGAATGGTGTGAGTTTTCAGATGTACACAAATACACAATATTGTTACTAACGCTCTGTCCCTTCCTGAGAGCACTCATATACAAACACCTAACTCACTAATCACTTCATCCATTATAAAATAAATAAAGCATTAACTTACTAGGCATTTGATTACTAGTCATCCATGTTCCTGTGAGATCTGAATAGGGAAACTCCACTGTAATTCACATAGTAACAAATCATAGTACTGTATGTGATGGCAACCATGGCAACCGCTTACAATGTTACTTTCAAAAGTGTTCAGTACTCGCGTAACATATGCATTTTACACTTGAATTGGGGAAGAATATAAATATGAAGGTAGCCGAATGAGACACCTGCTCACTTCCTGAATCTTTGTGAAGGATTTAAGAGCCCAAAAATGTGTATTTATTCATGGAAAAATCACAATTTCCATATAACTTTCATTAAAAAATTCCGCCCATCACCCCTTTAACCCTACTTGTTTTTTGTGTGTCTCCAGATGATTGTTCAGAAAGTTCTGGTGATTGTGGCAGTGCTTTCTGTTCCTGTGCTACTTTTGGGAAAGCCCATGCACGAATACATTACACACAGGAGGAAGAGAAACCACCTTTCTGTGAGAGACTAACCTGAGTTTATAGAAGTGTTGGCTCTCCTTTTTTATGAACAGCATTTTGTGTGTTCATGTTTAATCTGCATTAGCAGGGAGATAATCGTCCTTTGCTGGCAGAAAATGGCTCTATTAATACTCAGCAAGGGGAGGTGGATTCAAGAGGAGAAGAGGAGGAGGTAAACGGGATTTTAGGATTGGATCTATTAATCATTATTTTAAATAACTCAGTAAAGCTTTCTTTGTTCTTTGTTTTTTAATTTTCTGTTTTTGCAAAATGCAGTACTTTCAACGAGTTAGAAATTAAAATTAAACAATAATAGATTTTTAAAATCTCTCACAAAATATACTTCTGCTGGGCTATACTGCGAACATAACCTTTTTTTTCATAATTGCCTTCATTTACAGAACTGGTTGAATCAAGTATGTGAACCATTTGGAAGAACCTTCGCTCTGCTTGATTTTGTTCATTCCAGAGTGATGCTGTGATAAGATGCTAATTGCGCAGTCAAAGTTGAGAAATTTCCTTTCCACTGAATATTCCACTATCAGCTCTCAGTGTGTTTTAAAAAGGAGGTAGGGTCAGAGACTGGGAATTAAAACAACCTGTACACAAGGTGGTAATCAAATCAGAGCAGTTGCATCCAAGCCATACATCAACAAAGGCATTGCTAGGTCTCCGATGCAGCGGTACATATGTTCTCTTGAGTGACCTGTCACGATTACTGATCTGCGGATCAAATGGACAAGTCTGGGGGCTGCCAGGAGAAGGATGGTGTTTGTCTGCTTGCATTGTGGAAATCAAGAAATTTGTGGAGGAAGTTCCCAACTCCTCATTATTGTGTGGGTTTAGAAATGAGTTATTAAATTGTTAGAAATAAAATTGTTACAGTTCACCAAGTTCATACTTTACGTAATCATGTAAAATGTTTTATAATCACAGACTCATAAATGTGTTATTCTATTGTAAAGTTGGACAGTTTACCATGTGCACTCAATTTGATCTGCTCTCTTTTGATATGCAAAATAGATTCTCACTGCAAATAAAGACACCGTCTGTTGTTGCTGTTGTGATCTGTAATAATTAAACTCATCACATTCTGTCTGCCTCTCAGGAGTTTGACACCGCGAATGTCTTCATGCACCAGGCCATTCACACCATCGAGTACTGCCTGGGCTGCATCTCAAACACAGCGTCATACCTTCGACTCTGGGCCCTCAGTCTGGCTCATGCGCGTAAGTAAGTCTCCCTGCTGACCTCATGATTTCACATTCTTTTCACAACTTTGGGTTTGTGGATTTTTAGAGTTATCCGAGGTGCTGTGGGCGATGGTGATGAGCGAGTCCTTTAAGCAGCTCAGTTATGTGGGTTCCGTCATCACGGTAGTCGTATTTGCTGCTTTCGCTGTCCTAACTGTGTCCATCCTCCTCATCATGGAGGGCCTGTCTGCCTTCCTACATGCTCTTCGTCTTCACTGGTGAGTGGAAACATATAGCAAATTTCTAAAGTGAGCTAATATATCTAACTTTTTTTTTAACTTGTCCAAAATAACCTTCAGTGATTGGTTTCTTTTATTATTACTAAAATATCTTTCCTTTCTTTTATCAGGGTGGAGTTTCAGAATAAGTTCTACAGTGGAACAGGCTACAAGCTCAGCCCTTTTGCCTTCTCTTCAGGGTTTGGTGCTTTCTCCCTGAAGTGACACTTGATCCTTATTTCAGAATCGTTGAATGTGCTTTCGAAATATGTCATTGAAATCATTTTGTTTTATTTTGACTGGTATTCTGAGTACAAGTTCTTTTAGTTTTATGATTTTAATTGAATTGTTTTTAATCAGGTGTTCAGACCAATAGTGCCATTGTGATATCAACCAATGGTTGAACTCTGTGCCAAGTATCAATGGTTTATACAAGGAGCACATTTTGTACTCATTTGGTTTTTAAAAAATGTTACTTTAATCTGGCATCAATTTGCTTTATATACTTGAATGGAGACCTGTTAAACGTCTGAAAGTATAGTTGATCATATTTCTTGTTAGGTTTCTTTTTAATGTCTGGATTAACAGCTTTATAAAAAAGGGAATACATATCTGTCCAGATCACCTCTATTGTATTGCCCAGGAACTTTGTGTATTGCTTATTAATGAAATAAAACAATTGCTTACTTGACCAATAAAGACTAAAGTATCTCAGTACAAAATGGCATGCTTGATATGCATTTCTTTGTCACACCATCACATCACATCCCTGGGGAGTGGCATGCAGATAATGAAAACAAAAGGAGACAAACCACAAAGAGCATTGCTACAAAAGCTGTAATCAAGCATGCTGAGAAGGTAAAATTGCTGTACCCCAGCTAAAGAGGGAACCATAGCCTTGAGGGAAATGTCAGGAAACTGAAGACTTTGGGAGAGGTGAACTGAGACTGGAGTCAGAGCATCAAGAGCCACTGCACAAAGATACATCCAAGCCAACAAACATCTAATTCTTGCTGTAGCCTAAAACTAACACTAAACCAGAAAGAACATCAGAAGCATTTCACCTCGACTACAAAGCGGAAGAGCTGGACTGTTGCTGGTCAAAGTAGCATTTCTACTGGAAATTCTCAGCCAATTAATTGAATTGCCATGTTATCTGCTGTTAATCCACAGAGTTTTTGGAAGCACTTCCGGCTTCCTTGTCTTGAATTGTTAAATGTTTTTCAGCAGGACTTGATACCTGTCCAAACAGAAAAAAAAGGTTTTTTAAATTACTGGGGTTACTGCAAACTCTCCTGACTTGAACCCCACAGAATCTTTTTTGTCAATGGGGAAGATCAGAATCAGACCTAACCACAGATTACCAGAGCATCCTTCACAGAGCAGAGCCACAGACTACTTTTCTTCATGACACGTACACTGGAGAAAGTACTGCACAAGTAGTTCAACCAAAAATTTTGGGGGAAACCTTGGGGAAAGTAATAAGCTTAAAGAGCATTAATAGTTTTAAAGAGCATTATAATCTGTATGATTCGTGTAGAAAAATTAGAAATACTGTGTAATTACAATTTAAGGTTTCACTTCTGAAATTGGTGATGCAATTTTGAATCATATAAATATTTAATGTACATATACTTTCGCCTATTTTAAAACGGTTTCTTCCTCCGTATTTTAAGACGGTCGCCATATTTTTGTTAACTGGCGTCCGGGGTTGTGTCGATACTAGTTTTATTCCTCAAGGGGGCAGTATCGGACTTTTTGAAACTGATGTGACGTCCTGGCTGCGTAGAAGAAGACCACAAAGAAGGTGGAGGCGGGAAACACAAATGTTATGTATTGATTCAGTCGTATGTATTTTGTTCATCTTTAAGATTGTAAAGCAAAACAAAGATGGGCCAGGAGTTTCATGTTCTAAGGTGTTTTTCCTGTCAGACCTTTCAAGTACACCAGGTACCTCTCGGCCTATCTATTTACATTTTTGGTATATTAACAGTAGGCAAACGTTACTAATTTAACGTATTTGTCACATTTAAGTTTTGACTTAATTTTTTTCCACGTTATTTCGTTTGCCTTTGCTATATAAAATTTAACTAATGTTTACAAGGTAAAATATGTACAAATCTTTAAAATATTAAATAAATTCAATTGGCGAATTACTCATGAGCATTAGATTGTAATTCAGTTTTAAAGTTAAACCTATTAAATGTTAATAACAAAGTGAAATTGACTCCACTCATACTGTTATAAAGATGAGTATATTTATATCAGCTTCCTAAATGGAAATGTTAATTGTTTCAGGTGAAAAGGAGCAATAAATGGATTTGTAAGGTGTGTTTTGAAAGGCAATCGCTGATAAAGGTAACAGAAAACAATGTATTTGATGGATTGCTTGTCTGGTCATTTAATTGAGGTGTTTGCTGGATTTTTTCAGGAGTTTGGTCGTGGGACTGGAGCTGACTGCAGACGGCATGTTCAGAAGCTCAATTCTCTACGTGGGCAGCAGCATGAGTCCATCTATCTCCAGAATCTGACGCAGTGGTGAGTGAGAAAACATCTTTGAAGGCTTGGTGACCTGTCCAGGGTGTACCCCTGCCTCTCGCCCAATGTGCACTGGAGATAGGCACCGGCAGACCCCCGTGACCCCAAAAAGAGAATAAGCGGGATGACCATTCTCAGACCCTCTTATTCAGGGAGTCTCAAACTTTCACTTGTCTCAATGTGACTGAGATTATTCTTGCTTTGTGATGTGCAAAAAAAAAAGTAATCCTAAAAATAAAGTTGGTTCCACTATGGTAGCATGCTGTTATTAAATGTTGAGATGTTTTAGAAGCATTGGCAGATTTAACTGAATAAGTCAAATCTACATAAACTGATTCATAGTAAAGAAGAAAGCTTGATGTCCCGAAATAAGTATTGGCCCTTCGTTAAATAAAACTTAGATTTAAAATTGAGCATTGCCATTTGTGAAAGTCTGTTTCTACGAGGTAACCACAATTAAAGTGGCAGCACTTTAGCAGTAGTAGAGATACAGCTTGTGGTTTAAGTTAAATGTATGAGCTGGAAATGTGTGAAGTTCTGAGAAAGACCTAGAATGGTCATCCTGGGTAATCTCTTAACCAGATATTTGTTTCCTGACTGGAGAGAAGGTTTGAGATGATGTAAAGAAGAAGCAGCTAATAAAGGTTACATAGTGGGAAAAACCGATACTTCTTTGGGTGAGCTAAAGTGTTTTAAATAATCTGAGCAGTTCCTGTTTTTCTACCGAGCACCTGTAATAATAAGTCTCGGTAGTCTGACACTCAGAAATCATGCTTTAAAGGAATGAAGAAGAACAGAATGAAGATGTTCACCAAGCTGCTCATCAAAATCATAAAGTCCAGGTACATTTTATCAGTTTAGCTGGAGTTTATGTCCCTGCATCTGTGGTGTGATCAGCATGGATAAAACATTTTTCTGCAGCAGGAACAAGCTGGTGTCAGCCGGTGGAGTAAATACACTGAGCAGGCATCTGTGGAGCAGAATGAACTGACGGATGAAGAAGATAACAATGTTTATACAGAAAGACCTACATTCAGAACCCAGGGAACAAGGTAAATCTACAGAAAGATGCAGGCTAAACTCTAATGAGTATTTATGATTGGCAAATAAACAGTACTTTAACTTCTTTTTACAGAAACAGGAAGAGAAAATCTTTTGGTAGTGATCTTCATCTGAGTGGCAAGGAAGATTTATGGATGGGAAATTCTGGATTTAAGAGACGGGACAATGTGGTGAGCCACAGGCGTGTTTCCAACAGTAGTCCTTAGCTCTTAACATATTGCTTTTTGCAAGGGGTCACTAAGTTCTGCTCCAGAGTGCTAGCATCTCCAACTTGCCTCAACACATCTTTCTGGAATTTTCTAGTATACCTATAAGATCTAATTATGATATTTCAGATGTGTTTGACTAGGGCTGGCCTGGAGCTAAAGCTTGTAGACACCGACCCGAAAGGACTGAACTTGGTGCCCTATGCTTTTGGCATGTTGCATGTACTTGATAACAATGGAAAAATGATTTCTTAACGATCACATTTGAGCCCACACAATATATTGCACTCTTCTATCTTTAGCATCCACAGAAACCCAACAAGATGTTCAATTCATCACTGATTAAAGAACAGGTCCCCAAACACTCTGTGTCAGATGAAGAAGTGGCACCCCAGACAGTTTCCTTTTACTCTACAATTAACTCCAGCTCTACATTCAACATGCAAAACTCTGATTTCAAACAGCAGCTCCCTGCTCAGAGTCCATCGGTTTCTTCTCATCGGATATGGAATCAATCTGAGATTGAGACCAGTGTATCCAAATGGAGCAAGTTCTTGAGCGTTCCCATTCCGGAGGACCAGGAGTATGACTGTGAAGATGAGAACACAGAAGGCGCTTGTTTTACTCAAGCCCTCAAAGACACTAAGGAAGTTTCTGATGAAAAGGTAAACAATGTGATTAAAACCAAGGAGAATTCTGCTGGAGGCTATCAAAACACTTTTTGTAAACAGCCTCCTCTGGCAAAGTTGCCTTCATGCAATGTTTCATTTAACTCCATATTCTGTACAGATGAAGACTTTGATGACACGTTTTAGATCCTTTCACTGATTAAATGTCTGATGTTTAAGTACTCTCATAAAAATGCACTGTTAGCTAAGCACCAATCTTGTGGTAATGTGATTAAGGCACACAATATAATATTTCTCCTCTAGAGGTTACTTGAGGCTTCCAGTACACCTGTTTCATTTGCTTGGATGGAAATTTGAACTGTGATCTCCTTTGGCACATAAACCTTATGACATTAACTATTTTAAAGCATTCACAATTTGTTTGGTCTCAATGTTCTTTGAAGGAAATGCTTCAGGATTGTGAGTCGCATAGTCAGCTATAACCAGAATGTATCTGCAACCAGTCTTGGATCTCTCCAAATATATCCATGGCTATGTGAGGGGAACGGAACTTCATTGATAGGAAGCTCACCAATGGCGCTCTATCTCCTTGCTTAGCAGGTCTGCAAAAGTTCACCACCTCGTTGTACGTTCCTGGCTCAAAAAAAATGCTAGCAATCCGAGTATAGTTTCTTTTTGCTGGCCTATGTTTCCAGACCATGTCACTAAATTCCGGGACCACAAGTCTCTCCATCTGGACCTTGTACGTATAAACGTTCATTCTTAATCACAAACTGATCCCTTTATATGAGTTGTGAAATTTGAGAAACACTTCTTGCCTTTTGAAACAATTGAAAGGACTGATCCTCTCACTGTAGTTGCGTAATTTTTTGAGGTACAACCTCATTTACACATTTAACAAATACTGTTTTACACCCCTTCTCTCAATACTGGGATATTCCTGACCAATGGAAGACAGGCAATTTAAACAATAAAACTTTCAAAAATATCTGTGTCTGTCTTTAAATAGCACAAGTAACAACATTAATCTTTTAACTAAAATGATTACATCTTGGGTAGGTATTAGTATTTTAAACATGGGTGCATGCATTACAGGGATGATGCGTTTGGAATAAGAAACCAAAACTTGTTTATTGTTTTAGACATAAGACGATGAAATAACAAATCCTGAATTCTTTTATTTTTAAACATCTTTGTTTTTATAGCTGGCTTTAGAAAAAGATGCCTTTGCGCTCAGTGTCTGGGGTTGGCATACTTTTCAAGAGGGTCACTTCACTGTTGATCTGTCAACCATCTTATTGTTTGACGAAAGCTTGGTTAGTTAGAACCGTTTGCAAGCTTTGTTTGTTGTGGACTCAGTCAAATATAAGGCATCATTTTCCTGGATTCTTTCGTGTCCAATGGTGATTTGGGTGGCAGATTATTTGATAAACTTTGTTGTTTTGTTTTTACTCTTCAAAAATACAACTTAATAATGCTGCACAATGGGTACATGTGAAGAGGTTTTTATTGTTTGTAGAAAAGAAGAATTTTAGAAAAGCTGTAGCAACATGATTAACAGCTCATTCAAAAACTTTATCTCGGCTCCGTTGATCACACATGCAGATGCCAACAGTCAACTTGCACCAACGTGATGTTTCTCACCAATTACAGAGACATAAAGCCAAAGGACTGAACTGTGCTCGTCATCTGAATACAAGAAATGCTATATTGCGCTATGTTATGCTACGCTATATTAAAATAGTTTGTCATTTTAAAAGTGCAGGAAAAATATAATTATTAGGAAGAAAGGTTATAAGCTTCATTAATCCTTTTAGTCGTTTACTTCTGTGGCCCAGCTGCTTTGGAGTACTGGATGGTATCTAGTGCAGCTCCAATGTCATAATTCTTAGTGTGGAGAAGTCTGGTCAGCCACCCCCCCTCATCAGTAAAGCCCATGGAGAGCATCTGAGAAAGAGATTCCACCAGCTTGGGATCTGCATCTGAGGGAGAGAAGAAACTTGTGTTAACTGCTTTATTTTTTGACACCGAGGTTTTTGTTGGCTGTTGTCTCAATGACCATGTTGTGCACCTTGAGGGAGGTGTGGATAGAGAGCTGCCTCACGCAGACCAGTTGGACCCTGGGAGTGACTTGTGCTGGAGTCTGTACTTAGCGGAGTGGGGACATCTGTTCCATCAGCCTCCGTTTTGAGAGACTGCAGCTCTCCAGTTGAGGGGTCCACCTCTTTAGCACTGAGATGAGTCCATTCCTCATCACTTCCCTGCTCTTTCTGCCCCTATAAAAATCATGTAGGTTAAAGGAGTTAG
This sequence comes from Danionella cerebrum, assembly GCA_007224835.1. NCBI lineage: Eukaryota > Metazoa > Chordata > Actinopteri > Cypriniformes > Danionidae > Danionella > Danionella cerebrum. The sequence continues at coordinate 170,447 of SRMA01025183.1, read as the reverse complement.
TGTGGATCACATTTTTGGTTTTCAAAACCTGGTGTTGTCTACTTGAATATAACTCACCTTTGTGATGCTAGCGTTCTCTGTGGCATGACTTCCTGGACCAGAGCCTCTAGAAAGAAGCCCTACAGAACCACTGTCACTGCGAGCACTAGAAGGACCGCTGGAAGTAGGAGGTGTTGGTGTGACTTTAGTTCGTGTCGCCTCATGTTCAACATCAATGTCCACGTCTATTCCTTCGAAAGCAAGAAACATATCATTTTAGCTAATACAATAACATGTTAATTAATACAAGGTCAGAAGGAAACCTACTAATCTTTTGTTTTGAACGCGTCGTTATGGACTTAACTCTTGTACTATCAATTTATGTAAACTATTGATTGTGAGCCAAAATTGATCAAAAGCAATGCTTCTCATAGCAGATCTGTGATTTTTTTTTCCACCAAAACAAATGGATTTAAATTATGCTGTAATAATATTGAAAATATGTTTTGGTCTAATTGTTATGTTGTTTTAAATCAAATAAAATACAATGTGTACAGTTATTTTATTAAAAATAGTTAATGGAGGGGTGTCACTTAAAGGCACACAAATAACTTTGGTCACAGGCTTGTTTTAACATGGAATGTATATTTTGGATTTAGGGTCTATTACAATACTATTTGAGATTTTGAGGCGTGTTAGTGCGGGTATGTCAATATAACCACAGCCCTACATCAATCCATAAGTGTCAGAGAACAAGATGTAGAGGTGTTCTGTTAAAAATTATGCTGCTGCTCACTGCCATTGTTTATGAAACTTAAATTGGCAAATGCGTAGAGCGGAAGGCAAGCGTGCAGCTTACGGAAGCTCGGTCACACAGCATTTAACGGAAACAAGGCAGTGTTTGCATATAATATTAACATAATTAGGAAAAATGCAGAACGAATGATGTTCAATGCACTCAATCAGTTTATGATCCCCAATATAAGGCTGAAAGTTGCTGTGATTTGCACAAAAGAAAAAGAAACTGCTTGTTCATCAGGTTTTAATAGAAGAAGCTTTGCTACCTCCAGACGAACACAACATGATTCAACGTGTGACAAACCCAATAGAATCCCATTTCTTTTCCAATGGCAGTGGTTTACAATTTTAATGACAATGGCAAGCAGTATTTAACAATGTTGGTTCTAGCCACTGTGCTTGTTTGGTAAATATGTGTAGCACCGACACTGAATTGGAGTTGAGTGGTAATAACATTTACTAAAGACATGTAGCCTTATCCATTAAGCATAGAAAGACATTTTGAATGCGATAAATGTTTCTTTGTTGTTGTGTGCTTTCACCAATCTGTTTCTGCCACTTTTGACTCCTGGAATGGTTTATTTTTGCAAGTGGAAAGCAATACTTCTTTCCTTGGAGCTCTTGCAGATGTGTTCTGCTGAACGTCTAAGACTACGAAACAAGAGGTCTGGTATGTGACGCATTACCCTTCCAGTCATCTGATGTACACAAAATACCTGAAGACTATGCTCTGAACTGCAGTTGATGTGCAGTAGAGTAGAAAAATTGGCGGCCATATTTTCAATATAGAAACCATTACAGGGGGATTTGTATATCCAGTGAAGCCCAGCCTTGCATTTCCGTTTATTTTGACAATTACTCAGGTTTTGTTGAAAATTTGCTGATAGACTAACCCTATATTTGATATCAAACAGTATGTACTTCTATTAATCAAGCGATTCTTTTACGCCATGCAATGCAGTACCCAGTGTGTGGGTGTGAGTAGCAGTAAGCCAACCAGTTATGGCTTACTACTCTGCTTGGCTCCGTATGCAATAATGTTGTTTTGTGTCCACACCAAACATATGAGCAGTGTCCTTACCAAGAGGACTCAACATGGCAGCCACTTCCTCTCCAATGGTTTTCAGGTACTGCACATTAGCCTGAGAAGAATCAGTTCCACCTGAAAACAAATAATATTGTCCATCTATGTAAAAAGATGAATACCATTTCGATCTGCCTCATGCAGCATCAACTTTTTTTTGTTTTTCCATTTAAGAATGTCTTACCATTCTCTTCCGTGCTTTTAGAAGCATCTCGATGTTGTTGGGCTTCAGTTGGTCCTGGCTGAGCCTGGTTTTGTGGCTGAGCCTGGTTTTGTGGCTGAGCCTGGTTTTGAGCCTGAAGATGAGCAGCTGTCCACATGCAGTGCCTCATCTTGCGCATAAACTTCTCACGTGGGAACCACTGCAAACAAGAAATTGGGATGATTCAAAATGTGCAGAATGTTGAAAACCTTTACTTAATGTGGAATTCCGAGTAGGAGGTTTACATCAAACATCTTGGCCATAGGGTGAAAGATGGGAAGTAGAGGGTGCTCCTTATGAAGGCCCTTTCCCTGGCAGGTGGAGCACAAGTCATAATCAGGGCAAACGGTGCACTTGAAGCGGGTTCCGGCCACTGGCCCATCACACCCATCACAGGTCACTCCTGGGTGCAGCATTGGGGGATGATGAGGGGGAGGATGGTGAGGAGGCGTCTCCATTTGGGGTGGTCCTGGAGGTCCCATTGGAGGTGAAGCTCCATGATTGGGCCCTGGAGGCCCGAAGCAAGGTGGTGGAAATGTGAAAACAGGAACTCCATGAGGTGAGGAATCCCGCCTATGCTCCTTTCTTTCTGAAAAGGGGAAAAATTTGATTTTTGAGTTCATATCGTCATAAAAATAGTAATTTCTAGTTCAGAAATGTATTCTGCAGATGTTGGCGATAACAAGTGAGTTAAGTTCCAGTTGCATTTATGTCATCTTCATTCTGTTCTACCAAATCTAGGATTTTCCTCCTCACAACAGCCGCAGATTTGATCCCTTTCAGTGATTTTTTTTTTATTAAAGTATATGGTCCACATGAAAGTACACAGTTTCTAGACCGTATCTCTTCAGTGTAAGCTCATCAATAAAGTGCACTGTGTAGCCCTCGACCTAACTACAAGTTTGTCACTGTTGTATAGTAACAAGCATTTCAATTCCGTTCTACATCAAGTTTTGAGATTGCTACATTGCTGAAATAAGGGCCATAAGGAATCGAAAACCTTATGTTTATATAGATTTTTGAACCACTGTTTGCACACAGCAATAAAAGGGAGGTAGTCTTTAAGTGAGGTAGTTTGTAATTGCTTTCGTCATCTCTTGGTGTCTTTCTGAGCTTGTTTTCATACGGTGTGACACTTACAAACATTTTCATTATTGTGCATGGGTGCTGCTTAACAGCTACTGATGACATGTCGTCATGTACATTGGCTTTGGTTAACACAAATGTACATAGGTTTTTTTCTCTGTATATAGAGTGGGGGGGGGGTCACACTCTAGTTTGATTAATTTATTTATTTCATCATTGTTTCTGCTATTGGCAGACAGAATAATAATAATTGGCTATGATGCCGCATCACTAAACCACTTCATTAGCAACACTGTAACTCAAGGGAGGGAAGTGAAATATAAACGTTGCAGGTCTTTGCGATTTGTATATTGTGTTCTCTTTCGATATATCCCACAGCCCTACTACACACAAGACCTACAGTAAACAGCTACTGGTAAAGACTGAAAAGGAAAAGTAGTTCACAGTCTTATGAGTCCCTGGGAGAGGTTTTGAGAATGTCACAATGAAGACAATGCGAGAAATGCAGTATACCCGGATTGCATTTCTACACTACAGAACACAGCTGAAATTAGTTCTGTTTTCAAGACGATACAATGTTCAAGACCAAATCACATGAGCTGGTGTGTTTGGTAAAATATTTCCTGTTTTTGGTTTGCACTTGAATATTACAAGGTCTACTGATATTTAGCCTTCAGTTACATCTACATAATGTTGACTTGACTCTTGTAGAATTAACTATTTCAGTGTCTCATATCACTTAAAGTTCTATAAGAAAACCCATATTGTTTTTACAGAGGCGTCCCAAGATCTCAAACTTGTTTTATAGTTATTTTAAAATAGAGTTGTCACAAAAATATGCTTTTAATTTTGCCCACTAGACACAAATGTTTTACAGCCAATTCTAATCTGTTTTTACTTTTTAGACAAAGGGATTATAACAATAGACTGATGCTGTTGTTTGATTAGTCTGTTAATGTTTGGACTGGCGACATCTTATATGTACCGCATGAAATTCTCCATGAAATGAAAATACCAACTTCTCTCCAAACCATCATACTGTTATTGATTAGTTGGAATATTGAAAATTTAGCAATTTGCTTAGTTATCAGGAATGAAAGCTAAACGAGGCACCGGACTGAGCGATGAGATACACTTTAATTACAGAAGCCCTCTCACTTCTTTTCAGAACAAGTTCAGTTGCCTGGCAATTTTTGTTCTTAGTCATGCTATTTTCTTTTGTTCATGCCATTCCACTGAATGAGTGCCATTTCTGTCTCTGGGACTTTATATGAAAATAAGAATTACAATTGCTTTTTAAATACATTTTATTCCTAAACAAAAACATACTAATCTAAATGCAAATTAAAGCAATAACGTTTGAAAAAAAAAACGATAAAAAGCCACATAGAACACTGCAAAAATAGCATTTATTTCTTTTTTCAATCTTTTAAAAATAACTTTTCTTTGCAGTAATATGTAAATCCACAACTTTGTTTCAGATACAATGAATATATATACTTTTTTAGATAGCAAAAAAAAAAACATTTTAGTTATGTCCCCAGCTTTTTACTCATTCCTGTTACCCGAACCATCCCCCTCCTTAAAAACTGGGGAATTTCCACGTCTAGTTTTCAGCAAGAAGTTGCATCACTTGGATCTTTAGAAGGCCATGGGAAGAGCAAATGTAAGCTCTCTCAGTTTCTTACTAACATATTTGATCATTTTTGATGATATTTTGGAGAGTCATGTAAAATTGTATCCTGCTACACTATTTCAGAGATTTTATTACTTTAGTGTAAAATGCACATATTTGGAAAAATAACTGAATTTGCAGATTTTCCTGGTTTTTACTTATAATTAGCTTAGAAATCAATAGTTCTGTTTCTTAAATGAAGAGTAAAAATAAAAAAAATGACACTCATCTTTTGATTATAAATCTAGTAAAACGTTTAAATAAGTTACTTAAGAATATCCATTTGGAATACTTACGTAAGTATTGCAACCTGAAATTGCTAATCAAGTCAAAAACTCATTTTGAAATGTTACAAGCGAATGGAACCAATTTGGTGGAATGGCTCTTATATGGTTTATTTCAAACGTTTGTGATGAGCTTCCATTACTATCTCTATAAATCTATTTTTAAATGATCTTGAGAATTCTTTTTACATAGACCCAAACTGGATGGTACTGTTACAAGGCCAGGCCTCACAAAGCAGTATTTTGTGTCAGTACTTACGCTTGATGAAGATGCGGAAGGTGTCATCCTTCATGAGAGCAAGACCCATCATTAACTCATCATCAGAGGAGAAAGCAATCAGATCACCATCTTCATCTGGAGATCAAGGGCAAGAAAGTAGCTGAAACCCTGCAACACTGTAACTATCAAACGTTGTGTTTTTTTATACATTTAATTACACTATAATACTTAAATAATAGCACTACTTTTACACTAAACACGGACAGGTCTCAACATTACCGCTCTTAGCTCAACTGTTAGTAATAAAAAATGTCTTCTAAACTTTACTTGAACAAACTTTGAACTGTACAGGTATTAATTACCACGTTGGTGTACGTGGCCAATGTAAGAGAGAGTCTGGACGTACCTTTGTAGTACATTTGATAAGGCGCAGTCCTGAGACCAACAAAAACATCGAGTACTTTTCGCGTCAAATACTCAAAACTTGTTGAGACATCTTGATCCACGGTAAAGCGACGGATCTCCTTGTTGCAGTCGTCCTTCCCGAGTAGGTAAGCTTTCAACGTCACCGACATTTTAGCGAGAAATCGGCGACTGACGGCGAAGCTCTGGAAGTGTTGCGCAGTAGAAAATAGCTTTCTTCAGTACGCGACACAGTGCTGCTGCGGGAAATGCGATGCTCAATGCTCACATCGGACTACAGCAGCCTATATATGCCTTGTGTGTCACGCGCTAACACAAGTAAGAGCTCAGCCAATAGCGGAAGCGAGCGCGGATTTGGGGGCGTGTCTCAAGTAGCGGGGAAGTCCCATGTGGTAGCGTCATCACGGGCCGGAGTTCATGCTGTGTCACCGATCATGTGAATCGTGTTTGAAAACAATGAACCTGGAAAGAAATGACGGCATGAGGGGACCTTCTTACATTAGTCACACATTAAATAATATATAAAAAAATAGTTTTTGGTGTTTAAAAGTTCTAAATTGTTTATTAATGACTTTTCTTTTTCAAAGGATTCAAAGTGTTACAGGAAAGCAAGTTTCCCTGTACAATGAAATTCTTACTTTGCTGTCCACACTGATTGTCAGGGTGCCAAAAAGGCAAAATTTAAATGTAATATAAAATATGTAAACATTTAAGTTAACTAAATAAGTAGCAACTAGTTCTTGACATTTCAAATATGGGGACACCTGTTAGTACGTGTTTGGAAATAAAGTCCTTTTTAATTATGTAGTACAAGTACTATTATTAAGGTTTTTCTGTTCAAATATATTAAGAAGAGATGTGTGTGGATTTGCTGCGTCAGTGGTGTCGTGTTTCTTGTACAGGAAGCTATATTAAGTGCTGTGTCATCATGAATTAGGTATTAGTAGACAGTCAGTCATATCTCCATTTTATACTGTTCTAATTATGACAGTTATTACCACAGAGCCTACTTATAAAACCACTATACTCACCATAAGACATATGGTGTGTTTTGTACTGGAAGTGATGGGATGTGTACAGTGTTTTAATAGAAGAGCAAGTGTTTGCAATGCTCATTTAGACAAAGATAAGTAAAGTTACATTTGTGGAATACATTTTTAAAAGCAAATATTAAGGTTAATTTCTTTTGATAAGTTTACACAAACAGATTACTCTCTGAGAATCATGAAAGCGTTCAATTCTTTTTCTTAAACAAATAGTTTCGTTACACACAGAGTGAAACATTTCAACATTGAAATGGTGATGACTTTGGTTCACAAATCATGAAAACCAACGTAAGCGAAGACAGAATCGACAAATTGCTAAAATAGTTACAGGCAATTCTGAATCCAAGCATGTTCAGAGAAGGTTGAGTGAAGAAAAAGGGTGGTGTATGGAAAAAAAGAAGTTTGTCAGGAGCAATAGCATTCGTGAATTTGTGAGAGCTTCACAAGGAAAAGACTCAAGAGATAAATCTTGGACCTAAACTACAAATGAAGTATGACACCTGTAAAAAGTCCTCTATTCAGATGAAAGTAAAAAGAATTTCATTGGGAGATCAATATGACATAATAAAGACTTTTCAGAAGCCTTGCCTCTTTAATGCACTTTTAGAATAGTTATTGAACAATCAACAATTCAAGAAAAAAGACTTGAAATATTTCACGTTTAATGAACCGGTATTTAAAGATATAACCGGTATTTTAACCCCAGCATGCATGTGCCAGATAGCACAGCTTTACAGTGACACAGCAGTAACAGGTAGGCTAACTATATCACACAGTGAGTGTGAATATTTATTTACAGTTTTTTTTAGTATATGCATAAACTAGAGAATCTTTTTTTAAATATACTCATCATTGTTAGGTTTCAGATAACCAGTAAGTATATTGAATTGCTATTATAAGTGCCAGACTAAGCATACTGTGTGTGGCATTGTGTCATTTATGATTATCTAAACCATTTACAGAGTTCTGGAAGGATCCAGAAAGGAGAAAAATGTTCTCTATGGCAAGCCAATTTATCCTTTAACATTCTTCGTACTAGTCATAAATCCAAGTACAGATATCCACAACACTAATATTAACATGTCTGTCTCTACATGTATTCGACATGTATTTACCTATCTACAGTAAAAGTTTATTTAATGAACTAATATAATTAATTAAAGACTACAATAATGTTATTGTCAGATTCTATTATCAACTATAGGAACAATTTCACTCTATATATCTTAAATTAACAATGTGACAAGTATAAATTATTTAAAATTCACAAAAACAAGGACAATTCTGATTAAACTTTAAATCAGGGCTATCAAACAGTTTTGAAAAATGTATATTGTGGGTTTTCTTCACTATTCCAGTTTCCACCACAAGCCATAAACATGCTTCAGGTTAATCTAAATTTCCATTGGGGGTTACTGTGTGAGTGTTGTCCTGCACTGAAAAAATATTCATAGATTTTCTTAATTTTATTCCACATGAGCAGACTGTGTCAAACATTATTTTTAGACTAAATAAACATTATATAATCATGTTAGTTTTACACAATCTGATCATTGCATCAGTTTTTATGTAAGTGACCTGTGTATTAAACTTACCAAATAATAGAGTAGTGTTTAGTGGATAACAATTTATTTATAAACCAACAAGTTGAGAAAACATGTTAAACAGAGTTAAATACATTAAAACGATAACAGTATGACTTTAAGGGTTAATTGAAAGCAATTATAAAGCTCAGGAAAAGAAATAAAATCTCATTTGAGCCCTGTGTAATTGCAGATAGAGCTCGCCCGAACTTCACTCTTCAAAATACAAGAATTATTTTACAAATTTTATTAATAACCAGCGCGATGGTTAAAATAATGCACGACTTGCCATATTTCTCAGCGAACATAAGAATGACGTCATGCTATTTATGGGTTGAGGGTGTGGTTCGATCACCTGACCCTGGGTCACACGCGTCTTATGATTTCGTTTGTTTACATAAATATTACTAGATCAGAATAATTTTTAGCTAAATGACGACAACAAGAACAGAGTAATTAAATTAAAAAGAGCCTTATTTCCAGTCGTTTTAATACGTTAGACACGCTTGTGTTACTCTTAGTTCGTTATGTTCTGTAGATGGTTTTCAGGGTCTGGTACAAGTTTTTTTTCGAGTCCGGCTCTGTCCTTGAGCGCCCTCTGCTGCGACTTTAGAACATCAGGACGTCATTATTAAGAGATCACCGCTAGATGGCGCATTTGACTCACAACCCGTAGATTCAGAGCGAATTGTCAGACAAATAAACGTTTAATCTTTAAGAGAATGTTAATAATGTAGTGGTTGTGGAAACGCGGATATTTTTATAGTGATGGCTGATGAGTTGCTTGTGTTTTCACTTGTAAAATAAGTTATGTTGCTCAAGGCTGTGTTTAAGCTCATCAAACGCAACATTTTTGATCCTGCAAGGCACAAACAAAAATGTTGAAAATTGACATTTCTTTTAAACTTAAGTGTCCTTAACATTACTGCAAATGAATCTTACAATCTAATTAACTAATATTATTTTTATTTAAAAAAAAACACTTAAAATTGTCTTGCTTATAAGTGGAAAAATGAATCCTGCTTTCATAAAAAAACATAACACATTACTTGGCATAAATAAGCAGAATTAAGTGCTTTAGGGGTTGACACACTGTTTTGGGGAAATAGTCTGTTAACGTTGTTTTCACGAGTTTCTGAAGCTGTTTCTCAAGAATGTTTGGTATTTACAGTTATTTTTTAATTTTTTTTACTTTATAAAGTTCAATTTCAGTCATAGTTCTGATTTCCACTTTAAATCAATGTGTTCTTTTTGGTTTGTACATCAGTTTGTTATTGTAAATTAAGTTGATAATCAAGTGTTAATTCAATGTTGCATAAAATAATGCAGTGACCCGTTCATCTGCTCGATCGCTTCGATCCTCTGCACCAATTTGGTTATAACCCCCTCATCCACCAAAGACATCATTGGGTGGTTAAGCCTTCTGTCATACAGCTCCTATGCTCTGTGAGAAATAGCTTTAAAACAAAAGTCGCCTTTAAAACCAAGCAGAAAATCTTCCCAGGTTATCTACCCCAAAGTTCCTTTTCGGTTCCCTTTTCCTAAGAAATTTACTGTTTTGTTCATTCATCTTTTCTAGCGGTTCTTTTTTGGGATCATGGCGTCCATCTCCAGCGCACTTCAGGCGAGAGGCAGGGGTCACTAGTCCAAATCAGGGCAGCACATACATTCACTCTTAAGGGGATTTTATAGTGTCAAATTAACCTGACGTATGTTTTTGGGATTGTGGGGCAAACCTGAGTACCCGGAGGAAACCCACGCAAACACAGGGAGGATATCCAGGAGGAAGGTCACAGGCGAGTTTCAAACCAACCTTTCTAACTGGAAGGCCACAGTGCTACCCACTGCACCACTGTGCCGCAGTTTTGTTTGTAATTATATACCAACATATTGTTATTCGTCTTTTACTTTGAACAAAATTCAAACCATTCTCGACTTTGAAATGGTTAACCGTTAACCAGGTACGGAAAGCCTTTTCGCGAAATCTTATTGGTCGCTGAATCATTTAATTTAACTCTTGTCTCAGATATCTCGCATTTTGCACTAATCTTACTTTATCCTTTTTCATCTATATTCGCCTTTGATCGCCTTTCTTCGACTTTGTTCGGAATCTCTATCTCCACATCCTTTCTACTAACTATTTATCCCTTCCCTTTCTGTGACATGTCCAACCATTCAATCCTGGTTTCTGATTCTTGAGTTCCGAAATAAATCCAACTCTGAGCTGTCCTCTCGATGTGCTTCGCTCCTAATCTTGTCCATCCGCCACCCGAACGAACCTCAACATTCCTCATCTCTTGCCATCATCCTGTCTTTGTCTCTTCTCACTGCCACAGTCTCCAACCCATACATACATCATAGCTGCCTTACTCACGTTCTGTACACCTTCCTTTGACTCTTCGAAACTCTTCTGTCACACAACACCCCTGAAACTTTTCTCCACCCACTCCAACCTGCCTGCACTCGTCTCTTCACCTCTTTTCCACACTCCCCGGACTATTGACCCCAAATACCTAAACTCCTGCACCTTCTTGACCTCAGCCCCCTGTAACCTCACTGTACTATTTCCCTCCCTCTCGTTCAAACACATGTATTCTGTCTTGCTGCGACTGACTTTCATTCCTCTTCTTTCTAGTGTTGACCTCCAACTTTCCAGGTGTCCCTCCACCTGCTTTCTGCTCTCACTACAAACTGGTATGATTCCACTTGCTATATCTTTCCAGACTGGTACCACTACAGGATTTCTGGCAAATGTTCCATTGACTTAACATTAAAAAAACACCACATTATCAATCTCTGCAAAAACATACCAGCCTCTATGGAAGAGTAAGGCTCTAGAAGGGGTTAAATGGGGTCTTGTTTATGTTAATCATCGTAACAAATTAAATTATTTTCTGACATAACTGACAGCTCCCTAGCAACCAAACTGTTTAACTTAGTGACCAAATATTGTGAACTCTAGCTTTATAGAGCTTATAGAGACAAATGGAACATTATATGATGTCCCTAACCCCTCCATAGCAACCAGACTGTTTAACATAGCAACAAATTTTACATCTTATGATGGAAAATCACAGAGAAATTGGGAATTAGTTAATATCCATCTCTGCGTTGGACTGGTGATATGTCCAGGGTGTACCCCTGCCTCTCGCCCAATGTACACTGGAGATAGCCACCAGCAGACCCCCGTGACCCCAAAAAGTTAATAAGTGGGTTGGAAAATAAATGCATGAATGATATCACTCATAATCTCATGGAAAACCTTATATGATGTCACACCCTCCCTCATAACAACCAAAAATTCCACCTTGGCAACCAATTCACTTTGGTTATAACGACACAGGCCAACATCAAAGTTTGTGTACAAGCTTTATCCAATTAAAGTTTTTGGTTATAGTTGTATTTCTTACTGTTTTTCGTTCTTACTGTATGAAAGGCACCTAAAATAAAATGAATTATTATTATTATTATCCAGGCAGACTGGAGTTTGGCCAAATCGGGTCTGGTTAAAATCGGTCAACAATAATCTTTTTAATGCATCAGAATCAACAAGTAAAGTTGTTTCCATAGACATAACTTATTTAATCTCCCTGCAAATCTATTTTCAAAGCATAAAACTTTCGTTACATGTTTATTGGTAATATGGTAATAGATACCTTCTCAAAATGGTCACACCACATCAGTTTGAAACCAGCACCACCATCCAGTCAAGACCTTGAGACCCTTAAATGTCTATTTTTTTGTTATCTGCCAATATTTCTTGCGTAGTGGGAGAATGCCCCCTAAGAAGCTTTCTGCTGAAGTCTTTGTGAGTGCTGGTTGAGAGCCCATTCTTTTCTTTCTGTTTGCCTGGGTGCCCTCCAAAGGCTTTCACTTAGCCATCTCACAACGTAGCGGTTTGATGTGAACAGATAGCTCATAATTAAACAGCTAGCGCAGGTGCGTGTGGGGTTCTCTGCGCTGTGTTTCTCAGTTAATGAGCACTGAGTATATTGGCATAATGCTCTACAGAAATACATTGGCCGCTGGAACATCAGAGCATTGGCAGAACTTCAACAATCGAAGCCCTAGATGTGATGAAAGTGGGCAGTCAGGGCTGAATCCTCTCCAGAGCATTGAATAAAATGACAGACCGAAGCATCAATCTGATGTGATAAATGATATGCATTCATGAGGGGAGCAGCATGAGTAGATATTAACTGATTCACTAATAAACAGTTTTTCCAGCTGTCAATCACTTGTTTTGCCCACCTACAATGAAAAAAAAGAAGAAATGTTTGGATCCTTTGAATGTTTGAAAGCTGACAAAGAAATTCATTGTGCAGTTTATTTAAAAAATGAGGAATACAAAAACAGGGAAAACAAACCATAAACAGGCATTTGTTTTAAATGGTTATAAACAGATTTGTTGATAAGTATTTGGAGTATAAGAAAGCGCACATTCAGAACATCTTAAGTTTGCCGGTGAACATTGAATGATTTGGAGCTAAATCTGGCTCTTTGGGACCAATTCAGGTAACCCTGTTTGATTAAAACCTTCTCATTGTCAAATGTGGAGCTGAGAGGATCCTATGGGCTGGGTTCTTCCAAGGGAAGGATGGGTCTGTAGTTTAACATTTTTGGTCAGAACCTCCATCCAATCATCAGCCAGGTCATTAAAAAAAAAAACAAGTTGTGTGTGAGTGTTCAAGTATGATAATGACCCAAAACATATGGCCATGCCAACGAAGCTGTCATTCAAGAAGAGGCAAATGAAGATCCTGGAGTGGCCTAGTCTGTATCCAGACTATACTCCCAGAAAATCTCCAAATAATGTCAACCTTTATTGACTGGAAAGAGCATTCTGAAAGTGCAGCAAACCTACTGCCAACTATACGCCCAAAGCGTCATCGGTTTGCAGCCGGGATGACAATCAGCACCTCCAAATCTGAGGCCCTGGTTCTGTGACCAATCTGTGGCCTGCCCTCTCCAGGTCGGTGGAGAGCTCCTGCCTCAGGTGGAGGAGTTCAAGTATCTCGGTGTCCTGTTCACGAGTGAGGAGACGGATCGGTGAAGAGGGAGCTTAAACAAACAAGCGACAAAACATAATGACAATGACAAACCCCTTAACATTAAAGAACATACGGCACCAGCTATGAAACCACCAGCTATGAAACCGCTTTTTTGACGTTGTTTGCAAAATATGTTTACCCATTTTACCCGATTCTGACTTGCCACAGTGTCACAACTGTGTCTTTATGTTTGAGCGCTAAGGCTTTAGAAACCCTTTACAAATCAACCATGAAATTAGCACAACTTCCTTAATGATCTAGAAGCTAGAAGCCAATGAAACCAGTATTCTGGTTCTTCTTCTTCCACTTGTTTTTTTTTTATGTTGGGTGGCAACCAACTTGTAAGATACATTTTCCTCCACCTGTACAGGAATAGTGGACCAGAGTCTTCCCACTGTGTATTTATGCTGACTATATTCTTCCCTTCAGTTGTGTTGGAAATCTGGTCCAATTCACGACATGAAGCTTCAGAGAGCGTGTGTGCGTTTCACGGTTGACCACATGGAGGAGCAGCTGCGCTTCTGCTCAATCTCTCTCTCTCTCTCTCTCTCTCTCTCTCTCTCTCTCTCTCTCTCTCTCTCTCTCTCTCACACACACACACACACACACGCACACGCACACACACACCTATAAACAGCGGCTGCTTGTACACAGGGTCTCACATTCTCACCCTCCCTCTCCTCTTCTCTCTCATGCGCGCGCGCTGTCATTTACGCCGCGCACGCACCGCAGCCCCCGCCAGACGCGCTAGAGGACACGGTTCGGTTCGGACATGATCCCGGCGCGGACCCGGAGATGAGGCTCAGAAATGGCACCTTCCTAACAGTCTTACTCTTCGGCTTGTGTGGGCTCATCTCGCTCTCCTGGTACACTGCATTCAGCAATTCCAAAGGTAAGAGGCGAGCGGAGAGGCGGCTTCTGTTTACATGCATCATGTGTGGGAAAGAGCCGCTGCTCTCGCGGTCTGCACGCGTTCACCATGCGCTGGAGCCGCGGAACCACGAGCCGCTGTCCGCGCGACGCTGCTGCCGCTCGGCGTGTTGTGTTCATGTGTTTACCTTTTGGCTCCATTCACTGCTCCTCAAAGTGTCAAAGAGGCCTGCTGGTCATTCCAGAGACTGGAGGGCTCACGTCAAGCTGAGTTCTGTTAGGACCACGTTGAGTGAACGGGGAATTCAAACCCCGAGCTGGTTTCAGATAGTTTTGTGAGGGTTTCCTGAGGGTTTGAGGGTGGAACATGCTGACTTGTTTAGATGAGACAGGATATGTAAAAGTTCTAGTCACCTTTGAGGTCTTTGACGTTTACATGGATTACACCATTCTCCAAGTTGTTTAAAAGCGTTATTTTATTTTGGATCAGATTTGGTGATTCCGCCAACAAAGGACCGCAATGAGAATGTTCTGGTTTTCTGAAGTGGTAGAAGATGTTCTCTTAGTCTGAAGTTGTTAGAGCTTCTGAGTATATCTGAATATTGTTGACCTTTACACACTGGTTTCCAGCTTCAAATCTTGCATTGATCCAGTTTCTAATAATTAAGCATTTGCTGCTACACCTGTGAGAACATGACTGCTTAGCTTTAAAAATGCTGACGGGGTGGTGGCGGTTGCTTTTTCTTCAAGTTGAGTTAGTTTCACAGACTGTTACTGGACTGATGAATGTGTAACTGGGTCTCATGAGCTGTTTGTTCCTCCAGTCCTCTGTGGTGTCTGTAATCTTGTCCGCTCCCATCAGGGAGAACATCTGCTTTTGCTCCTTTTTCATCCATAAACACATAACCTTCTGACCTCTTACAAGTGGCAATCCATTCTGTTTAGGCTTGCATTGCTAGTGTGGAATGATATTGTCAAAAGTTGCACACAGAGATCTCAAAGTTACTCAATTGTGTCATTGTCACAGTTAAATCTACTGTGTTGATGGCGAAGTAATAGCCCTGGGTGTGGCATTACACTATTTAATCCATTACGTTTTAGAAATTCATGGCACAAAAAGGAATAATTTGTTGGGCAGCACTTGTTTGGAAGCCTTGTCTGTAAGCCATCTATAGCCCTAGTCAGATGGGACTAGTTTTCCAAATGGCGTTTTAGTTAGAAATCTTATCAAAAGATGTCTTTCATGTTTGAAAAAAAATGTGATTTTTTACAAAGATAGAAGTGTCTGAGTTTGGCTTGCAGTCTCTTGATTGGTGGTCAAGCTCACGTGATCAGATTCCGTGGACTGTAACATTGAGTAAGAAATTCATTTGAATACTTAATTTCAACACACAACATATAATTACTGCTGAAATTAAAATAATTTTACCTGAAACTGATATTAATCAGTCTCAATTTTTTTTTGATTAAGCTCTTCTTGTTAATATTTTTCTAAATCCTATTTTTTTTAGGTTTAAAAATACGGGAATCTTGAATTCTGCAGCTGCAGATTGTATGGCAAGTTCACATTGTCCAAAAAAACACACGTTTTATTCAAGAGCATTTTCTCCAATCTCAGACATCCACAATCATAGGGGATGAGATTTTGCTGAAAAACAGTAGATCTTTTGATCTGGAATTTTTACAGGGTTCATGAGAGAAAAAAACAGAAATTGTTCATTCAGATCCTTAAAAGCACTAAGTACAGTATGTCTGAGAAGCAGAAATTTCTCTAATGACCCCTTGTCAAACTACTCTTGTCCAAAAAGGACTGAGTGGCATACCTTCGATTTTACTCAGCACAAACTTTTTTTTTGTTCTGGTTTCTTTGCATGTTTTAAAGTGGTCGTGAACTAAGAAGTGCTGGGCTTTTTAAAATGAGAGCTGATAAAATATAAAGCCACATTGAAAGTTTCATGGCTCCAATGTTTTGTTTTATTATACAAATTTCTTTTATTAAATGGGGCGATAAAGTGACTCGATTTACAGATATGCACCACACGTGGACTTCCAGCCTTTGCTCTTACTAATGCTAATAGTCAAACAAAAGCAAAGGTGCTACTAGCTAAACAGGAGCTGATTTCTGTCCGCTCTGTTCCCGGCTGTATGACTACAAAACAACTGGCTTCTCTCAGAATCAGACCCCTTTTTTGAATAAAGGGTGTGTACTGAGGAGTGAGCTAGTGTTTAGAAGAGCCCATCTGTTTTTTCTTTTTAAGTTTTTACAAAGATTTGTTTAGGGAAAAGGGGCAAATGAGTTTTAGTCAAAACTCGATGAGAAGCAGAACTCTAACGATATACTTGGAGCCAACAGAGAACAAATTATGTGGGTAAATCTTTCAAAAGGCAATTGTTTCCTTCGAATACATAACTTGCGGTATTTTAAACAGGGCATGCCATTGACCAGTGGCGTTGGAATGGACTAGTTTGAGTTATCTGAGTTGCCTAAAGGTTTAGCTTTCAGACGCACACAGGCACACAGCGTTGTTTTTTTTTTCTCTCTCTCCCATCAAACGCACTTGTATGGCACAATCACATACATTTAACTCACTGTATTCATTACAAAATAAAAAAAAACAAATGAACTTTCTAGGCAGTTGATTAATCAGTCTTCTGATCTGGCTGAAAAGATTTTAAAAGAGAAACCATTATGTAGGGAATGTAGAGAAACTGCAACAAGATTTTAAAACTTTAACAAAGATCTGCTATAAAATGGTGGTTGCTATAGTTACTTTCAAAAGATTGAACTGCTTTTTTTTAAGTAATTGAAAGTATGTATTTTAATCTAGCCACAGGGGTTGCAAGCCAGTGACTTCTGTGCCGGTCCCAAGCCTGGATAAATAAAGAGGGTTGCGTCAGGAAGGGCATCCGGCGTAAAATATGCCAAAAACAAATATGCGAGTCACCAAATCGATTTTCATACCGGATCGGTCGAGGCCCGGGTTAACAACGACCGCCTCCAGTGCTGTTGACTTACAGGGTGCCGGTGGAAATTGGACTCAAGAGTAGAGGATACTGAGGACAGAGTTAGGTGGAACAGGATGATTCGCTGTGGCGACCCCTAAACTGGGAACAGCCGAAAGGAACAGAAGAAGAATTGAAAGTATGTATTTTAAACCTGGTTTTATTAAAAGAGCATTGGAAAAGGAAGTCATGCATATATTAACAGGTGTTTAGTTAGAGAGAGGAGGAGATGGTAGGTGAGTGAGAAGCCCTGCCCACTTCCAGAAACTGGGTGAAACATTTAAGAGTGGGAAAATGTGCACTTATCCCAATAAACTGTGCGTTTTGCTGTTAAAATAACTGTATTATATAATTTGACAGCCATGAACAATACAAACTAAAAATGAGCCCTGAACTGTTCTGACGTCAGATTCTTTTTGTGACCAAAATCATTAAAATGTAAAATGGACAACCCTTGTCCTGGAGTCTTGTAGCCCTGTACCGTAAGTATGCATGGCTAATCAAGTAATTCATGTTATCTTGGTTTGTTTGGACCTCCTGGTGTGTATACTAGAGGACGGCACTCCAGGAATAGTGTTGTCCGCTCCCGTGTATTGAATATGGATGAATGAAAAAGATCAGTGGGAGGAATGGCACCGTTTGATGGCCGCAGGAAGGAACTCTTCAGTAGAATGTTGTGAAAGGATGGAGCTATCTGACAGTTCTAGCAAGGAGTCCAGCTATACATCACCACCAGCTCTTCTGTTAGAAGAGTTTAGCAGATCATGTGTCTGTTGCTCTCACTCTGCTTCCCTTTCACACTCCAGCCTTGCAAAACACCACTGGCTGCCACAGACTCGTAAAGCATCATAAGAATGGTCTGACAAATGACTAGAGCCTTCTTGGAACTTAGTTCAGATTTTTCTTGTAGGGATATTTAATGTTTTTTGTCCAAGAACACTCCGGGGGCTTCATGTATAAATCCTTCGGATGTCCAAACGAAATCACTCAGCATTCAGATTTACTTACAGTGAAATGCACATTGTAATATAGATTTCTCTACACATGCTTCATGTCTGACATATGTTCATTTCTGTCTTTTTTTCTGCCCTGTAAGCGAATGAAGTCAAGCAGCAAGTCAGTGGTCAGTGGTCAGTACTAACCCAGGACCTGTGAATACCCAATAAAAACCCAACAAGCCATTCAAATGCAAATGCTACACGATTTTTTTTTAAAGTGTTCTATATTTCATTGACTAGTTTTTTTGCTGGTGTATTAAAAAAAAAAACGTGTGTGTATATATGTATATATATAGAGCAAGCCAAACTTTAGTAATTTTATATATATATATATTACTAAAGTTTGGAATTATGCTTTCACCTATTGGCTTGCTCTCTTCATTCTGTTTTTTTTCTTCTCCACTAATTGCCCACAATTTAATTAAAACAAATATTTATTAACGATAAGCTCAGTATTATAAATAAATATCTATATACATTTATTTGAAAGTGCAAGTTAGTCAATATGTGTACCCACAGTTAATGTATTAATAAAAATGCTTGAATAAGAATAATTGTAGGTGACTGGTCCTGTAATAATTGTGCACACCATATTTGAATAGCCTTCATTTTGGTATGTTTTATTTGTGCTGTCTGTGGAGGCACAAAGCAAGTTCAGACAGGCCTGAGAAACTCAGACACTGGAAAGGAGGATAAAGGAAGAAGCTGCTATGAAGTTAATGGGATTTCTCACAGAGGAAATCTTATTTTCACTCGTCAAATTTTAGGTTGATCTGTTCAGTTTTTCTCTTGTCCATGTGGCAATCAAATACAAATCTCATCATAAACTGTGTCAGTCCTGAGTGAAATGTTCTCTTTCAAACTTTTCCAATGATTCCTGATCTGTGGAGATCTGTGATCTTCACTTCCAGTTTTATCACACTACACCTGCGTCCAACATTTATCTGCAAGTGTGCGAGGAAACATTGTAACCCACTCATGCAAAGGCTTTTCAAACAAGTGTCGAAACACAATCTGTACAAGATGCATATTTAATGAAAGAATTTTACAATTTCCTGTTACTTGCAGCAACTAAACCCTTACAATTACCCTTCTATTT
This sequence comes from Danionella cerebrum, assembly GCA_007224835.1. Classification (NCBI taxonomy): domain Eukaryota; kingdom Metazoa; phylum Chordata; class Actinopteri; order Cypriniformes; family Danionidae; genus Danionella; species Danionella cerebrum. The sequence goes on along the minus strand of SRMA01025183.1, from coordinate 151,046 downwards.
TTTAAAGCACAATGGAACAAAACTGCTTGGAACAGTGTGTGAAGTTTAGCAGAGGTCTCAACACTTTAGATTTTTCTTATAAAACCAAAAAATATTGCTCTCAATATTTGAGATTTGTGCATCGAAAAAAATAGAGAATGCTCAAAATGATATATTGAGCACTGCCACAAAAACTTTTAACAATAATTTATTAGAGCTAATTGCTCAAGAAGGCCCCAGACGTCTAAAGAATAATAATAATTTCAATGTTTAATCCATGTGTATGAAATGTAGTGACGCTCATTAACCAATGAACAATTGAGAAGAGTGTTTTGAATATAATAGATGTTTAATGTACTCTCAAAAATGTAATTAAAATAATTGATTACAGGATAGTTTATAATCATTAAGGAAAACAACTCAGAATACAACTTTTTCAAAAATGAATCTGCTGGCAAAGGCTGTTTGCAGTCGGAGAATCACAGTTTGATTCGAAATCATTGGTTGCAGTGTGACCACATCTAAACACATTCCTTTGTGTTGATTTTACTAGATTGACTGTGTTCCACTAACCAGATGCAGTTTCCAGTTGCTTCTGGAAAGTTTCTCAAATCCCCTGCTGGACTGTTTGGCACAGTCAGTTTCAGTCAGTGTTGAGTAGCTTTTGGAGAAAGCTCAAACCTAGGATCAGTAGATGGCTGTGCAGCTTAATATAAATACTCCATTAATATAAATAGTCCATTAATTAAATGGATGGATGGAGTAAAATATGATAAAGCTGTGTCATCGGCATCCAAGCTGGAGCTACTATGGCAAAGCTGCAGACACTTGCAAAAAAAGGCTCGTTCACATGATTGTTGCTCCTGCTTCTGCACTCCTTAAAACCCTTCACAAGGAATTGGGTTGTGAACCAAGAAACCGAAAAGCTTCGGGTTTTAAAAAGCTGCATCCACCATGACGCCATGAACCCCGTCTTGTCCAGGACAACTCAACTTTCACCTACAGATCAAGTGCAAATCAGAAGATGCTCTGTGCCAGGGTGGGAAGTACTCTACATTTGTATAGCTTCCACTTTGTCCAGATGTGACGAAAGAGTTGATAAAGTTAAAGTCAGGAAGAACATCTGCTGTTACCATCCCTAGTTTACAATGTTCAGAATGGAAGAAGAGGAAATTCACAAGGTGTTACCTCACTATCCTCTCACAGCTCCTTTTGTTCATACCCATGATGAATATGCCATGCCAAGTCACATTTTTGTATCTTTGTCACAATTTCCAGGCGGATTGGTTTCAATGCTGCATGGCAATGAGGAAACAAACAAACTGGACCTCTCTTAACGCCACTTTCATGACAATATATGTATTTTAAATATATGCATCACCATTGTTTTGGTCGTTTATAAGGACTAATGTATGTTTCTTCCTGTTACCATATTTTTGGTAGGTTATTGGGACACGGAATGGAACGAAACCCAATGTTGGAATGATCATAGCTCTGCTCCTGCTCCATGCTATCCCTTTGTCCAATCTTAATAACTTAACCAGTTAAAAAATTCGTGGTTGAATGGGTATCAACGGGGACATCTCACATCAGACCGCACAGAAACTACACGAAGGGAAGAACTAAATGGAGTTTCGCATTGCTATATCGTATCCATTCTTCATAAGGAGAATAACCAATGAAACCTGACGTAGGACGTAAAATAGCCCCTTGGTTGCGCTTATTCCACATTTTCATAGCAACTTCGGACAGGAAACATGAAAGAATTCGCAATAAATCATCTCTTTTTCCACATTTTTGTCAAACTGCTTGACGCTTGACATTCATGATTTTTTTCGAATTCTTCTCTGTTGTCCTCTTCTTTCCTGTTTCTTTGTGTGGTGCAGAGAGCATTTGTTGTCCCGCCATCTTCAGGCAGGAAGCGTCATTGCATCAATATTTCCTCGACCCAGACAAAGAGCAACCTGCTGAAAAGCAATCAGAAGATTTGCTTGAATTTCAATTCTCGGATCAGTGTGCTGAGGCTTTAACTCTTTTTTTTTTTTTTTTTTTTATTAGACAAAAAAAGAGAGTTTTCTGCCAAACTCTGGCTGCATGGGGACTAAACCGGGGTGATTGAAAGCGATTGACAGTGCATACTGTAAAAGATCTGGCTGGCTGGAAGCTTTCCTAGAGAGGTGGAGTGAAGGCTCTCATTATCTGAATCCTCAAAGAGATAAAGATCAGGCTTGGCCTCCTGATCCTTCTCATTTACTTCTTGTTTAGTCTCTCTTTTTTCTCTCTCTTGCTAGCTCACCCAGAGTGAAGCCCTGCAGGTATCACATTGCCTTTCCTTCCATCTTGAGCCGATGTGATACTCCCCAGTTACGCAGAATCCTCCCAGAAGAGATGACACAAGGAATCTGAGCAACAGTCCATTGATTTTTAATCTTTCATGGATTATACAGAAGGAGTAACCAGATTCTTTGTTTGCTTCTGGAAATAATATGCTGCATTGTTCTGGAGAGTTCTAGTTGCCGATTGTTTTAAAAGGGTCCTGAATTAGACATGTATATCACGATTTTTACATCAAAAAACAAATGAAGAATATATATTTTTAAGGATTACCTACAAGTTGCATATTCATGACCTTTAGAATATAGGCATATACCATAAATTCTTAGTTGAATTGATAAATGCACAGATAAGCTCAATATGGTTAACAAGAGGAAGTAAACTTGTCTCTAATTGTCAACATAATTTTAGCAAAGGAGACATAAAACTAAAATGATGTGATTATTGACCCATAAGAATTGTATTTTAAGAATGGTGACTAATTGGTCAAATATCTAGAAAAAGTGAGTCCACCCCTAAGTTTTTCACGTTCTGTTTACACATTATTATAAACTTGGGCCCATATCTTATTTTTGTGTTTACACTTGCTATTGCATCATGCATTGCTCAGACGTAGGGGGTCATTGCACCTCACAGATACCAATATGGAAAAATGTGCCAAATGGCAACCTTCTTTTTAGGCAGAGAAGGAGGAATTGGGAAGCTTGTGCATATGGTTTTGTTAATAAAGTGTTGACAATTCAGAGCAACATCTGAGAGGGTGAGAGTTCTCAGGATGCTCAGCATATTGTGGTGGGTATTACCAAGGAGCAGTGGTTCCAAAGTTTAAGGCTGAGCAAGCAAACGTTTGATATGCTTTGTTATCGTTTGCCCATACTCCTCTCTTACTACACATTTCATCAGGCTATCCCTTTGCAAATACACATAGGGTTTCTTTCTTTAATTTGGCGCTGACACACTTCCCCGTATACTTGCTACACACCCTCCCTGGACCAACACTTTCTGTTTTAAAACCATTTTGACAACATGAATGTAATGCTTCCTATTTCCCTGTTTACGTAACAGTCACATCGACTCATATCTGATTTATTTCCAGATCAATCACTTTTTTTCCTCACATCATAACTTTTAGTTGTCTCTTTTCAGCATAACACTGGCATATCCTGAGCACCTTTCCGTGAAGAGAATTTCTTGCGGGAAAAGGTTGTGGACCACTGTTTTATAGGTGGTCTTGACGAATGAGACTAGAGAGCACTTTAAATTTAATTGTACTTATGATGCTAAAGGTTTATTTATAACTCCGTCAGCTTGCATTTCTTAAACACATGCTGTATGATTCACAAATACAAAGGAACCGCAGCACTCTGATTCCTAAACATTGATCAGATCATCTTTTCTGACGGCAGTGTTAGATTTGTTTAAGCTGGCTTGCTATCTGTCAAAATTTGGGATCGCGTATGCATGTAGGGGAAAAAAAAAGAACTGTTGGAGTTTCATTTGATCGATTTCTTGAAGTCTTTCAAGATGGTATTGGACCTCTCCTAGACTCTACTAAAACTTTCCTACCACTGTTTTATTTTGTTGACATCCAAAGTTTGCAGTCAAAGCTTCTTCAGGTATTTTGGTATTGTGATGGGGTTCTCGTTTCTATGTCCTAAGGGCTTCCAAACATTTTACTTGTAATGCAAATCCAGGCTTTCACAGGAAGCGTTCTAACCCTTTTTTGCTTGTGTACATTCTCCAATTTGGATCCACATTCTCATCATGGTGATTGGTGATCTTGATCTGTCAATGTGAGAGTTTGAGCCTTGTGATGAATTGGCAAGTGTGTACCACTGCTTCACAGCCAATGACAAATCTCCCACTAAGAAAGAAAATGAGCCAGTTTGTAAAAGTGAAACATTCTTATTGTACACCAACCTTTTTCCTTTTAAGAGTGAACCAAACTTCCATTAGTGTTTTCTTTAATCTCCCTAGATTCAAGAGCCTTATGTGTGCTTTCCAAAACATTGAATCTGCAGACTGTTTGGTAGCAAAGCATTGCTGGAGTCATGTCTCTGCAATCAACAAGAACCAAATCACTGAGCAATTGATGAATGAAGTGCAGAAATATCACCATCTGTATGACTGTTCTTTGTGGAGTACAAAGATTCTCGGATGGCAGATTTTATTGTATAGAAGAACTGTACACAGCTAGACACCACTTGCTATTGTTTATAAAATAATACAGACAAACTATGTGTGTACGTAGGCTTGATGCTGAAGTACAAAATGGTCTTTATTGTGTTTAATGAAAAGTCAGCAAACTAGCCTTGAGGTTCCTCCCTAGTCTTAGTACTACTGCATGATTTAAGCTTAAATGTTGTTTGTCTGTTTATCACAGTCTTGAGTCCAGCTTGAACACATTTACTAGATCTGAGCCATGCTTCATCTTTATAGACCTATCTGTATTTGTCAAATTTCCTAATTGCCCAGCAGTGACTAGCAGTCGATTTTCTTTATGGAAGATAAATCGAAAACTTAATCAATAAATATCTTATTTTTTTCAGTTTGAAGCTTTTTTTCAGAAAACAATCAGGAACTGTTAGACTGCTATAGCGTAGAACCAAAGATTTTGTACCATCTTCCCTGAGGTGTAGTACAAGTTGTTCAAGTGACTAAAGGCATTTGTTTACTTGGAGACATCTCTGGTGGTTGCATTAAGCTTTTTAAATTTGTCAAAGTGGTTTGTCCAAGCAACAAGTGTTTGTTTCATTAAGGTTTTCTACATAATTTTTGTGTTCATCACAGCTTTGCTGTCAATGTTTTTTTGCATTAAATTTTTTTCCACTTTCTGCCCCATGCTGATTGTTTTAATTCTTATCGTGTCCCAACCATGTAGCATAAATGTATTAATATAAGATATTCTCCCTCAACTTTCTTCGTAATTTTTCACTTGGTTTTAGAGTGAAAGATTGTGATTAAAATCGCAATGTACATGTTTGTAGCATTTCTTTTTAGAATTGTGCTAATTCATCTGTAACTACACCCATTGTCACAATGCTTGAAAATTCACAACTGTGCTCTCGCATTTTTGGAGTGCACTGGTTGATTGTTCTCTGGTGAGGTTCTTATCATTACAGTTGTTTCGTATTCATGTGTGACTAGAATTGTTCTGTGACCGTTGTTTTGTTGAGCACATGGCTTTGTTCTTTTTCAAGTATCATGTGCTCTCCTGTATTTCAGTTGTATTCAGGCGTGTTGTGAATACATTGATGAAATTGCACAATAAATAAAAATGAGCTTGATGAGTGTGCTGGCTACAATACATTTTATTTGCATGATTAAATGTAGTTTGTAATTTGCAAGTCGCGAATAAAATGAATGAGAATTGCCATGTTTCACTCTATGAAGAACTAATTTGTGTTTTACCAAGAAGTTTAAATGTAATTAATGAGAGGGATATTGCTAGGACGCTTCTTTTTGTGAATTGTCTGTGTGAATTGAGTGAGATTGGCCCAATAACTTGTCAACGGTTTTCCACAGAGAGGAAGAGGCTCCAGCAGTGACCACAACCCTCACAATCCGGATAAAAGGATGCAACAGATTAGTGTTTTTCTGTGCTTTATGGTGGCCTTTGCTATATACAAGATAACAATAAATGGGCTTTAAGATCTATACATAAATGAAATCAATATGTTATCTTCTGATATACTCAAAGTTATCTAGTTGTTTGGAGGAAAGCATTCTTTTCACAGGGGATTCCTACTGAAGAGCTTTTGCCATAGTAGCACCCCCAGGCACCTGCCCCAAGAGCTTGTGTGGAAATAACCATGTGACAGTCAGCACCGGTCTGTCAACTTAAAGTGAAGGGGTTTCTGGTTTAACCTTTGCAGTGTTACAGTAACTGTACTCCAGTCACAGATTCATGTTTGAGTCAAACCAGTTTTACTTTATTTTTAACTAGCAATGCTAGATCTGCATGCTAATCAAGGGGTTATTCAGATTTCCCTGGGAGTGTTTACTGTGTTGTGGGAGTCTTCACCTTTGGAAAGGCTTGAATTATTCAGTGCTGGAGTAGCTCTAGACTACTTGAAACCCTTCCTCAATAGAGGCCCATCTGAAAAGAGAGCCAGAGCTCAAACCAACTGACCGAAGGACGTCATAATATATTATTCATTCATGGCCCCCAAAGCTTGAATCAGTGGGGTGTTTGGGCTTTCTTCTTTTTTTATTGTGATGGGCAACTTCGAGGATGTTGTATTATAAAAAAAAATGTTTAAAAGGATTGATTGTCGAGGGCAAGTGCGTTTAGTAATAATGCTTGCAACACTTACATATTTTTAGCATTGTAACCAATATATAACCAATTTCATTTTTGAAAACTGGGCCTTGTTTATAAGAGCAAGGGGCAAAAAACATAACTGTGCATCACTTTGAGATTTTTACTCCATGCTCTGTACAGTACACCACCGTTCCATCTATGTTGGCGTTTGCCAGTTATAACTGTTCTGATTTACTCTTAAATTAGTCCCTAGTAATATTATTATATTATTATATGAATAGTATCCCAAATAGTATTATATTAATAGTCACAAATAATATTATTTTTTTTATTTTAATTCTATCCCAATGTTTTCATGGTCATTCTCCTCATAACAGTCCGATCTGGTCACCAATCAGTCATTGTTGTGCTTATCACATGACCAGCAGATTCAACTGTTTAGAGATTGAATCTTCTTTTCAAAACATTTTCTCTTTGGATTTCATTTGGTTTGGCCAACATTGCTGTGTTACAATTCTTTACAAGTAAAGCTTGAGTGTCAACAGCCAATGATGGTGACAAGGAGAGAGAGGAAGTAGCTTCCTGTTAATTGTTTTTTTTTTTTTTTTTGTTTGTTTGTTTTGAAAAGAAAATTATCTTTTCAATGCCAAAAAACTTAATTACATAACTGCTTGAGATCCATCACTCAAAGCAGACCTGAGGTCGTGAATTTGACCAATTATCAGAATTACATATTTGATGTATTTTAGACTTACTGCTGGATGTTTTGTCTCTTTAAATATTTCACTTAATTTTTTTGTCGAATAGGTGTGAATTTTACTAGTTTCACGCTTCATTGAGTTAATGCAGATTAAATATGAGATGGAAAGAATGTCAACTTGGATAATAAATTAAAGTTTTTATCTTCAGACAGTAAATATTGACTGTGACGTCCACGATCACCTCATGTTCCGAATTTTTCAACAATGTTTATAGTGCGACATGTTAAATCCTTAAACAGAACTGTTAAAACTAGCTTGTTTCATTAAAAATGGTTACAATCCTTTAAAATAAATAATCTTGGTGCAAATGTTTTCCATTATAGTTGATCGTCTGTACATTGTATCAATTGTATCCACCTGTCATCAACACCTTAAACTTCATCTTGTTTAGCTTTTTCGAAACTGAAAAAAAAACATGCTTTGAGGGCAAATGATAATCCCCATGAAGCATCGCTAAGGCTTAATCTAGTGTTAAGAAATGTGCATATAATAGTTTTAAGCCCTTGTAAATAAGCTAAAATTACTTTGAAAGAATGCTGTGTGATCTGCGGACACAAATCTCTTGAAAAAATATGTCATCATAGAACGCTAAAGCTAACTTTTATAGCAGGATGTGTTTACCTTGTAAAATAGCACTCATTCAAGTTATTTTCATGGCAGTGAATGCAAATTACACACACCAGGGACTTGAACAAGGAAGCTTCCCCTCACTGTAATATATTTTTTGTTTAATACGATTGTATACCACACGGCTGACAGCTCTATAATTCTGTTTCCAACTTAATGGTTGGAACAAGTACTGGAGCTTTTTTTTCTGCATTTTATTAGAACACACTATGTAAAGTTGTGTGTGTGCTCGGGGATGTGCCTTTAAGCAGGAGCAGTCTTGTCTCTCTTAATTTAGCCTCGGTGTCGCAGTTCATGCAGCCCTTTTCTTTCACTCATTATATGATGTGGCGCTCTGCCAAAGGCTACATTATGCAAGCCAGCCTGCTTCCTGATGGCGCGCACACACATCCACATACTCATGCGCTGGATTGAAAAGCAGGTTAGCAGCAGGTGGCATCATTCATCATTAATGCGGCTGATGTTTCACCTGAGATTTCCATACGGAGGCGCGCAGGTGCGTGCACCTAATGCGCATTCAAAGTTACACTGGGTTGACTGGAGAAAATGGGCCAAATGTTTACTAGATGACCTCAATCCTGGTCTCTGAGAGGACTTGTCATTCCACACATCACAAAGTCATCATAAATGTAGAATAATTAAGAAAAATATGCATCAGCATGGTTCAACATATTAATTTTTTTGCATTAGTTCTTTTTTAAACGTCATAAAATGGATCAAAAGAAATCCATTTTAATTTCTTAATAATAGTATATGTACAGAATAAATGATCATGTTTAAATGTGAACTCCGAACTGTTAAAAAGGCCAAAATCCCAATTTGGAGAAATATTAGATTTTCAGAATTCATACAAAAACAATTCACAGGGTTTAAATTCCTACAAGTTCCTACATACAACACCCCATAATGAAGTTTTTTGTTTGATTCTTGCAAATATTGTGAATATTAAATATTCACAGCCTTTGCTCAATAATGTGTCTAGCCTCAATCTTCTTTGCAGTAGATCTCAAGCTCCATCAGGAGGGATTTACAGCGTTGATGTTCAGTGATGAGGATTCAAATGGGATTCAAGTCTGGGCTCTGATTTTGACAAAAACATTCACAGAGTTGTACTGAAGTCTTTAACCTCCGACGCTATATAGTCTCCCAGTTTCTGAAAACATCACCACAGCCTAACACTCCCACCACCATGCTTCACTGTAGGGATGGTGGTAAAGTGTGGTAAAGTTCATGTTTGTTGAAGGGCTGACTTAAACAGTCAGATTTAGAAGAATATGACCCAATAAAAACTAGTAACTTGTTTACCATTTGGTTGGCAACCAATAACATTCATTCATCTATTTATTTTCCAACCCGCTTATTCCCTTTCAGGGTCACAGGGGTCTGCCGGTGCACATTGGGCGAAAGGTTGGGTACACCCTGGACAGGTTGCCAGTCCATTGCAGGCCGCAACCACCAACGTGTTTTGTTTAAAAATTTTATTTCAACATTTTTTTTAAATACAAACTCTAGCTCACACAAAAAAAAAAAATGTTAGCAACTTGCTTTTACTTGAACATGAAGTCCATGTGCTGGTCCTTTGGAAGAAAAGAATTGATAACTCGTTTGTAGAAGTGTTCTTTTTCTTTTTAATAATGACATTAGGCCTCATCTAACTGCACGTCATGAAGGGATGCTATTGTTTAAATGGTCAAAGGTTACTTTTCACGTTTGGTTCGTGCTCAGACATGTGTTGTAGAGAACCCTGTCTGAATGTATCACAGGTGGATCCCAATGAAGCTGAAAAAACATCAAGGATCACCTTAAAAAAGTTAATATTAATAATAAATTAAATAATAATAATAATAACAAATTTAGCAAAAAACAACCAAACCTTTATTTTAACATGGGGTATTGTGTAGAAACATCACAAAAAAAAGGAGAATGAAACAAAAAGAAAACTGTGGAACAACTGCAATGAACAGTGCTAAAAATAAAATAAAAAAGCAAAAAATAAACTGCATCATTGTGAACAATTTATGATTGTTGTTCGATTTATAGTTTCGTTTTTTTTTGGGGTTTTTTTCACGATTCTCATGAGGCTAGTGTTGTGAAGCCAAACCGTACAAAAACAGCTTAAAGCATCATTTATGAAATCACATCAGTCATAATTAGCTTTTTTCAGTTCAGAGGAAACTGAGTATTAACTGGGCATTCGTGCTTTTGGTGAACTAATCCACACACAGAGGAGAAAAGAGGGCAGTCGGGACCCAGATTAATTCTTGTGTTAATGGCTCAGATAATCTGCAGGGCAAAATGCCAGCGGTTTTTGCTTGAGCAAAATCTCCCTTTGGCCGTCGTACTCAAATATGCCATAAATACTCCAGAGAGTAGTGATGAGGACATGGAGACAGGACACGACAGTCTGGTACTGATGGACTGAACACATTAACTCTTTGCTCTCTGTGGAATAAACCTCCATCCATCATCATCACTTGTCCATAAAACTGTTAGTCTTCTGAAGTTAGTTTAATATGTTCAAGACTTGAGTGAAACACACTTATTTCATTTAGCGTTATTTAACATCTATTTTTCATAGTCTACTCAAATTTGATTGTATACATATTTTTGACCCTTAAGTTTGTCCGGGAGGGGCTCTGTTGTTGTTTTTTATTCATGTGCCATCTAACTTTTGGAAGCGCTTCTGCATATATAGGCAAACATGTGGATGTGAACAGCCTTTGAATGCTGTCAAAACTGAAACTGGAAGAAAAACACGTTTAGGACTTAAAGTAATATACTTCTGGTTGAACCCATCGCATATTCTTAGGCAGTATTTTCTGCCTCTTTTCACTTTGGTTGGTGAAGTGGACTTTGACCTTTCAGGATGCTCTACACTTTGTTGTTTGTGCTGGAGCTGTTCACCAGCTCACAGTTTCAGAAGATGTTCAATCGTGCTGATTTTTCTTCTCATAATAGTTTTAATCTTGCCCTTCCAGACGGTTAAATTTAACCTGCAGTTTGACCTCTTTTGAAGGCTACTGAGGCTTCTTCATTCCTGGTTGTCATCGGTGTGTTTTATTTGTTGGCTAACATTTGCCTGAGGTTTGTCTTCCTGAATGCACGGAAGCCAAGAGAGATTTTCCCACAAGGCATTGCTCCTACTGCACTGTCCGAGTTTACTTTCAGCTTCTCTCATCGTCTATTACAGCGGCAGACCTTTTGATACAATGCTTACTTTTTCTCCATGCTTAATGGGATGTGGCAATGGTATCACATTAATTTTATCACATTAAACGCTATAATAACGCATTTCTAAAGATTTCTAAAGAAGTTTGGTACACAAGGCACATACCTTCTTTGTATGTGTTTTTCGCAAAGGTGGAGGAGAAGCTTTCCCCAAACACACCTCCAGGCTTTATTCTTGGCTGTTTGACCAAGAAGGAGAGCGATTGAGGTCTGTGCCTGATGACCTGGCCTCCAGTCGCCTGACATAGAGAAGGACAGTAGAGGGAAGGAAAACACATCCAATTTAGAGAACTCTCCATGAGGCTCATTGAGAAAATAGCAGGGGTGTGGAAATATTTCGATTAACCGGAAGTGGTTAGAACCAGGATTTTAGTTGAAGAGTTTAGAACAGTAGACAAGAAGTAGTTTTTGTCTTACATGCGGTTTGTGCAATACGACCCAAGAATTTACAAGACTTCTAGACTAATTGCCAAGAAGAACTGGCTGCTTTACCAACAGAGAAGATAAAGAACCTCATTGACAACTACCTTAAGAGACTTCAGGCTGTTATTGGTGATAAATGGGGGAATATGAAATGTTAAGAGCTAAACTTTTGATCAGGGTCATTTGGAAGGTTTCTGTTGTCATTGTGATTTAATAATAAATGGCTTTACCCAACCACTCACTATGAGTATTTGGAAAAAATTGTGTTATTTTTTAAAAAAATGGCTAAGAAATCAGAAAATTTGCAAACTTATGAGCACAACATAATTGTGGGATTGACCAATGTGTTTATGGGCATGTGATGTAATTATGATGCATCTCTAACATCAGTCGTATGTTTCCTGTTTTTTTTTTTTTTTGTAAATGTGGTCTAATGCTCATTGATTTCTGATGCTCTGTTTACCCTTTAGCTGTTGCTGCTGCAGACTTTCCATCATAGAGGTTTATGTTGACTTTATCAGTGCTTTATAAACAATTAGTACATGTAAATGATCTCTGCTTGAAGATTTTACTCTTGATTTTATCAGCAAAACATGGAAGAAAAGGGCACTTGTGAAATTGTGCGCTAGAAATAACCATGCTGCTGCAGTCATCATTGCTCATGAGGAGGATATTACGGTGAAGAGCCCCAGGGACCCTTACGACCCCCTGTCAAGGTCAATACATCTCTGAAAACATCAGAGAGTTTGACCAAGGCCAGGTGCTTGTAAAATGTCATGTCATGTGACCAGGGCAGTTGTTAGACCCTCCATACAGGGAAGCAGTTCCAGTGAAATATCATTGTGCCCCAGAAGAGACGATCAGTGTTTGCGATTAATACTGTCAGACAGCCGTGTTCCTCAATAACACTTCTGCAGCTCAGCATGCAAACATATCACTTTTGTCTTGTGTAGAAATAAACGAAGCTGAAAATATTTTTGGGATATTTTGTTTACTAGACCAGTCTTAAGCCTTTTTGAATATGATGCTACATTTATGGCCAGTTCTCATTTTACTGTACATCTCAAGCTCCGTCAAGTTAATCCACTTAATAAAAAATACTTTTTTTTTTGGCATTAAAACCTGAGTGTACACAGCAAAAAAAAACAACAACTTAGTAAATGTCAATTTGAATTTTTTTTTCTCATTAATTCATTTTCTTAACCATTTGTTCCTTTCACCCCAGAGGGATTATCCAGCTCTCTGAGTCCATCACAGTAATTTATTATCTTTTAATTAAATTACTTTAAATTACTGGTTTCTGATCACCAGAAATAGGCCTAGTCAATTTACCAGCTTCACCCCCCTACTGTTCCGAAAAAGACAGAAATATATTCATACAAGTGTATTGTCTTAGATGATTGTAGATTAGCAAATAACCTTTTATTTTAAAGAATTTAGTTTTTGAAACACTTCAATTGAGGACACGGATGGTCTTGTGATGATAAAGATATTTGGCAAAACAATCATAGGGGGTTTGTTTTTTATTCTTTAAAGCCACTCGGTTGCTCGGGAAACACTTTATTCTTGACAGAAGAGCGGATCAGAACAAAATCTGTTGTGAAGGGAATTTGTCACAATGATTCCAAGATTTCAAAACACTTCTATGGTAATATTCCTGAGTCACGGCGAATCTAAGATCAGAGCTTGGGGGGTCTCTGCCTCAAATAAACCCTCATACACACAATGAATCCAAACGGTTAGTGGTTAGAAACAAGAACCTGCTCCTAATAAATATTAGATTTTCTGATGAACGACTGGTTCACTGAATCGTTTGTACAGTGGCAAATCCTCAAGAAGCTTTTAGGATGGTCGTGGTACATGGGCTCCTGAGAAATTAAGGTTCAGTGCTTGTTATTTGTTTCATTTAAGGGGGAAAATTTGCATCTGGGAAATTTCAGGATGCATTTTGTGGACTTTTACTTAAGAAAAACTTGGTCCTGGAACACGATCATCTGAGAAAATGTTTTTATATGTTTATATTTGAAGCACAATCTTAATTTATGTATTTTAATTGAACAGACAGAGGCAAGTGACGTAGTGGTGGAGTTGGTTGTCCTATAACCGGAAGTTTCGATGCTCACCAGGTCCATTTTGCCATTGTGGCCTTTTGCCAAGCAACTTCACCAGCGTTGCTTTGTATGGATTGTTTACAACTGGTGGGGTGTGTTTGGGGATGTGCAGGAGGCTGAGGGCTACCAAAGTAGCTCATCACCACCATTGTCTGAATGTGGTGTCTTTGGGCATCTGGAAAAGCACTATATAAATTGAAGACATTTTTACATTTGACAAATCAAGTAAAATTTAAATGTTCTGTAAATAATTTTTCTCAGAATTAATACCATCCTTTAAATGCACATTGAGATTTACGTTTCATAATTATATATATATATATATAAAAACTTTTGGATTCAGTGTAGAAAGAAATGATGCAGCTTTGTTAAACTGTTACGTGTATTTCCCTAATTAGTGTATGGTTCAGCTCTGGTTTAATACACTTAATGCCCTTTAAAAGAATGTTTCTGTGGATTCGATTGCTGAAACATTCACTGATTTCTGTGTACGGAGCCAGAGCAGTAAGTTTGATCTATTGAGTGTAATGCTCCGCCAGTCTGGTTTATAGAGATACTGGGGATGTTCCTGCTGTTCTTTAACTGTACTGCTGTGATAATGTGATGGGACAAGGGAATGTGGGTAGCCCAGTGGCACAGTGGGTAGCACTGTGGCCTTTCAGTTGGAGGGTTGTCGGTTTGAGGCTCGCTGGTGATCTTCCTGGAAGGAGTTTGCATGTTCTCACTGTGCTTGCCTGGGTTTCCTCTAGGAACTCCGCTTTCCCCCACATTCCCAAAAACATGCGGCTAGGTTAAGTGAATAATCTTAATTCCCCTTGGGTGTGAATGGACTGTACCCACCGCCTCTCACCCAATGTGTGGTTAAGCACCACCAGACCCCCGTGACCCCAAAAGGGAATAAGCGGGTTCGAAAATGAACGAATGAATGACAAATGAATGTTACTTTTAACCACCAATGGTCCAAGCAAAACCTTTATTCTTTGTTTAAAAATCTATTTTTAAGCTTTCGATTCTGGGTGCACCCTTTTCAGCAGCTGGCATCCTAGGGGTAATCTTTGGTAGCCTAGAGCTGGCTTTACCTGCACCTCTAGGGCACGCTCTATAAATGGCAAGATGCTCTGTGTGTAATTTGAGATAGTTCAGATGCTTTTTTTTATCAGATTTGCTGAAAGGAAAGTTTTTTTTTTTTTTTTATAAACATGGCATTTTATATTTTAATCCTCGTCAAATGCGTAAACACAAGCATCCTTTTATTTTCAGAATTACCTGAAAGTTTCACATTTTTTTGTTTAAATTAGTCTCTCATGAGTAAACCAAAATTGGTCCTTAACTGCATTGATTTATAACCACTCATTCAGATCAATATAGATGATTAGGTTTTGTCTTGATGAACAGGATGGAACTTTTTAAATTGAACATCAAAAACATTTGGTCTTTGTCGAATGAATAATGTCAATAAGAAAAATGTAAATATCTTGATTGGTAAAATGATCAATAGGCTAATAAACATAATACATTGTATTGCATAATACACTCAGGAAGAATTGTTAAGAATGTTTAATCTCAGCACAAACAGATAAGACGATTCTAGTAATCATGCTAATGGAGAGATCTTATTATTGGTTGTTCGTGTGGCAGGATGAAGTTAAACACAGTGGGTGACCTGCAGTATCCGCTTCAACAAGAGGGCGCAGCGATGTGCATGCATGTACAGTACAGGCGCGTGTCTCCATCTATAGATAGTTGACTCCTGTCGTGCCAGCCATCTGCTCCATCAGAAGTTTGTCCACACTGGTGCTTGTTTCCCGAGATTCTCGCCTACACTTCACCAGTAAATCTGTCTCAAGTTTTTATAGATTAATGTCTGAACCAGCTTCTTGGCAGTACAAAGAAGGATTGATACATTTAATAATGAGAGGTCACTTGTGCAGGATCCAGTCACTGTTACAGAGCTTAAAAAAGAGAAAAGTCATGCGAGTTTTGCTTTATTGTCTATAAATTTGATTAGAAAGGAGTGGGGCGGGGGGTGAAGCATTTATTAGAAATGTAAACCCCTTACTTGAAATGCCACCAGCAAAGTTAAGCATCAGATGAAAGTCACATAAAACTGGGTTGAGGATTTTGAAGCTGAATATTGTGCAGCAAGCCTTATGTCTTTGCAACATGTCACTGTAGAGTCCATAAAAATTGACAAAAAGAAAGGAGATGTTTGGATCTGAGACACACAAAGCTAAACCTAATGCTGAGTTTACATAGCATTTAAGGTATATGAGCATTACGAGACTGCCCACCAGGTTTTTGAGTTTTGGTGGTCGAGTTTGTCATGGCTATCAAGTCACTGATTTATTTACAAACTGCAAGCATAATGTTGGCCGATGCACAGACTATGTTGCTGTTTATTCCAATAGCATGGCTTACTGAATGTGCAGGATTTTATGCATATGTTTCCCATTTCATCACCAAACAGAGGTGCCTGTGTTTTTGCAAATGCAATAAGGAATACTCGTTTTAAAAATGCCATGGATTGACTGCTACCTGTCTTTCAGGGTTTCCATGTGGATTCAGTTTTTTTTGTACACATGAGAAAAAAAACTCATTAAAAAAACCTGTTGACCTGTGGATATGGTCTTAATTTTAAACATTCAGGAGTGCAGAGTCTTGCTCAAAAACAATTTCAGCAATGTTTATGTTATTATTTGTAAACTGTCCTTTTAATGATCTGTTATAAGAAAATCATAGATGAAATGTTAGCTCTTATAACATGAGTTTAGGCTAATTGATGTTAATAAAGTGAAGTTGTTGGAGTTGAAATTTGAATTTGAAGATAAACTGATAATAATATAGTTTATAGATACAATTAAAATAATAAACAACGTGTCCAATCTAAATTTTAGAGATAACTGATTTAATTTGAGGGTTTTTGGATCAAATCCTTCAATATTGACCACATTCCATTCAAAAGTTCACTTAATCTATTGGTTTTGGTAATAAAAATGCTAAAACGTCCATAATTTGACCAGAAATTCGAAGTTGACTGGACACTAGAAAATGTACCCTTATTTTTTGGTAGGTAAAATTATTTCCAACATTTCTACTAAAATCTTAGCCATACATTGTTATTATTGTAGTTTCTAAATAATTTATTTTATGTTTTAATTTCATATTCTTTTTTAGATTTTAAAATGTTCTATATTCACTCCATTATAGAATACTCCTGTAAAAACCTCTGAATAATTCTATTTAGGGCACCAAGCCTGCAGCAGCCCTGTAAATAAATGATTTTATTACATTGCAGAAAGTTCATTTGAACTTATTCAACATTTTATTTTCCATTTAAAGCCAAATTCAAACGATGAGCCAAGAGGTGTTGGAATATCATCAAATATATGAAATCTACCAAGCAATGCATTTGACTTTTCCTGCCTGGATCCAGGAAGAACAGGTAATGTAGGAATGTGTTACCAGTTATTACAGTGTTCAATTCTATATGGAATTTGTTTAAAAAAAAAAAAGAAAAAGAAAGAAACAGCAACAACAGGCAACCTCAGTGGTTTCCTCTTCAGAAACGTCTTTTTACATCTAAACATTTCCCAATGTTGGTGATAAGTGAGCAACAAAGTAAAAAACAACTTTAAAATCTACTTTTCTGAACAGAATGACCATTACATTCCTTCATCACATTTTTTAAATTTTATGTAAAAGATGATTTTCTTTTGAGAGCTGGTCTGTCAGGCTGTTCTTCTTGAGGTTTTATTGTGCAGCACTAACCTGAATGTTTGGCTAGTGTTCCTGTTCACTCTGGCCAGCCATCTGTCACTTGGGCACTTCCGGTGTTATGCCCAGTTTAGCCAGCATTGCTGCATGGGGGATGGGGGGTGTTCACTGCTGATCAGAGGCGTTTTACATGAAGTTTACAAGTGATCATTCTCTCCTGAAAATAAACAAAAGAAAAGCGACTTTACACCTCATGAGGCAGCATGAACCTGTATGTAGTTGAGACTTTTGGGAGTTTATCTACCATCAGTGTTGACTCCCGTGTGAGAGAGTAGTGATGTTTTGCCTTTGGGATATATTTTGTTTTTCATCTTCTTATATTTGCATTCACACAATAGCAGATGCTCGTACCCAAAGTGACTTGCAAACGAAAGCAAGCAAAGCTATCAGACTAACAAAACAACAGTGTTTGTGTGGAAGGAGATGTCCAAACATAAGGTTTGGTAGAAAATGCTACAAGTAAAACATATAATATTGAACAGAGAGTGCCATTTTAATCAAATATGATATAATATTAAAAGCTATGTGTGTGTGCATGCGTGTGTGTGTGTGTGCATGTGTAGTAGAATGCATTTAAACTAAAAAGAATGAGGCATTTCTTTCCCTCCAAGTGCAGTGTAAAAAGTTTTGAGAAAGACTTTGGAGATGTTTGGCTTAATCTGTTTCGCCGTTACATGTGCCAAGTTAGAAAGTGGCCATTCTAACAGTTTTCCGAGTAGAGGAGACTTGCCAATGTTTGTGGCATTCATGAATATAAAACAGAAAAGTAATCAAAGTAAAAAGGAGACTTTGAAAGCGCCTGCAGTGGGGAACGTGCTCTTTTAGACATGAGGCCTTTTCCATAGTGTTTTCTTTCACATTCAAATCCCTTCAACAATGTCAAGTGATGCGCAGAGCTGGAACTGAAGCATGTTGGAATGGAATTTCACTGAAGTGATTTAAAAACCATGTCAGCTGGATCCCTTGTATGACTTTTGCTCATTGTAGACCTTCAGAAAGTACATTGTTTTGCGATAGTCTCCTTTTTATTACATTGTAACACAATATTTTTGAGTTTAAGTAGTGATTGGTGATGAGTTGAAATTTGTTGCATTGTCCCCCCTTTGGATTACCCCTTTAGCCCTCATCTTAGTGTCCTAATTCTCTCTTGAACGAAAGGGAATGGCTAAAATGAAGGGGTATGGGGAAGAGGGTTGTGTTTCTCATAAAGGCTTGACCTACACTTGAAAATGAAGGGCTAAGACGACCAAAGAGACAATCATTTGTTAGTAAATAAAAAATGTAAAGATTAAAAATGGTAAAAACCATTGTTGACACTGGTCCAAATTTGACCATACACAACGACTAGATGCGGTCCCTCAGATAGTCATGCCGTGAGAAAAGATCTCTGACATCAACCTGGCTTTAATTTCCTAAAACCTGCATGGCATGTGACTTGGATGGTCATACCCAAAGACATCACAAGATCTCGTCAATAATCTAATCTTTTATGAAGTCTTGAATGTATTCAGCACTAGATAAATGAAAAATAAAATAACCTCCCGAAGCAGCAGTCTCAACTCCTCCTCAATGAAGCCAATACTTTGTTTCCATTGGTCACAACTCATGGGCATTTCCAGAAAATCACCGTTGCTGCTGGCAAGTTCTAAGTCTTAGTACCAGTACTAGGCACAGTCCTAATCACACATACAACTGGAAAACATCCTCAACCAAACAACTCATGATCTGGATAATACCAGTCACCCCTTCCAACTACTCACACCCCAAAAAATGCCACTGGCAGAGAAACACAGAATGTGGAGTGCACCTTAGTAATCTGAATGGCTGAGTGCAGTGAATATAGGGACAGTGGTTAGATGGGCCGGTACCCCAAAAATAATTAAAAAACAAAAGACCAGTCCTGAGCTAATTCCACAACTCTAACCGTAAGCGAATGGAGATCAAGTGTTGTGTGTCTATTTTTGAGACTCTGTAGAGCCTTTATTCTATCACAAATTGACGCCAAAATAAGGTGCACTGCACAACGTGAGCTGATAGGTGCCTGAGCAACTCCAGGGTGTGATTAGAGGTACCTTTGTCATGTGGGCAGCTTTCTCCTAAAAACATTTTAATGAGTTCATTGATTGCTCAGCCTTCGTGGTCTTTGCTGAACAATCAAGTTGTAAACAATTCTCTGCATTTTTTGCATCATTTATCACAATAAACCAGCTTCACGAGAATCAATCGACAAGAAAACCACCTTGTCTTGTTCTCTCGCTCACCACTACTCTCCACATTCATCTCCTCGCTCTCCCTTCAGGCCGAGCTAGATCAGCCCTGCTTAAGACACCAATTGATTGGTGATGGTCTCACTGTTGATTGTGAAACTTTTACAGTTCCTTCAGCATCTGTGGCACTCTTTCTTGAGGCCATGGAGTGAAGTGTTGAGTATACTCCAGTTCTATAGTGGAAGGTGGGGGGGGGGGTGCAAATGGAATTATTTCATTACACTGCAGCTAGTGGAGGAGGGAGATGTTCAGTCTTCATATGAAAGATATCGTTCGTTCTGTGTAAAATGCTTGGCTTGCTGATGGTTCTTGAATTCTGTTCCATGTTGCTGACTGTTGACCTCCTAAACTCAAGGCTAATACCAAACCTATGTTTCTTATTCTACCTTTCAAATTGATTCTACCTTTCTGATTGCCTAGCACATGGAGGGCGAACCGCATGCGGCTCTTTGATTACTCTTTTGTGGCTTTTCAGTCTGCACATGCTCCATGTTTACAATTGTGATTTTATTTTTCAAATATTTTTGATTTTATTTAACGGGATTCATTTCAAATGCATTTTATGAAGAATTTTACGAAAAATAGATTGTTCAAATTAGCTATTTAATTTAACAGAATATCTTATATGAAACAATAGGCGCTAGGCTAGAGCAAGCCAGCTACAGCAATGCAACGTCATTGTTGTGAACAGGTTTGCCACTCCTGGCCTAGCAAATGAAAAATAGCAAATCTTTATTTAGATTAGAACTCTGTCAATTAAACCTTTGAAACTTAAATACGCATGCCAAAAATGAACACTAGTCCATTGCTTATGCTTTTTAGTTGTTCAGTTGTGCTAGCAGAAAGTGGGGGGTTATTTCCCTTCGCATATTTTTGCACTGTTCAGTTTTCTTCAGTGCCTTATTCGACTGGAAATCTGAAATGTCCCGAAAACATTTGAAAGACTACACTGCCTCATCATACATCTTTTCCATTATACCCATAGTATGCATGTGTATGCATGCAATATATTTAACATTTTCTGATTAAGTGTATTATTGAAACATTCACTGCACATACCACTACAAATAGATGTTTTTAAAAAGTAACAAATATTGGAATGATGGTACGGGCCCTGTATTTAATCCACATCTGATTGAATATTCACCGATTATAGCTAATTAATTCCATTTGATTCACGTTTCAATGAGCCTAGATGATTAACTAATGGAACGGTTGGAATTACTATTGATTTTTCTTCTTTAGGTTCTGACATGTTTTAAGAGCTTTTTAGCTTATAAGATTAAAAGTGTATTATGCAGTATACACTTTGTGTAAAGTATTTATTTATCTGACTTCAGACATATTCAAACTGAAGTGATGCATGATCTTAATGATCGGATTAAAGAGGCTGATTTTGGAGAATTCTTGATCTTATTCAGCCCAATGGATTGAGACCACGAATCAACTCACTCATCATGTACACTAGTGTGCATCATGGGGTCATCCATGAACTGTTCCCACAAATTGGTTGCATGAAGTTGTCCAGCGTCCTCTAGAACTAAGCTCCTGAAAAACAACCACACACCATAATCTCCCTACATCGAACAGTTGAAATCTATTTAGAGAAACTGTATCAAGAATCAAAGATTCCTTAAATGTGACACCTTCTGTGGGAGGAATCTGCGACCCTGAGGGTGCTGTTATGTGTATTTCATCAGAGGTGCTTCCAGCCTAGTCTAACCATCTGGCTGAGAGACAACATGACTTCAGCCAAATTCTTTATTTTATTTCTTTTGGAGTTATCTCTGAGACCCTGACTATTCAAAACGAGACACATGTTCTGAATCAGGATACGACGACATGTTGCAATGAATGGCAATAGACTGAAGGTCATTCTGAGGGTTAAGTTTGCTCAGCTCTGGCAGCTTCACAACCCACCCACATGTTAAACTTTGGCCTGGTCTGGTTCAAGCTTTTCTCATTTGCTGTGTTAGAGGCTCTTTACACTCCCACCCATCTATCGTGTCCCTCTCTCTCTCGCTGTGTCAACCTGCAGCGTTTACCTTCCTCTTTCCTCCTCAGCACCTACATCAATAATTGACATCCAGCACAACCTTCTTCCATCTGTCTGTGTGTGTGTTTTCGTTTGACTTCTGTTTTTACAGCTTTAAGTCAGTGAGAAATACCATTGAGCTGAATTTGTTTAGGGTTGAATTTGATAAACTTCATCCAGTGGAATTTTTTTTTTTTTACTGTTTTCTATTGGCTCAACACACAGTTTATAATTGTCTTTTAAATGTTGCGAAAGACTCTGCTTTCTTGTTTGGGAATGCAAGAGAATTCCCCCAGCCAGGAACTGTGAAAGAGAAGGTTCTGGCGAGAGATTTTTTTTTTTTTCTGTTTTGAGGCAAAAAAAAATCTATCTCTCTCAACAGCCTCCTTCATCTCCTTCAGGTGTTACATTTGTAATATTATAAAACTCCATACAGACTTTTATGTATTTTGCTCTGAGGTGAGGCTTCCATTAGGCACACTTTGCCATAAGGCCCAGACCTTTGGTTGTGGACAGTGATGGCTGACTTTCTACAACTGTCTCCCACCTCCCCGACTTCATCTCTGGAGCTCAACCACAGTGATCTTTGGATTTGCCTCTTTCAACAAGGCTCTGCTCCCCAGATAACTCCATTTGGCCAGCTCTAGGAAGGGGTCTTCTCATCCCAAATGTCCCACAATGAAGGCATATGGAGGCCACGGTGCTCTTGGAAAATAACACTTAAAGATAATAACAGTCTGAACACCCTTTTATGCTGTGACGTGTAGCCGTTTATTCATGGAAATAATTAGAATCGAGCCAATCAGCTAGCATTATAATGATTGTACCAAATTATTGAGGCAGAATTCTTATCTGATGTGTGGTTTGTGTAGAGGTTACCGACAGACAAGTGCTATGTCACAGTACATGAATGATATCATAGTCATAATGGATGTACAGTGGTACCCCGAGATCCAAAATTAATCCAGGGTGGCTTTCGTATCTCGAACATTTCGTATCTCTGAGCAAGTTTTACCGAAAAAAAAGGGAAAACCAGAGAATAATCAAGTAACTTTTCTTCAATCCTTACACATTTTTAATGTAATAAGTGATAATAAAACACAAGCAAAATATTCAATACGTACACAAATGTGAAACCTTACCCTGCGAGTAAAGTAATGTGTCTGAGGAGGTGGAACGGAGATATTTCACAAATTACGAACAGCAATATGGTTTCAAGCACAAGTGGAAGCAGTAGCGAGCGTACTGGAGAGAGTGCTTCTGCGAACGTGTCACAGGGTTTCTCTAACTTGCGCTACAGAACAGCACTTTCCACATTATGAAGGTTATTTTTACGACACCTTGACTTTTAAGGTGTGGACTTTTAAAGGATATCAGCCCCCTTTAAAACTGTCTGCAATGGGAGAATGGAGCACCAGGACCTGGAGGCGCAGCGCGACGTCAGACTTAACAAGTGGATAATAGAGCAGAACTGTCTGTAGTTGTTATCTTTAATTTTGTTTTTTCATATCTCGTTAAAATATTGTTAAAATTAGAATGAAAGAAGCTCAAATTGTAACAAGTCTCCTCACAAAGAAACATGCTGCTGACAAGTCTCTTACATTAGGTGACCACTTCCTGTCCCTGTGTTTAGCTTGACTGAGTTAAGCAGGCAGCCCGCCATCAGTCATCCAGACAGGTTCAAGCGGTGGAGCTGACCTCTGCTTGCAAGCGGTGATTTTTGATTGGTCACTTTGTCTCGGATGGGCATAGGAAAAGTCCAGGGGGGTTGCAAAATACCCATCATTTGTTGTGGGTTTAAATTGACAGTTTTATGTGTGGCATCAGTGCTGTGCGCTGATTTGTAGTTTATGAATAATGCAGGCCGTACATACTGTAGTATGAATGCTCCCATACTCCAGCAGCTTGTTGATTTGGCAGGTGATCTATGGGTTGGACAGAAACAATGTCTAGAATATTGACCAATAGCATTGACGTTAGCTTCCAAATTATTTGGGGTGTGTTCTGTTTGGTATAATTTTCCCATTGCTTTCCCATTACTTTGATAAACAATTTGCTTGTTTTCGTTTATAAAAATCTGCTGTCATTTATTAATTTGAGGATGCTAAATAAATGTCAACTTTAATCTTTTTTAATAAAACCCTTATTTTTAATAGCAGCTCGGATTCCAAAGAAAGCAAAAGCTGATGAAATGTGTTTATTCCGCTCAATGTGCTTCACTTTTGATAAAAGCCTCTGCCAAGTTCTTAAATGTTAAGTTGAAATCCCTGGTTTCAAAGTAAGAAAGATGTTGATTTGATGTCTTAGATGGAGCAATATTTTTAAGACATTGAATATCACAGAGAGAGGCAAGAATATGACTCTAAGATGCTCTGTTTTCAGAGTATATTCATGCACAGCTGAGTAGTCTGTTTATCTCTAGAGCTTGCATTGTGCTCCAAGATTTCACAGAATGCAATGCAGAAAATGTTATTTAAATTTTCTGTTTCAGTATTGTTAAAATACACCACCAGTCAAAAACTTGGGCATAGGTCCAAGGACACACAGCAGAGCAGTAAATTTAGCTAAAGATTAGGAATCTCACACATCAAAGGCTGTCATTGAAGGTTTTTCCTCTTCAAAATCATTATAATGTATAACCTTTATTATGTTTCTTCCAGTAACACCTCCATCGAGTTTACTTGCATTTGCTATCTTTTCTCTCTGTATTTCATTCAAGTGTGCTCATCATCATCATATTCAAATCTATGTAAATGGGAGCCTAGATTGGGGGTGGGGGGGGTTGTGGTCGTTTTTTTATGTTGATTGGTGCTGTGCGAATCCTCTTGAATCCTAGTTTCACTCTTTTCAAATGCACTGTTGAGATAAATATTGCATTTTTTTTGACTGAGTAACATCTTGAGAGTCAGCAGGGGTCAGATACTTCTTTCCATTTACTTTATGTCCACTGGGGTTGACCGCTGCTCCATGTCCATGTTTTTCAAGTTTTTAGATGTTACAGTTGTGCTAATAAGTTTCTAAACTTAATGATTTTTGGCCATTTTTTTTTTGAAAATATGACTGATTACAAAATAAAAACATTTCTTCCGGTAATAGTGTTTGGATGAATCAATTTAATGTCAACCAGTTGTGTTTACTCTATTTAAATCATAATGACAGGGACTTTCCAAATGACCCGGATCAAAAGTTTACAAGGCCTTAATATTTTGTACTCCCCCTTTAACTACGAAGTCTCTTGGGGTAGTTGTTGAAGGGGTTCTTTATTTTCTCTGTTGGTAAAGTTTTCATTCATTTTCTAACCCAGCGGTTCTCAAACTTTTTTGGTCGAGCCCCCCTTTAAACCTTTAAAAGAATCTGCCCCCCTCCCCCATCACTCACGAAGCTCCCTGAACCAGGTTTCATGCTGTCCGCTGCCGGCATTTTTAGGCATAAGAAACACATCGGTCTTTCCTCCTCACCAATGATATTGACAGTGAAGCCGAGAGCAAGATATGCTTCGTCATATTTTCTGCATTTAACCACGTTAGCTTTTGAATGACCTGCCTGGGTCTGTGCGACTTCAGTGGCTCTTCTCTTCCCCTTTACAAACCGATGCATCTTTTACTCTACGTCTTTTGGCTGTTTATTTTTTTGTTTTTTTCTTTTTCTGCTGATCTGCGCCCCCCCCTGCAGTGCCTATGTGCCCCCCCTGGCAGGCTCGCCCCCCACTTTAGAACCACTACTCTAACCTGTTTATTCCCTTTCGGGGTCACTGGGGTCTGCCAGTGCCTATCTCCAGCGCACATTGGGTGAGAGGCGGAGGTACACCCTGGACAGGTTTCCGTGATATCATATTTTATGTATATGAGCACAACCGTATTTGCACTGTAAAACCAAAAAGTGTACTTGTCTTGAAATTTGGGTGGATTTACTAAATGTTGAGTTTACTCCACTGAAATATGTTCCATCACTATGCAATTTATTTTCATGTGGATTTGTTTGTAGCTCAAACGAAAGCCTCTGCTCAAAGTACTTAACTTCTTACCTTGAACAATCCAATACAGAAAATAAAATATTTTTAGTTTATCAGTTGCTTTGTAGTGTTAGTGTGTTTGAGAATTTAATTAGTGTGGTAGTATGGAATTTAGATTTATTTATAATGCTTGCTGTGATAGATGTTACTTTTAATTAATTCAAAATTAGAGGAGTCCACATTCTAAGTAACATTTTAATTTTTTAATTAAGAAAAGTTTGTTTTATCTACTTGTATTTTTCTTCCCCTTCCTTAGCAATATTCTGAATGAAATTTGAAAAATATTTATATATTTCTATATATGTATGTTTCCATATACAGTATATTTTTAAAGTAAACTGAACTAATCACGGTTTACTGTGTGTGTGTGTGTGTGTGTGTGCGTGTGTGTGCGTGTGTGTGTGTGTGTGGAAGGATCGGATGGAGTGTGACCGGAGGCATCCATGAGGTCATAAAGTAGTTCATGAGGTCATTTAATAAACGCAGACTCATCAGTGACTCTTTCTTTAGCAGCTGTGTTCAGCTAAAGGGAAATGAAGTATATTAGAGAGACTCAAGCTCTTTTACCCGGGGACTTCTTTGGCTTAGATTTGAAGTGACCCAAATATAAGATTACAGTAATCATGTAAATGACTGGTTAACTTTGACTTGAGAAGAGGAGGATTACATTGGAACTACTTTTATTTTTAGGAGATATGGCAATAAAAAAGGTAATAAAATAAATTGGCATTTCCACCAGGGCTGAAAGCTACTGCTTCAATTAAGATTTCTGAGAGTCAATAATGGGAGAAGTTCCACTGTTAATCGAATATTTCTTACAGACCAACTACTGAAAATGAAAATACCTGAAAATGCTTTAGCAACCACTGTTTAATTTTTTGAATCCAAAAGACACAAATGTAAACAAACATAAATAAAACAAACAATAAGCAAAATGTTACCTTTTTTTTTGAATACCCTCCAGCATTAATAATTGGTTTTGTCATGGTCCTGGAACTTAATAAGATTCGAATTATCATTCATTAATTTTCCAACCCGCTTATTCCCTTTCAGGGTTACAGGGGTCTGCTGTTGCAGACAGCTCCAGCTCACTTCAGGCGGTACACCCTGGACAAGCTGCCAGTCCATCACAGGGGAACATACACATTCACACCTAAGGGGAATTTACAGTTATTAATCAACGAGAGGGATGTTTTGGGGATTGCGGGGGAAAATGGAGTAAACCCATGCAAGCACAGGGAGAACATGCAAACTCCTTCCAGCTAGGTCTCCGGCGAGCCTTCTAAATGAAAGGCCGCAGTGCTACCCACTATGCCACTGATAATGACATCGTATCTAGACAAAACTAAAATGGAGGTTGGGTTTTTCTAGATGTATGTTCACATGATCTCTCTGACTACTGATCTTCTCTCTCATCTTGTGTTTGCTGCAGCACTGCAGTGAGGGCATTTTGTTTTCATCATACCACTGTTGTTATTATCAGTTTTTGTTTCTGTGCCTATGCCCCATGGGTCCCACAAACTCTTTTGATCTCCACGGACTGGAATTGCTCTTGTCCCCTTGCCTCCTGGATACTTTGTGGAATACACACCCCCGACTTACTGTTTGTTTAATGTTATGTCAAATACACAAGTTTTAAAAATGAATGATTGACATAAGTGTTGAACATAAGTGTTTAAAGATGCTTTACTGATTTTTTTTGTGAGTCATGACGAAGCCTTACTATTGCTCCTCTGAGCTTCTACTTGTTGTGGATGAAACGTGTGTCTGAGGCTGAAACTCTGTTAAACCTTTATGAGCCGATGAAAGACTCAGTGAAAAGCAAGAGAGTCTCATCTGTCTGTCATAGCCTTAACTCGCTCTCATGTGAATTCGTTTGAGTTTGATGTCTGCTTTGTAACGGAAAGGGATTCCAGGAGATGTACTCTCTTGCTTCCTGCAGAAGTGCTGTGTATGGGACATCTGTGTCTTTTTAGTTCAGCTCTATGAAGGTTCAAGAAAATAGAATCACACCACAGCCTTTCTTTCACCAAAAAAAAAAAGTCCAGCTGGATTTTACAGCTACTATTGAATAATTACTGCGAGCAACAAGTTATTTAAGCCCAGTTGGTTCAATTAGTTTCTTGTAGAAGTTTCTTGCGGTTGTGGAAAAGAAGTTCATCTGTTTTAGAAGGGTCAAATTATGGACATGCACCAAATAGAGAAAACAGAAACAACTTTTAAAATTGGCTTAAGAATGGTCCAACTCATTTGGGACACGTAGTCTTCATGTGGTCTGAAAAAAACCTGAATGATCATGATCACTTAAATGTTTGGAATGAAAAACAACAAAAGAACTCAGGGCTATGTGTAAAAGTGAAAGTAAGAACATTTCCACACGCACAAGGTGACTGGATTTGGATGAACTGCTACTCTTAAGAAAACCACCAAGCAGTGAGGCTAACCAGGCAAAGGCTTCAGTTTGCTAGGATTTCGTCAAGTCATCTGATGGGTCCAGATTTACCCTGTTCCAGAGTGATGGGCACATCAGGATAATAATCTATACGAGCCTGTAGACAGTGGACAGTGGGACACTGGGGTTGCTGTAGTTGCTCAGGTCTAGGTTCAGCTCAAAGAAGGTTCAAATACATTGCTGTGAAGGGAAAATGTGTTCCTCTGACCTAAGAGAAAATTCCCCAATAGTTGATGATCTGCCTCAATAGACTGTGACTGACGTAACATTATAGTAAAAAAAAATAAACTAGAGATTTAAGGTATTTTAAGAGGGTTTTTTTTTCAGCTGTTGTACTACAAAGGAGAATAAAAAAAATAATGTCTGATCTTTTAATTCTTTTATTTTCCATGTTCAAGATGCTCCATCACCCAAGAACATTCAGAGTTGTTATGAAACGTGTGCTTTGGGTCCTTGTCCTGCTGAAAGATACACAATCATGCTTCACTGTAGGGATGTTTATATGTCTGTGTGCCTTTTACCGGCTTTATTAGTAGAGTGCTGTAAGGTTCTCCTCTTGAGGAATACTGGATCACTGATAGAGTGACCATTGACTAAAACCCTTCTTCACTGATCCATTAGTATGGACTGATCTAGGTGCCCTGGTGGTTCAAAAATTATTTTAATGGAGGTCTCTGTGGACAAAAAACTCGTGTAATCTTTTCTCTGAGGACTTTAAACATTTTGTTTGTGTTCTGTCAGCCGTGAGACCTTATCTACAGCATCTGTTAAACCATTTTATAAAGACTGTATCTAATATGGATAAAGTACAAATACTTTTCATTTGTAATGCAATGTTCCACTTAATCTGTAGGAATTGGCAAAATATAAAAAACATTGTTGTCTTTAAATAGTAGTACATGAATATCTATGTTGTGCTCACAGATGTTATACCATGTAAGGGGGATATTTTTGTAATCCCTCATAAATCCTTCACTTTATGTTTCTTAGAATCCTGACCATCTGTGCTCTATACTGCTCAACAATTAAAATGAGCAAAAATAGGTAAACTAGCCATTTCATGCACATGAAAGCATGGTAAGTCCTCTGGAAGAGGAAGCGGATGAGGGGAGTGAGAGAAAATCCTTCTAATGGATCCTCATTCACCACTAGCAGACCTCATCCTGACCCCAAAACATAAAGATGCCATAAAGTGGAGTTATTGAATCACTCGCATCTGCATAGAGTTTGTGTTGGCCAGACTAATGCCCATCCATTAGACCAAACTAAATCCGCTCTGGCACTCGTCTATGGCTACAAAACTTGATTTTTAACTTTCTGACTTCAATCTGTAACTTATTTTGACAGGATTGAATAGAGAATGCCAGGCAGGAAGGCATGCAATTTGGTAAACAAGAGTTAGATGTGGTCTATTATACATTTATCCACTTTTAACATTAAATGTTTATTTGAGTGATTTGAAATCATTGCACATAATGTTTTAGAATCATTCGGAGATCTTCTCAATTCTCTCCTGTTCACTCTGCTAAACATTCAAGTCTCTCGAGAGACTCTCAAGTCTCTCTAAAACTCTCTTCTCTCTGATACTCAAATAAGTTGAAAGCAAAACATTTGAAATGAACAAATATATATAAAATATATTTTATTTTTAATCTTTGTATGGAAGACAAAAATCACACCCCTGAGAAACAAAATAGCCATCAGTGGTTCTTGCTATAATTATTATCTTTACGAAAACTTAAATTTGATGAGGCCATCTGTTTGTTCATGCTGGCTTCACCAGACCAGGACCTCAAGTGTGCAGTGGGGCAATTTGCGACCCAGTATAAAACGAATGGGTTGAAAATCAGCACACCCAAATTCGAGGCCATGGTTCTTTGTGGGGAAAAAGGCGGCAGACTCCCTCCAAGTTGGTGGAGGGACCCTACCTAAAGTGGCGGAATTCAGATATCTTGGGGTCTTGTTGACGAGGAATTGACATACGGATTGGTACAACCTTTGCAGTAATGCAGGTAGATTTACCAATCCATTGTGGTTAAGAAGGAGCTAAGCTGCGAGGCAAGCTCCTGACTAACCGGTCAATCTATGTTGACTTACCTATGGCCATTAACTGTAAAATGGGGGCCCGG
The DNA here is from genome assembly GCA_007224835.1 of Danionella cerebrum. Taxonomy (NCBI): domain Eukaryota; kingdom Metazoa; phylum Chordata; class Actinopteri; order Cypriniformes; family Danionidae; genus Danionella; species Danionella cerebrum. The sequence continues at coordinate 120,650 of SRMA01025183.1, read as the reverse complement.
GGAAGACCTACACTGCAAAAAATGCACACGCAAAAATAAGAAAAAAAAAAAATAAGTAAATAAAACTTAAATCAAGCAAAATTATCTGCCAATGGGGTGAAAAAATTTTACTTGGTAAGATGTCTTGAAACAAGAAAAAAAGTCTTCTTACATAGAAGGTTCTGACTGTCTTAAAACAAGAAAAATATAAGTAAATTTAGATAATTAAACTAGATTCAAGCAAGACAAAGGTCTTAAAAACAACATAAAAATTGTCAAATCTAGCATTTTTATCTTTAGTTATCTTAAATACTCTTGGTAAGAATATCTTGATATAAGAATATATTTAAACATTCTAAGTGTTTCAAGCTCATTCTAAGAAAATGTTTCAGTTTAATATAGTCATACTAGTGCTAAAAATAAGCTGATAAGTGAAAAAAAGAAGAAGAGACAAAATCCCTTTTTATTTGTTAAATGATCCAAAATCATATTTAATTTGATGTATTCTTGGCTACTGTTAAGGAAAATATACATGTCCAATTTTGGACTTACTGTGAATACTTTTTGGTGAACAATAATTTGCCTGCTAGCATGAAATAAAAGGTTCTGCTTTAATGATTAGCGGTTCTTGTTCTCATTTGATTCAAAAGAAATGTCAAATGAAAATAATATTTTTTAAAATTAATAATTTATATTATTATAATAAAATAAAATAGAATCCTTAAAATAAGAATCATTGTATTCTTAAAATAAGGAAATATGACTTGATATTTCTTGTTTCAGGAAGTACTGTGTTAAAATGTAATGGTCACTTTAATAAATTACTTAATTCAATGTAAAATATCCTCAGAATTAGCATTTTTTTCTAAGCAAGAAAATTCAAGTCGTATTTTCTTGAAACAAGTAAAATAATCTTTCACTCTCAATTCTAGGCTAGTTAATTTATCTTGGAAGAAGAAAAAAAAACAGGAATTTTTGCCTAATTTCAAGATTTTTTGGCTTGTCAAGAATTTATTTTTTGCAGTGTAGGACATGCTGGAGAGATCATATCAGGAATGTTTTCAACCCATATGCTGCTCTGCGTGAGGTTTTACATTGGTTTCCTTTGTTTTGTGTGAACAGATTACAGTCTCTTGTTTTTAATGAGCACACGACATTGTTCTGTATTTTTGTGCCATGTGCTCTCCTAGCTACCATCTGCAGTAATGAAAAATGCTGCTTCTCTTTGCTTTGGAAGGATCACCATTGTTTCTATACACAGATCATGTTAAATTCTCATGTCATGTTGTGTGAGAATACAATTTTGATTCTGAACACCTACTGCTTAGTTTCTGTTTTCTTTTGATGTTGCCTTCATTTTATCCAGTTAAATTTGGTTCTTCTTACATCATGTTCACAGGAATAATCAAAGGTTTTTGATCAAAACGGTTGCTTGGTTTCTATCCAAATGTGAAACTCTGTTTTAAATGTGAAACTACAATTTGCCAAATAAATATGTAAACACAGTTGTACTACTGTGTTTCCAGGAATGCTAAAATGTCATGTTTTTGAAATAGGGCATTTTGATCACTGCATAATCTGTTCTAAAAATACATAATTTTTTTTTATTCTTATGTCATTTAGTTTGATAAATCATACTGTTAATCAATCAAAACTTTTGGCTAGGCAAATAAAATGTAAAACTTAACTAAAACTCAAGCACAGACCTCACAGAGCTCCCTATTTGAGGGACTTTCTTTTGCCCTGTAGAAGGGTCTCTAGGGGTATCTGTGTGATGGAGACAGTGGTCAGGGTGTATTGTGGGATTGTCTATTGGTTCTGCTTCCGACAGATCAAATAAATCATTGTGAGCTCATTAGGGTTTAAGGACACAGAAGCGGTCCTTGCTTTTTCTTAGTTTATTTTTATCATCAAGAGCAGTTTTATTCTGTACCTCTCAAGGGCCCCTGTAGTCTGTATACAGATATTATAACCACTTATGGGTTGTATTTGTCATCTGCGGCTTCAGGATATTTGCTCATTTATCATTTTAGTGTTTATCTTTATAATGTTCTGGTCATTTACCCCCAAGGAAAACGAACATAAGCAATAAAAAAGATGAGAACTCATTCTACCTCTTCCTGTGCTGATGGGGCAAAATGATGAGCTTAAAATAACTGGACATGATAAATACAGAGTGTTTGGAAACTGCTGACGTAGAAGGATCGCAGCGTTGAGAACATGAATTTAAACTGAATTCAACATGAATACAAATGACTGTCCAGCAGCTAGATTCATGCTTTTCCCTTCATTACTTATTCTTGCTGCAGCTTTAACTGGAAATCTTTTCCTAAAACTCTGCTCAGGCAGCATTTTAAAGCATCATTAGGTGCGTTGGATAACTCCATGCTGTAAACAGCAGAACCATCAATCCAGGATTATGCTTCAGACGCCTGGTTGCGTGCTTGTTTATATGCAAAAATACTAAACTGGAAGGAAAATGTTTTTCACAAAACAGCAAGTAAAAAGGGCTTGTTGTAAATTTAGTTATTTATTTATCATCTGCTCGGTGAGGACCACTTAAAAGTGTGGATAGAAATGTAAGAAATAAAACTCTAGTTTAGTTGCAGATCTGTCATAAATACCAGTGTTGTATGAAGAAAATAAGTAAAAGTACAGTTCTCTACTGGAAAATTACTTGAGTAAATTTAAAGACTTGTATGAAAGTATCTAGCCAATTTTGTAATTGAGAATAAAAATATACTCACGTACGAGGTAAAAGTATCTGAAAAATGAAGTTTATATTAACACGTAAGATTATTGTGACTTGAAACCTATTGAATGTAAATAAATATAATTCTTACCTATTTGATCAACATATAACACGTGGATATATAATACAGCTAACTATTGAGATGGAAACAAATAGCTTTTAATGTTTTAAAGGAAAAAGGTTTGATTTAAATGCACAAAAATAGATGTAACATTTATACACAATTTTAGCATTCATCTTTGGAACCCAAATCTCCACACCTTAAACTTTAAACATAAAACTTTAAAACCTTGCAATTTCATCTTCCATGTACCAATTGCAAATGTATTGGTGTTCAGCTTTTGATTGTTTTGGAACTTTTACAAACAAAATGAGACAAAGAAGCAACCTTGACAAAACTAGACTGAATAAAACTATTGGCACCGTGAACTTAATATTTCCCGCACCCCCTTTAAAGAAAAACCTGAATACCAATTGCCTTCTGTAAAAAGAATTTCTGGAACACTTTTCTTTTGTAGACTGTTCAAAGAAGTTCAGATGTGGAGGATGGTTTTCCCAACCTCTGTTTTGCAATCTAGCAACAGGTGTCCATGGGATTCATATCGGGTGTTAATTTGAAGCATCGTTTGATTTTTCAATTTACATTCGCAGTGGGTTTGAGCTGGTCTGGGCATGCACAAACTAAGAGAACCAAGTACGAGCTTGCTGTAGTGTCAAAATGAAACTAGTATTAACGGAAGCAAAGAAGAAAGTCGATGGTTTGTCAAAGCTTGCATTTGGCATTGTTTTTTTTTTTAGTTGTTTTTTTTTTCCCTGCGTTTCCATTATTTCCTTTCATGAAAGTAACAGGCTCTGTGAAATGTAGCGGAGTAAAAATGCACATTTTCTACACAAAATGCAGCAAAGTAAAAGTAAAATGAAACATTAATACTCAAGTTAAGTAGAAAGTCGTACATATGTTGCATTACAACACTGATGTATACCTTTCAGTCAATCAACTGGTGAGAAATGAGGAAATGGTGTAGCTTCAGATACTCCAGCTTGCTTTGTAAAACTACTTAATCGATTCAAAATGCAAATTTGCAATATAGAAACTTTCAGTACCATGTCAACATTTTTACTCCATCACTAGCAACATAACTAGTAACTTTACCAAGTAACTTTCACCAATCGGTTCAAGCTTTTTCAAACTGTTCTTCCTTCTCATTCAATGGTGAGATCTGCCAACATAATACAGTGCAAAATTGAGCATCAGATATTTCTGGCTGTATAGCTTTCTTTAGAAGTGAGTTGATCTTTACCTCAGCTATGCGTTCAGCTTCTGGAACTGTGACATACATGCAGTGTGTTATATTGCCTCAGTTGGTGATTTCTAAACCAGGAATAAATGCTGTGTTTCAGCTCAGAGGGATCATTTTCCATCATACCCTCTCAGCTGGTGCACAGTGTTGCTTTAGAGCAGTCTTTGAGATCCAGCTATCTTCATTTCGACTCTCTGCTTGTTTCTTTTTCAAGCTTGTCTGTTTTTTTTTGCATATTTTTTTCCCTCCTGCTCTGGTGGAGCAACTCTGTGTGTGAGAACAGAAATAACTGCCCTTGAGTCAACTTTGTCCTTCTGCTATCTGCGAACATGACTCGGATGACTTGTTGTGAGCAATGACAAGCTGTCATTATTGGATTTGTCCCTCCGTGTCACGTGATTGTTTCCGTTCATGGATAAAAGGTTTTGTCAGAGTAATTTGTCAGAATTTGTTTCAACTAGTTAAGAAACAAGAGTTGAGTTCAAGGCAGTGTTCCTAAAGCACTTCACATTCATTGACATTTAAATGTTTGTTTCGAAAAGTGCTTAAACTCTTGAAAACAAATGAGTTCTCTTGAAAGAATTAGGAATAAAAAAGGAGGCAAAGTCTAAAATAAGGCTGCAGATTTTCACAATACTAGTCTTTGGCCTTAGATGAGACATCAGACAAAGGTTTAGATTATTCTTTTGTGTATTTATGATAAGGCTAAACTTATCAAACTAAGGTTTTATTTCACACTTGAATAGTTAAAATCACTTCTGTTGAAAACATTGTGTTCCTTAAAGGCCAACAATCTAATGCCGAACTCCAGAGAGAATGTTAAGGGGAGAAAGAAAGTAGATCCAGGTGAAAACGGACATTACGCTAAACAGGAGAGGGTTAATGAATATTCATACAGGCTGTTTTGAATTAAGCATGAATGATGTGATCCACTTATGCCTAATTTTGATTCGTAGGTTTCAAAATGGTTTGAAAATTAGTTTTGGTATTTGGGGTTTTAAATTAACAAAACCATTATAATTTGCAAAGTAATTCGGATTAAATTGTGAGAAAGTGCCATCATCTTTCATTTTACAGACCTCACATCGGTGCCATCTAGTGGTGAAAATAAGGGATAACCCTTGGATGCACAATACCTGTGATATGGTTTGTATTTTTCAAAGTTTTGACTCGGGGGGAAAAATACAAACACAATGGCGCAAAAAGTGCTTTGAAAAGTGTTAATACAGTAAATACAAATTAACCTTTCTTTATGGGGTATTTTTACATATTTATTTTGTAAAAAAAAATAATTGTATTTTTTTGTATAATTTCAGGTTCTTTTATGGAATTATGTTGTACAATTATACATATACAATTATACATATATGTTATTATGTAATATAATTTTTAAATATTTGTTTAAAAAAAAAGAACCTGGGCTTGTTCTAAAAAGGGTTAAGGCAAAACAGTGAATCAATAACAAACTAGCAGACAAGGCTGCAGTCACATGAGTACATGCCACACGGGACCAAATGGGAAACCCCAAGCAATCAGAAATGAAGCAGGAGAATGTGCAAACCTCACGCTCGGTTCAAAACCCAAATTGTAACCTGATGCAAACTCCCCTCCGAAGACCAGGCAGACAGAGCACAAAATATCAGCTGAGCAGCAATCAGGAGAGGACACAGAATAAAATACGTTACCATTTCCCCTGCCTCTCTTACTCTCTCTGCTGTGAGATGTTAGTGTACTTTTAAAAACAAATGTTATATGCATTGAGAGGGACCTGGATCACCAACAGAAGTTACTGATCCAACATTCTGAATTTCTTTATAAACCGTGCCTTGTGTCCACAGTCTGCGATGAAATTATTGTTACAACCATTTTAGTTGGGCGCCAGCAGTTCGCATTTATTTCCTTAGTGAATAAAAACATGTCCATAGTATCCTCAGCGGTTCAGTTGATGGAAGGATATGAGCACAGTAATTTAGGCCTGAGGGCACAATGTAGATTTTGAAGCCAATTTAGAGGAATTATTACATTTATGCAATTAGCAGATGCTTTTATACAAATCGATACACAGTTTGGGAACAAACACTTTGTATATTCTATGGATGGATTTTTAATACTTTAGTAAATATGAGTTTGCTGAGCTCAAATACACCAAAAAGCCACATTTATTATTGGTGTGGTTTTATTTTATTCTTTATATTTCAAGTCAGTGCTCACAATTGTGAGCTTTTTGGTTTATAATGCTCTTTTCACAATAATCTAGTGTATTTGCCATGATAATATTGTTGCTGCTGCTGTTTCCTACATCTGTAAGCTATTGAAACAAGTGGTTGAATTTGATGGATAAAAAAATTTGTAGGATCACACTCATCGGAAGCAGATCTTGCCTAGTTTCGACACATAGAGATGAGTCTTTAACAGAAATTAGATTTTTTTGCAATATTTATATATTACAAAATATAAAGCTACATGGCTGCTGTGAAATCTGTGCACTCAGGGCAACATCAACTATATTGTTAACTGTAGTTGACAATAAAATTCCAAAAAAGGACCCTCATGCTTGGTTCACAATGAGCACACACTCATCTTCTTTAATATCTGATGTTATTGATTTTTAAAACAGGTCTTGATGTGCTTTTAATGTAAAATAAATGTATTGTTCTAAGTGTTTTTGTTCCATTGAAAGCAATTTATTATACACTAATGCTAATCAAAAACCATCACCTCAGTAGAGTTAGCAGCTACTGTTCTTAGATGGTCAATATGAGCTTAACATTCTTATGTTTGCAGAGAAATGTTATTAATTTCTGGTCTGAAGAAGCAACTGTCTGTGTGTAGGAGGTCACAAACAGCAGGGTGTGTGTTTGGGTAAGAGTGGAAAAGTACTGTGTGTTGGTCTCTCTTTGGGGACCAATTATGACGGTCATAACAGCAACAGATACAGTGACAATTGTAAGAGCAACAATGTCTAAAATAAACAGCTCAGAGCAAAAGCATGAATTTAAATGTGACAAGTCCTGGACCATTACTCATCCAACATGCACAAATCATTAATTCTGAAATCCTCTTATTTTGTTATTCTAGGGTTCCTACAGTACTATCCTCAAGTTTTACAAGTTATTGGAATCTTTCCAGATATTTAAAAGAAATAGCCTTAATCTTCAAACATCCTTGGGACAATTCAAATGCTCTGTTGTTTTGTTTTTATTGACAAGCCTTTAAGATTTTTTTTTTGTAGAATGGCGTATAATCAGGTCAATTTTGGTAAATAGTAGGCTTTGTTAAATAGGTTGATTCTCCAATACTTTTTTTTTCATTGCATTAATTGTTGTTTGCATGTTTAGCATAACAAAAAAATTCCTGAATAAAATCCCAGTTATTGAAATCTCCACACCAAGCATGCCATTTTATGACTACAGATGCATAGTAGCTGGCCATGCAAACAATGTTTCGGACAGTAGGAAGAGAGAATATTGAAAAAAAAACAGGTCTTGCAGAACACATTGGCCATATTTGAACTACATGGCAAATTAAACTGAACTGGTGGAGTTCAAACTGTTATGAAAGCTACCCAGTGCTCGATAAATGGCGTTACATATGAGATAGTTACTTATCTCCATCCACACAGAACTATTACTGGAAAGCCAAGGTCGTCAACAGTGGAGTGAGATTTAAAACATTTGCTTTTTAAGGAGTGTTTAAAGGTTTGGTCTAATTGTACAGGAAAAGTGATCATTTGACTTTAAAAGTCTCTATTTATAATTAAAATCACATTCAATCTCCTAATTTTCTAGCCCAGGCTTATTCCAGAAATGGGCTGAGATTTTCCTTCTTACGACTCTCCAGTTACTCTGCTGGCTACTGATTTGCATATTCATGGAACGTATGTAAAGTTACTTAGATGTGAGGGAGATTAGAGTGAATATTACGAGCAACTTCAATACAACCTTACCTCTATAAGCCACAATCTGATCTCAAATCAGATGCAAATGCATCTTCACATTTGCATCGAATGCCAAATATTATGTTCACATTTTTGTAATTAATCTCCTGTACTTTTATATTGTTCAATATAAATCACTATAAAAGCCACTAACAGGCTCAACATGTCATTTAGCGTGGAGTCCTAACAAATACCATGATGATAACACATGCCAAAAAACTAATCATGGTTAGGTTTTACCATTCCTCGAACATCAAAAATGAAACTGTTGGTGGAATCCTCCTATTGGAACATGGCTTTGTGAGGGGTCAGTTTTGCACTAGGACCAGAAGCCATGGCAATGTCTGATTTATTCAATATGACAAGTGCATTTCACAACGTGCTGAGATCAAGCTCCGTTACAACAGAAGCAATAACCAGAAACCAAATAACCAAAACCAGGAAACAAAGGAAAGTTTGATTAATGGCCACACTGTTTACAATGACATTGGTCTCTTTATGCTTCAGCCATATATAAAGGAGTGTGACCTGTAAGAAGACATTCTGAAATTTGTAATTCATCAAAGGCCTTAATGCTGCTTTATTAGCTTTATTACCTTTATTAGCTCCATGATCTACAGGTTGAGCTCCAGGAAAACCTTCTCTCTGACTGGTTTCTGTCAAATCTGCTTGTAAAACAATCCCTGAGATTTTGCAGCAGACATTGTGACATCCTAAAGCATTTGGTGAATGCCTCAGTGCCACTTGAGCAACAGCTTGAGTAGCTACGAAGCGTCTCGGAGCACTGAAACATCTCTACCCTTTATTTCACCCGCCAGTCTTCCTGTCTGGAATCCAGAACAACGGTTGAACACAAATCCAGATGACAAAAATGAATTCACTCCTCACACAAACATATCTTCTCTTATATGATGAAGGAAAGAGATGAGTCATGCTCTAAATATGTCGCTCTTCTCTTGGACCGATGTATCCAAACCACTCTTGACATTAGTATGTTCCTGTATATGTTACTGGAATTTTCTGATAGTGAACTGTTATACATTTTAATAATAATTATACATTTTAAACTAAAATATCTGTGAACTGTCCAATGGTACGTAATATGTTCTTGTCAGAAAAGTATTGTAGAAGGTTGTCATCTGTGCATTTGAAGGATGGTTTAAAATCTACTTGAAGATGACCTCAGATGCTTTTTTTTCATAAAGGGAAATACTGGTTCAGCGTAGTTTTGGAAAATCTGAAACAGAAAGTATTTGGTGCCAAACAGCTACCATTATTATTCTTTCTTTTTCATTTCCACCATTGAAGTCAATGGCAGGCCTTTGAACGTCATGCAGGAGAGTCATGAAATTTGGCACTCTTATTGAGTTGGTCATTATAAGTGATCTGAACCAATTCAAAGGAGAATTTTTTCAGGAATTGCCTTTTTGTCTTTTAATTCCGTATCAGTTTATAACAAAATAATAAAGTTTTGTCTCAATATGATCTGATCATCATGCTGAGTCTGGCCATTTTGAATGTCTACTAAACAAGATTTGTGGCAGTGGTACCATTTTTTTTTTTAACAGTGGTCGAATCTGTTCTTGACTTTTTATCCAGGACAGAAACACAGACTTATTTTTATCATATTCATTAAAATTTCTTGTCCACCATATTCTTCTGGTTTGAAAACCAACTCTTTGGAACTCCTCCCAGACTGTAAGTCAGATTCTTGCCAAATGTGAATCAGAACATCCTCAGACCTTGATGGCAAAAAGTGCTAATTTCATGTCGATCCACATTACACTTTTACTGTGACGAATTCAATGGCTTTGTAACAAGTCTAATTTGAGATGCATCTCTACAACCATTGGCATATTGTCCCCAAACATCGGTGTGAGTCATTAGTGCTTAACGTTGACCGAACAATAAAGCTGGCAACCTTATTAACAGCTCCACCTTAAGGGTATTGAAGCTGTTTACTCTACTTCTCTCTACAGAAATTTAAAACTTCTTTTTGCTAGTTTTCATTTAACCCCGAAGCCTTTTAAAACAAATACACTCACCTGTTATTGTTAATTAACCAATTTACCAACCACTTTATCATACTGACCTGCAAGCACCACACAGTCTACTATGAAATTATCCAAGCAAACAGGTCAGCATTCGGTTGAAGTGCATTTGCTTCATTAATACAATTGTCCACTGTGTCGTCAATGGTTCTGTTGGATATAAGGATACGATTGATCAGTTCTTTAGACCCTGGGACATCCACTGATTTCTAACTAAATGATTGTGTATAACCAATCACAAGGTGAGACTGGGAGCTGATAACATGTGATTGATGGATTGATGATAATGCTTAGGCTCCTTTGAACAACACAATTTTTAATCTGCATTACAGACTTTTAACAAAAGTCCTCTCCAGCAAGCCAAAGTTCTCTTTAGACTCTTTGAAAAATGTTCTCTTGTGGACCCTTTTTAATGTTTGAGACTCAATGACTTAAAAAAAAAAAAGGTGGATAGGCTTGATTTGTTTTCTCTCTGTACCCTATGCTCAAGTAGTTCCCACAGCATATCAATGGTGTTCAAGTCCAAGGACTGGTCACTTGATTTCAGGCAGAACTCTCAGATCTGCTAATGGAAGGTTAAAATGGAGAAATCAAAGCAATTCCTTTTTTTGTACATTTTAGAACACATGCCATTCCCGCCCTTGAATATGAGCATCATAAATCAGCAAGATTAGCTTTTAATTAATTGTCTTTTAAAAGCAAGTGAAATAGTGAATGTATTCTCAATTATTAGTAACTACTTGGCAACAGGAGTTCCCGACAAAACGCAGCAGTCTTGAAACATTGAAAAGCCAACATGAATTACATTGTGTTGTCTTTTAATCCACGTCTTGCTTCCAAAGCGCAGAGCTACTAAAAGTCTTCAGGGTTCATTAGGTGCATTTTCCCTGGATTAGAGGAAGCAAATTATCGACTGGCATCACATGATGGCAAGCCTAGTTTAATGAAGGCTACATGTCTCTGATATGAAAGATGATTCTGAAAGAGCTTCTAAATGAATCATTGAGAGTGTCGATGGGATCACCCAGCTCTGATCCAATAATCCTCAGAACATCTAAAGCTATACACCCAGCTTCCAACGCTACTTTAATCTTCTGAGAGTGTAATCCATTCTGTGAATGCAGCAGGAGTACACATTACACCTCAACCACACATGCATTCTATGGTCACCAAATATAATCCCCCATCCTCCATTGGTCTACTATGGGAACTACTTGAAAGTTGAGTAGAGAGACTACTACTACATCCTGTCTTCGGCAGGATGCTCCAGGAAAATGGGAGTTCATCAGATGATTGTGAGAAATACCTCTAGATGCCTTCAAATGCTTGGAAGAAGGGATTTGTATTAATTTTACCTGGTTTGATTTCCCCCTGTGAGGCAACTGCCAGATTGGCCATGCCTCTTTTGGTGTTGTAGCATGTAGCTTCCCCGTGTAGTTCAAAAGCAATCATTGTTAAACTCTTAAATGTATTTTTAAATACTGTTTAACTATGCCCTCCGCCAAAAATGCATAGCCGTTCTGTTCCATGAAACTCAGACTAGAATTAAAATATTAGGCTCCTCCTTCTGTGAAGCGGACTGGGAATGCGCTGTTTGAGGGTTGCGAAATTTGAAGAAAACATTAATCTTTTCCATCCAATCCATTCAAATTCAAACATTCCTGTTCTTTTGCTAGATTTACTCCTGTTTAGTTTGTGTTTCCTGAGAGTTTTAAGTCTATGTTCAGCACCTTAATTTATGATTTTTTTTGTTTTGTTTGTTTGTTGCTCCCCTGTACCACTAAATATTCCTTGTTTGTATTTGCACACATTTGGCAATGAAGCTTATTCTGATTTAACAAATATGAATAGCTTCATCTTTAAAAGGTGCCTCTACACAACCATCAAAGTTTTTGATCCGAAGTTTCGTGTGAGAATGCGCCTCGATCGAAAACCAATGGTAGCTGACACATCTGAGTGAATGACTGGTGTCAATGAAAAAGGGGTCATATCGGGTTGGTTTTTGACAAGGAGAATGACCAATGAGAGCTGGCTCTATTGATAATGTGAGTTGGACGTAAATGAGCCACTCGGTGGCGCTCATCCCACATTTTCATAGCGACTTTGCACAGGAAAGAAGAAGACGACAGCAGAGAAGTCAAAGAACAATCATGGATGTCAAGCAGTGTGGTTGCTGATCACAGGGAGCTGTTTGACATACGCCATAAAGATTTTGCCAATTTGTGGAGAAAAGAGGATTTTTGGCACAAAGCTATCTTCAGGCAATGAGCGTCATTACATCAGTAATTAATCTACGCAGAGGAAGAGCACCTTGCCGAGAAGGCATCCGAAGATTCGTCCAAATCTCAATTCAGATAGGGATATAGAGGCCCTAAGTCAGATTTAATTCAATTATTAACAATTCGATGAAAACCATTTAAGTTCTCGAAAAGGAATTAATTTTTTTAACGTTCTTAATGTTTATTTGGTAACCAAATAAGAAATGCACAAATAGTTTAACAGCTTTTGTCCTTTATTAAAATGCTTTTATCAAGAAAGCTGGAGCTCTCTTTCCTGAACGTCTCCTGAAGTGACCCAAAGGAACCATTTAGTAGACTCTACATGGACTGGTTTAATTTTACAGCAGATATCAGACATTTTTGTGAAAAAAGAGACTCGTTTTCTCCCCCTCTTCATTTCCCGACTGGCTTATAGTTCTGGTCATTACTTTGAGGTGAGGTTTACTGTATACAACACGGTCCAGCAGATATAAGTTAACATGATGCAAATCAATGAGTCACGGACAGGTTCACAAGATGACGTGTAGTAAATTAGGCTCAAGAGATTTGATAATGATTCTAGAAAGGGTTCACCCTGCAAAAGATATTGGTGTGCATTATCTCATTCATTTTAGCAAAGCCACAAAAAAAGTGGCTCTCTCTGTGTAATTGTGATATACCATCAAATAAATCTATTTTCAGTCTAGTTTCTCTGGTAATGATCCTCTCACAGACGTTTGAAAAGCCGTTTTAAAAGGTTTGTGAAAAGACAAGCTTTGCATTTTTGCACACATGGTTTCGCAAGAAAAACACTTTCAGCTTTCCTTTTGGTGATGCCTGTTTTGTGCCACTTATTAGAATGGCACGACTGAGCAATCAATTATTACAAATAAGTACCTATAATTGACGAGAAAGGTCCTTCAACCCCGAGACCTTGCCTCGAGAGTTCATGTGTATGTCATGAATGAAGGAAACCCTGCTGAATCAGACTTTCCGTAGCATTTCCTCTCCTTGACACTCGTCCATCCATCTGCTGCCTGGCACAGTTTTGCATATGTGTTTTGTTTGTGTGGGCGAGTGTGAGAGAGCCTCGTGAATGAAGGGATTGAGTTTCTGCTGGTCTGAAGCTGTTAAACGGGTTTATTAGAGTGGAGATTTCTCTCGCAGTAGGAACACAATGACTCTTCTGTGAGACCATGACAATTGACTCCAGCTAATGAGCTGAGCACTGAGAGAGAGCCGCTCCAGAGAAAATGACTCACACACGACTCATGTATGGCCTTATCATTCTGATTATGATACGTCCAGATAATAATTATACACACAATTGAGGAATAAAATGGGATCTGATTAAAGTGTTTCATTGCGAGACAGCAGGTGTTGTGGAGGATGGGATCAAGTGCCAATGAAGCTTTGCGCATAATTGCGAATCGGGAAACACTGACTTTCTTTTGTTTAATTATTTATTAGCATATAAACCCCCCGCTAGTAAATGTCAACTTTATGATTGTCACCTGTTCTGTAATTATGCACTATTTTTATATGCATTTGCTTGTGAAGCAAAGGTAAACAGAGGCGGCTAGATAGCGGCTTCCGACAGCACTTCTTCTGGGGGTTTTAACGCAGCTGTAAATATTTAGATATTTTGAGATTGCACAAAGACACAGAACAATGTGAGAAAGTCTACATCCACAGAAAATCTCAGTTGTCCAAGATGTTTGGAACAGCAGCTGGGTAAAAAACTAGTTAGATGAATTGCTGATGTACTTAAAGGAACCTTTGTTTTGCTGCAAATGGATAATTTTGATTTGTGATTATTTTTCAGCTTTCTTTGTGATCATAGGACGTGTATTTGGGGTTTTCATTGAACTGTTTAATGTGTTAAGGGCATTAAAAGTAGTGTGCATATACCGGTCGTCAAGGGGAAATCCCACATCTCCTCTTTCACTCAGAGAGAGTGCTGAAGAGGGCAGTGGAGCAGGCTCATGTGAGCTGCCGATGTACCCAGGGGAGTGAGCTGCTCATGTATCCTAGCAGAAGATCCTTCTCCAGGGGAAGTGAAGCCGAGTCTGTCTCAAGTCTCTATGGCTACTGCTTTGAAACACAAGACAAACAAAAAGGCTTCTGTATAACCCTTTAATGCAAAGGTTGTGAACACAAATGTGTTGTGTTTTGGAGGAAGATCAATATGCTGAGATTGGTTACTGACTCTATTTGATGATGGACCCAAAAATGCGTTTAAAACTTAAGTCGTAGTGTTTTTAAGGCTTTGTGTTTAGGATAAAATGAGATCGTATGACTGTTAAAGGAGACATCTGCAGCCCGGTGTTCTCTAGAAGCTGACAAAGAGAGGGACTGATAAAAGCGGATTGTTGTAAAGGTGCAGGTCAGAGAAATGGAGAGCTGGGAAAGAGTGAAGGGAAACTGATCACAGTAAGAAAGAGGAGAAAATGGGCTTAAGAGAGGCTTTCAGAGCAGCTACAGAACCAGTCTGTTGATGCAGCTGCGAGTCAGCTGGGCATGAGTGTGCTAGATGGCTGTGGTTTCCTGTCAGTGCCCCATTAGGCCCCCGTTTCTTTCATTCGGACTAGCTTAAAGCTGTGTGCCTTTAATGGTTGAACTAGCTGGTATTTCCTGTGAATGTCGAAACTCTGAAAACACGGTGAAAATGTTCTGAAAATCCCCCAAATGTAAGGAAAAGCACTTAAACTAAGAAAAGACCAAACTCCATTGGGACTGAAAGTAGTTTCTTTGGTTTCACCACTCAGCAACACTAGCATCATTAACCTCAAGCTTCAGGAAATTCTTTGCAACTCTAGCTTTACAATGTCCAGGTTTTGCATCATAAAGACTTTGTATATCGTTAGATCGTCACAGAACGCCACAGTGCTGCTAGTTACTGCACTTTCTGAAGCTTTTCAGACCCTTTGTGTGAAGAGGAAAACAGAACAGAGTTTTATACATTTACTCGGTCAATTATCTGCTAAAAACGAGAAATTTGACTTGAGTATGATGAACTAAACCTTGCAGAACTCGGGAGAGGGATTGAAAAAGATTCTTGCTTCTGGTCTATCACAACTGCTCACTTTGATTACTAAACAGAAATTGAGTAGAGTAAGCAAATTTGGCACGAAGTGCCTTAAAACAAATATTCACAAACACTAGCTGCTTTTTGAAGAGGTTCTTTTTCTGGAAATCATGGTTGGCTGTTTCTTTTTTTGCTTTGATTTTGACCAAATGTTTCTATGTCTGTCCAACAATTGCACTGTTAAAACCAGCAGTGTTTTTAGAGCAGAAGTGTGTTGTCTGCTCAATTTTCTTCTGAAAAATGGTGCTTGCACATTCAACCGAGATGTGAGCAGAAAGATAGTTTGGGTTGGCTCATACCTCTGGGGATTTTTCTGAAGATCTGGCCCCTGTTTGTGGATGATGTCTCTCACAGTGAATGGACTTGGAATCTTTTGGAGATGTCCTTGTTATGGCTTCAGAGCGTTTAAACAGTGTAATAAAGTCTATCTCTCTCATTGATATGACTTAAAAAGTAATTCCAAATCATTCATAAATACAGGTAAAATATAACTAATTTTTAGTCTTTAGTTTTTCCACTGTATCTCTCTCTATTGTTTTGTACTATTATGGGATTATCAACTAAATGTTACATAATGTGGTATATTTGTAGAACATGTGATAAATATGGGGCACTCTTATGGTCAGGGTCTCCGTCTCTATCTCTGTCGTCCTCTCTCTATAGTAATCACTGAGTGTGGAAGTCTTTTTAAATGTACAATATTTTATACAGCTCTACAGTTTTATTTTTAATTAGTTAGTCATTTTTAAAATTATGTTTTCCACTTCAGCCTGATATGAGCCAAGTGCTGATGGAGCAATACAGCTCTCTTCTGAATAGCCTTTAAATAGAGAGCATCACCCTAATTCTGCCCTGGGCGATTTATTTACCGTTCATTGGTTAACTTTTAGGCAGGTTGAAGTTTCCTGTTGAAATTATTTTAAAACCCTGATATGTGTGATGGAGGACCTGGTCAAAGTCTGTCTGAATCTCTCTCGCTCTCTCATTTTCATAAAGGTGTGTCATTTTGATTAACTTGTTTTTTGATAGTTAACCATCCAGATGTGTTTGTAACCCACATGGCTACACTGTAAAAAAAAAAAAGAAAAAAAAGTATTTTATTATAAAAGTACTGTTAAACGTTACAAATATTTTACTCTAATTTTCACTTTGACCATATAACTGTAAAATATGATAAAGCACAGTTTTTAAAACTGATTAACTCTAAAATTAAGGTTTTGTTTTTAAAAATGTTTTAATTGCTTGTAAATATTACCAAAAACAACATGGTTTTTGTACAGCATGTGTACAAACCATAAAATTACAGATTAATTCATGTTAATCAAATGAAGTGCAATACAGCTGTAACTTCATCTACTTTTGTTCAGTGTGTGTTCTATTTTTTGGGCACTTATTTGGTGACTTACCAACAGCTGGCATTCTGTTTATGAAAATGTTAGTTTTGAACTACCTGGTAAAATGACAGAAATCAACTCAAGGTGTATTAGCATTCCTTTAGTTAGCTAGCCTCTGTGTCGAGCTTCCCAATTCAAAATGTCATATCTTCCCAAGAATCAGGATGCTAAGTTTTTGCTTCACCATTCTCCATTCCAGTAGAACAATTGCCTAAAATGAGAGTGAGTATTCACTGTTAATGAAACCTTTTTATTTCATAGATGATAGCCCTTCTGTTAGCAACAATACTGAAGAGCCCCTTAGCTGCAGAGATAATGAACATAGGCTCACGTTGGGTCTGGTTTTGAGCAGCAGTGCATGGCCATTTATTTCGTGTGCCGCTGCATGTGATTGCTGTGATTAATGGGGAATCAAAACACAAGCAGGCTTTTTAACGCTCCCATGCTTTTCAATAAAACCTGTAACTGTGCTGCTTCTTGCTCTTTGAAATGACCACAAAACCACAAGCGGAAACCGCGCAAGCTAATGCTCTTCTGTTTGCAGCACTTGTGAACAAAGTCTCTGTTTTTGTGTGTGTGTTTTTTTTGGTAACAAATTGAAAACATATTGGCAGAACAGAACAGGTCACAATGTCTTTTTCAAGTTGTCAGGAATGGCTCACCATGGAAGAGAAAGGAGAAAATCTGAGAAAATTAATAATATTTTTCTCCCAAAGGGTTACTAGAAAAGCAGCAAAGCTTTCAATATCAATCAAAATACTGTACAGAAACATCCATGGTAGCATTTATCTTGTTAAATCTTCCATTTTCTTAACATCGTAGCTTCTCTGTGCTCAGACAATAAAACTTTACGCCACATCACCTCTCCCTGCGTCCTCCAACCTGATTTACTACAGTTTGGCTGAATTTCTCTTGATGTAAAAGGGCTGCACTCTGTAGAATTGTGGGCTGAATGCATTTGCAGTTTGTGTTGGGTTTAATTGAATACACTCTCTGTTATTGAGTGCAGTCTCAGCCGCCTAAGAGCTTAGCAAAAAGATCTGCCGAAATCCACCTGACTCTGCACCTTGTGCTCAAGCTTTATTCAGAGGTTTTACAGAGATGTTCCAGAGCAAGGTGGTGTCAGATTACCTCAGTGAATGACTGAAAGTGAGATGGAGACAGAAAATTCTCCACAGCTCAAAACGAAATCATGTGATGTTTACGCAGGCAGGTAAAGTAAGGCTGAATTCACTGCTCAAGTTTTTCCAAAAAAAAACTAATTATTTACTAGTTTAAGGTTCCTCTTTTTCCCAGACATGGCTTCTATTTAGGTCCCAAAGTATGCATGTACCTTAACCTTTTTCTTTAGACCACTCTTTGTTAAATGTGATTGTAAGATTTGACCGAACCATCAGTGGGAATACCACTGCAACAACCGAAAGAAAAGTGTACCACAGGTAACTCTGTCCATACCAGTCGCTTCAGTTTCGAATAGCATGGACTTTTAATTTAATTTAGGATTTTTTACAAAGAAAAATATTGTGTATAAGCACTACAATATGAAAACATGACCTGCACTCTTATAAATAGTGAAAAACAATAATCAGGAGATTTTGTGGCTGCTGTTAAGATTGTCACAAACTATTGGAGGACCTGGTGTGTCAGCTAACCCCAGTATCAATGCAACTCAAACCATTTTTGACTGTAAAATTTAAATACTTTAATTTAGCCATTGACCTGGAAAAGAAATATAATGTCCAGTTAGCATGTTATTGTTGTCGAGGGCCGGATGTTGAATGGAGAGTTGTTTAATAGTTGTCTAGTAGAGGAGACATAATATTATCACTAGTTGAGGGTATAGAACAATCTCCAAATAATGAGGGGTTAAACTGAATCGGAAAGCCTTGCTCTCAAAGATCTCTGACCATTTTGCATGAAAAAGGCTGTGTCTGGGAACGGATGGAAGCCAACAATTGTAGGTAACCATTGGCAGAAGAAATTCTATCCTAACCGATGCAAGAGGCTCGAAATAAATTATTTTATTTTAGAGGCTTGTAGAGAAAATTTCTGAAAATCTTTTCCCCTTCCTCTTCCTCCCCCTCTGTCAGACAGTGTGATTTGGCTGATCTGAAATCAGCTGGAGGTGTTTGGCAGATCTGAGATTGAATGTGGGACATATAGGCACTCAACGGTTTCCAGATCCTAACGTCAACTTCAATTTACCTCCCAGTTGGAGTTTGTCACCTCAGGGTAGAAATGTAAATTTGCACTTCTAGAAGTGGTTCCATTTCAAAACAACATTTGTATTGTGTTTCCCTTTGTTCATTTCACTCATTTCATGTCAAAGGTTTTCAGAAAATTCAGGAATCATGTGAAAGGAACTGCTTTGTGAGAGAAGGAACCTTTGAGAGTGTTTATTTATAAATAACCCCTTTTAAAGATTATAAATCACAGGGGGTTTACTTCAAGCAGTATTTGCTTGCAGTTTGGGTTCTTATCAATGTCAACATTTTCTTCCTCACCACTCAAGTACCATTTAATTCCCATGAAAATAAGAACATAATGCCAATGAGAGAATGCCAATCCAACAGGTGGCGATTAAAATCTTCTGCAGTGCAGACGTGTTAAACACCAGAATCAATGACTACTTTCTAATGTTTCCGGCTGCTTTTGTCTGATTGCAAACGGGACAAAAGGAGTGGAGAGGGTTTACATTTCTGCTGCTTATCGCAACTTATTAGCAAATTTGTTTTTTTTTACAAGAACATCATGTTCCTAATATATTGTGAAAGCCTAGGGGTCACTGCACATCTCCATTTTTTTGTTTGATTGAATCACAGCAGAATTAGTTTTCCCTTCTGGTACAGTTTGTTCAGGCTGGTGACGATGCAGCAATCGAAAAAACCATACTCAGACCTTCTTGAAGAGTGAACCCTGGAGTGATTTGTTTGTGGCAAGGATATGATCCAAACTGGGCCTTTAATTTGGACTGGGAGGACTGTATGACAACAGGAAGAGAAGTGGGCAGAGAGAGTGCATTTTGTACACCATTAGGTCGGATACTGATAGTAAAGTTAAGGAAATAAATCTCCATATTCATCCTTAAAATACAACCCCCAAACCTTTCCTCCATAGTTGTAAGAATGAAATTGTCAAGATTTTTTTTTGGTCAAGAATTTCAGATTTCCTTTAACTAGAACTAAACTCTGGAAGAACCACCCACACCATAATCTTCGACACCTAACGTCAAATTCTGATAACATGCATTAAATATGTATGAAATAAAACATAGCTGCTCAGCCGTGATTCCCATTCTATCTCAATGCCACTAAAAGGATATTTTCATCTGTAGACGTGGTACTGAGCAAAACATCTCAATTCAATTGTTTGAATGAGTGAGTCAATGCTACAACATAGTCTGGTGCATTCTATTTACAGATTTGAGACCTTTTAAGGCATTTTGAGTTAATTTAACGTCCTACTCATTACAGAAGTGACGAAAAAAATGGATTTGGTGAGAAAAGTGGTGGAAAAGCATGCAGAGTCAAGCTTTTATACAACAGCTTGGTGGAAAAACTCAGGTGTTTCTTACAGTTAAAAAAACATGAAGTCAAGCTTAAGATAAGTTTAAAATACATACATTTGGAGTTGTTTATTATGACAAAAATCTGATAAAACATTGTGTCCGCCATCTTAATTAAAATTTCCTGCTACAAAAAGTGGGCGTACATCATGACGAAACACAATGTCTAATCAAAAAGAATGAGCAAAGCCAAATTTAAATGATGTAATTTGTTCTAACAATTCTAATGTTTAAGTTCAATAAACTATGTAACCAAAGTTAACTGTGACATACTCATTTTTATAAGTTGTTGCTACTGTTTGGGTAGAACTTGCTCCAATGCAATTTGACAGGGATGGGATTCATTTTATGGGATTAATTTGACAAATTTGTTGTGACGTGAGCGTTATTCATTATTTGTAGGCAATTAACACGTGGCAGCTGGAATAACTCAAATCAGAGAGCATTGGTGAGTCTGTTATCAGATCCTTGTTTCATACTGTAGGCGTGCTGTCCATTAAGCTGTGCTGCTGTGTTATCTGGATTATCTCGCCTTGTTATAATGGCAAGCAAAGCCAATTAATGCCTTTGACTTAGCTGCACACAAATGTTTCTGTGCATTAGGTTTTGAGTGGAGCCTCATCATCCGTTTCATCAGAGCAGATCAAGATAAAGGTCGACAGTCTAAAGGTCTAAGTGCGAGAGAGTGCATTTCAATGAAGGACTGTGTTCCATTTGGAATCTGTTACAGTTTCTGAGGGAATGAAATGGATTTCTATCTTTATCCTCTTAATGGCATTACAAAGTCTGTGGCGATCCATCAGATAAATGTATCGGTATTACCTGCTTCTGTGCTTGGGCTCTGTGACTGTTTCATTCAACCAATGAGAATAATGCTCTTCATCACTGGCTGTCCTCTGGCCACCTTGTGGATTGGCAGTTCAACTCAAGAATACTCCTGAGTATGCTCGCAAGGAAAGTTTTGTTATGCAGATCTGATGTAAAACACCACTATAACAAATCCCTGTGCTACATGCCCAGTCATGCTGTTGTTAACAATGTTCACTGTTGCTGAGATGGAGAACTTGCTTTTCTTGCTGAATAAAGTCAAATCAGAAAGATGACCTCCACTGCACATAAACAGTTCAATCATTACACTTCGTTACTGAGGGCCCCTCGTCTCTTTAAACAGCATTCAAGCTTTGCTTAGATGAGCCTAAAACTCAATTTTGTTGAATTGAAATTGATTGCCATGTTTATTACAACAGGGAGGGACTGAATAACCATTTGAATTTTTGTTACTCGGTGCTGAACATTGGGAGATAATCTCAGAGATCAGGGAATGGTCACAAGGCATGATGGGTCACATCTCAAAAGGGATTTTGTTCCATACTTTGGGGATCTTTTCGCGTCACTAAGGTTTGTAAGCTGATGAATGTGGACCTGAACCTTCAGTTTCCATTCATGCTCTGAATAATTCTGAACTCACTGATGACATACTGTACATGTGCTCTCTTTAGAAGAACGGCAGGATTTCAATCCTTCACAGTGTAGTGTATTTCCAATTGTTTTCTTGGTTCCTATAGTCTGAGCTGCCTTGATATAATTGAGGAGATTCTTCTGTGTGACTCTTGGCTGGATCCTGATCTTTGAGGTGGATCTTGTGTTGTGCACCAGACTGAGAAAGGTTGACACTTGTTTTTATTTTTTTCTGAGTATCTTTTCACCAACCGTTCTCACAATGTCACCAAACAAACTGGAACTCTTCTCAGAAAGCAACAACCAAACCCATTGAAAACTGTTCATAGATTACTTTTCTATTTTATACTTTTGAAGATGTCTTGTTTTCCAATAAAAGCCTCTTTGTCTCAAGAGGAAACCAAATGTAAGTGTTTCCTTTAATTTAATTTATACATCATAAATGGATCTCCGACCAGCATACCTTGGTTTGCTTGATGGTTCTTGTGCATTTTGGCAGGTCTTCAGAAGTTGAGTCACCAAACAACATTGAAAAGGGCATTTAGTAGTGACCACATAAAAGCATAATTCTGCAAAAGCAGAATATGTGTGATGGATCTGTGGTGGAAACTGATCTCGGCTCCATTCTCCAGGGCAAGCTCTCTGTAGTGTTAACGGTAATTACGGCTCATCTGAGGGTTGAACAGCGTCATTGTTCGAGAGCTTCCCAGCAGTGAAAGCTAAAGGACACTCAGACTCAGTGCTCTTCTGCTAAAGTGAGTCTAAGCAGAGATCACTGTAATGGAGCTTCTGTCTATGTGAGTGGAGTGTGCACTGGCTTGACCTGTGTGATCTCCAAAAAAAGCCTATAAAGTTGTATTTGCTATTCAGATTGCTGCTCAGATGCGGACATCTCAAAGTTCACTACCAAAGCGTTGTCTGTCCATTTTGGGTTTAAGGAAGGTTTGGGGATCAGTGTATTCAAATGCACCAATGTTAGTGTTACAGCCATGTTTCCATCCAGCGAGTCCAAGAGAACAAAATCTGCACTTACTGATAAACTGGAGCCAAAAATCAAAAAGGAAAACGGAAGTTGCTGCATTAGGAGAAGGTCTTTTTAGTAAATAATAACTTACTTGCGTCTACACGTAGACAAAATGCAATATGGGCAGTCATATCCTCTTGTTTTTGGAGACGGGAGAATGTTCTTTGGGAATGCGGCTGGTCAAGACAGTTCTGGGAGGTGATCAATTTGAATAGTTTTTTATTTTTTTTTTGCCTGGCTTTGGCTAGGGACTAAAACAACATTTCAGATATTGTTCAATGAGATTGGTCCATTAATTCCGCCCCATTGCCTCCAGTTCCGGCAGGAAAAATGCATTGACATGACATTACATTCGGTAGGTGCATTTATGAAATAAATTGATGGCCTCATTCTGACCACATAGTTTTAGAAACTTTAGAACCTCGTCTGCTCCTTGTGCCCTACAACAAAAGGACACATACCAACAGTTAGCCTCCATCAGGATCAGGCTGCATTAAGATGTTTAAAACTGATTTAAAATGCTGCAATCACTACCAACATTTAAAGAATCCTCTGAATTACTGTCCTTGAATAAAAATGTTGCCTTGCTCACTATTTTGTGATGATAATTTTGGGGGAAAAGTGCCAAAGCATCTTTGGATATATGAGGCCACAACGAACGGTAGTGATGAAAAAGAGGATTCATTTAAAGGGCCCTTCATTTTTTTTGGTGTAACTGGGCAGTCTTTGCGCAGCATTGTGATGTATGCGGTCTTGAAATCACCACTTCGAATGATGCATGCAGAACCTGGATTGGGACACAGCTGTAAACAGTGGTCATGGACTTGGTTGACTGAAGTCTATTTCAACACGTAGAGCTGAGTGTTTTGTGCTGCTGGGCTTTTAATGGGACGGCTGTGGTGTTGCTTCACTTTACAACATTGTAATCAGCCTCACGAGATGGAACGATGAACACAGCTCATCAAAAGTTTGTGTTTGTGCGCCTGAAGAGCTGTTGATAAAGGATTTGATGAAGGCTCTTTTAGTTGTTTACTAAGCTGGATTACTGCTGATGGCTTCTGTATAATCAGCGTGCGTGCGTGTGTGCGTGTGTGTTTGTGTGAGCTGAATCAGTGTGTAATGGTGTGTGATTGTGGTGCATTAGTAGCTTTTTTCATTTAGAGGATGAGAATGCAGAGATTAGGGTTCTTCTGAGTGTAATGTGTTATGGTAGATGTTTTAGAGTGGCTGAACGCTTGACGTTATTTAATGTGTTTCACAGAATGTTCACATGCAATGAAGAATCATAAATACACCAGTGTTTAAAATGAGTCTGGCAATAACGGAAGCTTGGTCTTTGATCGTGTCTGAAGCCGGTTGTATAAGGGGTAGGGCTGTACATTTGTTTGGATTTTACTTGAGCATTAACTGTTGAGGGATTCAGTTCTCTATGGAATTAAACATTTGATTTCTGGAACAAACTGAATTTTTGGCAAGAATCAATGAAAGCATCTCATGTAAGAAAGAGATGACAAAATGAGGAGTTTGAGTCCACACATGTTAAACGCCATTTTGCTAAAAACATAAAATGTGAGTTAGTGTATCGTGTATTGTAAACCTATAATTAATGTTACGCCCTAGACTAGTGGTGGGGACGTATATGGTAGACCAGTGTGTGGTTATGGCACACAAATGTAAAAGAAAATTAAACAAATTATTCTCAAAAAAAAGTGAGATTTTATGTGTCGTATAATGCAGTCCTGCTTTGTTCGATCAATCCATGCCCACCCCTTTTACTGCAGACCCCAATCAGATAGACTTGTAATTAGTTACCATCCTGAATGGGTGGTATTCAGCCTGGTGTGGTCAACCATTTAGTTTGTCTACTCCACCGAGGTTCAACAACATTTTGGTTTGAGCCTGAGGTCCTCAACAAACTGTCCTCAACAGTACACATCTATTAAAACAAGTATGTTTATGATGCAGCACTCTATAAATAAAGCTTGTTTTGACATGAATTCAAAAATGAATTTTCATATAACGATGACGTGAGCGTTTGTCGTTTTCTGAGGCTAAATGTGATAATTTAGATCATCTGTTGAATCTGAATTTAAAAGCACATCATTCCTTGAAATAACACATCCTTTGTATATAAAATAGCACATGTATAACCACTCAAAGCACAAAATGTAGTTGAAATGGCCTAAATGCTCCAGTTTTTAAAAATGGCTTAAATCAACCTGACCTCACAAAGTCCTGACCTAAACAAACTCTGCCCGCTCACAGTAAGCAGCTGTACGTCCACTTCTGTATATCTGACATTGTTTTATCTGTGATTGAATGGCTTATGAGTTTCCTTCCATAAAAAAAGTAATATTTCCGGCAAAGTGCTATGTAAAAATTTTCGAATTTAGAGAACTACCAACAAATTAAAAAAAAAAATCACTTCTAAATACGAATTGATTTTAGATTTTTAGAACAATGCTGTATAAACAATAAATAAAAATAATAAATAACTTGTAATACTTGCATGTTTATTTAGTGTGAGTGCAAGTTAAAATGTTTTTGTATTGCAGATAATCGAGATCTAGCGGATGCAAGCTCACAGTACATTAGCGACAGCTCTCGCTCTTCTCTTACTCACACTGGGTTGTTTTTCCTCCTGCGTTTAACTCTCCATGACCTTATAAACAGATCCAATAGCTACAAGGGGATGAATGCATCATGTTTCATTTAAATTTCATACACATATGATTCATTGAACCCCTCACCCCCCACCTTCTCGCTCTCTCACACACACTCAGTCATGCACAGTCTTCTTTGATAAAGCTCTTAGTGAGGAAATTCATGAAGAAGGCCAGACTGCAAGATTTCTGTGTTTTTTTTTTGTTTGTTACAGTATCGCTTGATCCATAATGCCCTGTAGTTGCCATTGCATGTTATTTTTTTGTCTGTGACTTTAAAAAAAAAAAAAGAATCATGTGATCTCTATAGAGAGACCCCTGATATAATTTAGGTGGTTTATAGAGTGAATTGTTTATTGGGGGCGGTCTCAAACTGCACGCAATCATCTGCAGTGAAATACAGGATTGTTTAGAAGTAGTGTGACTGCGGCTTTAGTGTGAACAAGTCTTTAGTTGAGTTGTTTGTACATGGATGATGAGTTCATCTGAGACACCCGTGAGCAAGGAATTATGGGAAGTCAATGTAGTATGGGGCTGTGGGCAACTACTTTTAACCATTATCAATACTTTGCAACTGTAGCCATATATTGAAGAAATCTCAGTTAATCTGGATTACTCTGGTACGGTCACATTAAATATGATTTCATTCCCACCAGCGATATTGCGAGTATAGTATAAAATAGATAAAAGTGTTATTCTGCAGCCCCTATGTGTCCTTCTGCTGAACCTGAACTCAATTGTGTTTGATTATTCCCACTGTGGTTCTGCCCTCTACAAGGGGCCTGGATCTGAGGTGACCAGCCATACCAGTCATTCAAGATGCCTTCTGTGTGTGTGTGTGTGTGTGTGCGCGCGTGTGAATCTAAAAAAACAACAACAGATTCAATAGTCTCTCGGCAGCCTGCTTTTACTGTCTGAGCTTTATTCTCTTTACGAGGCTGTTAAAGATGCTACTTGTCAGAGTTTCCAGGCTTTTGACAAAGATGTATCCGTTTATAGCCCTTAAGAGCCACTATTAGAGGATTGTATTTATTACATCATTGTTCCATTCAAGCTCAAGGAATCATGTGCTTTTAAACTCCGTTTGAATTTTGCCTATTTTCAAAAAACCCAGGAAAGAAGCCAAACCTCTTTAGAGGATGAACACAAAGAAGAACTGCATGAATGAAAGACAGACACACTCAGTGAGATGAACTGCACCAAGAGATGATTTCAGACAGCGGCAGGGATTTTGGCGCATATGATACTGTAATCTAAATCAGGATCATTTTTATTTCTTAGTTTTTTTTCTAGGATTATATTTCACTTGTTGGGTTGAGCTAGATTTGTTTGGAAAGTGGAAAGGGGAACTGGATCCAATAGTATCTAGCTGCAGGATCTAACATCAATATCGGTGTGGTTAGTCATGCAGAGTATGGGTGTCAAAATCTAAAAAATTTGAATCCTGGTCATAATTATTCAAAAATATGCAAAAGAGTCAGTATGCTTCAGTATGTCATCAAACAGGAATATTATCATTGTTTTGGGAAAGAATTGCATTTGTGAAAATGGAATGTATCTGTATCCTAAATAATTTTTTATTATTATTTTTAACGTTTACCCATTACTGCATTTCACCCATTTTCTAGGTTGCTTATGGTGGTTGAAAGACAGGGGTAGAGTCTCCTGCGTTCGTCACTTAGCTTGAAACCTGTTTTTGCAATGAACCACTGTTTAGTTTGATATTTATTCCTGCTATTTTAGAAAACCTGCAGCTCTCCACAATTCCTCAGGCTCTTGATTCTGAGGTTTTTTGAATGATTTAAACGAGATAATTAAGCATGTGGGAGAGGAATCCTGGAAACTGCCCAATGAATGCAGTTTTAATTAGAAGACATTTAGAGCAGTGCAGTTGGCACTATCTAGCATCATTGCTCAGGGACTTCTGATGATCGTACGATTGCATTATTTCTATGACCTGTTAAAGACGTAAATGTGGTCATCAACATTTGATCCATTAAGAGGCGTTTGCATGCCAGAGTATATGGCAAGCAACACTGTAAAAATGAAGGGGAAAGCAGCAAAAACAGTTTGAAAGTAACAAGGACTAGCTGCTTAGAGTCTAAGGAAAGTGTGACATCATATATATTTATAAATATCTAGAGGAGTAAAAATACACAGGAGCACAATACACTGTAATACAAAATATGTATTGTGGAGCAACTGGGAGATATTGTCTAGGAGCTGAAGTGTATTTGCTAGTTGGAGGGATTGATTCTAGTCACTTCTGAAACTTTTGTAACTTGCCTTCATGTTTTACATAATATCTACTAAGATGGTAAAATTGGCTCTCTTCATCACTTACAGAAAAAGATGACTCAAATATAAACACTGCCCCCTAGTGGATGGAGGGTATCAAATGCTCTGATACAAACTAGACCCTAGTCTTCTTAGCTTTGCTGTCTCAAAACTTTTAAAATTCTATTTGTTCCAATGATGGTTTGTTTTGTAAACGGCTTCATTAGCTGGTTAAAAATAGTGAGCATAAGCATAATACTGAGGTCGTTACACCCCTAAAATACTTTTTTTCATAATTCTATACTGATGCTATTTTGTTGTTCTCTGTATGTTTCATGTTTTATATGCTGATATACATCTAAGTAAAAATGTGTTTGATGAGGTTTGCTGTGGTTTAGACAGGGCACGTGGCACTATTGCTCAGACGCAGTTGTGTGTTCTTTTTTCAGGGAACGTCAAACACAATAAACATAGACAAATGTATTAGTTTCAGATTAATTGCATGCACTGAATATGTAACATGGATGTATAAACTGTGAGCCCCTTCACTCTCTCTCTCACACACGCACACACGCACGCATACACATCAGTTACGGAGTGAAGGGATCAGAGTGAAGATCACTAGATTAGCTCACTCTGTAGGGTATTATATGCCCCTCTCAGGCTCAATCTCAAGTGTGGATAGGATTGCACTTGAGGCGGAGCGCTGTAATTTCAGATTACACAGGGGCTTTGGACTCTGATGCTATTATTGTGTTTGTGCGTGTGTATTTACACTAAGAGCGGGCATTTCTCCCAGAAAAATCTCAGGATTACAGCCAAAAGCATAAATCCTCACGATTTCTTCTTTTCCAGAGAGAGATTGAAACAGGGAAAGTCTTGACCGTGGATCCAGTAGCAGCAGTACTTTATTTAATGCCAGAGTTTGTGTTTTACTAGTTTTCTCTTCTTTTCTGTTAAAACCAGATACCCAGTTACTATTGATCATCGGAGCAAAACACCAATGGAGATTAGTCAATAAATCTCTGTGAACGTAGTTTTCAGCTAGGAATGGGATACCACTCTGGTTTCTTCATGCAGGAATATTTTTGATTGTTTACGTTCCTTCTGGTGCTGGGGATAGAACCAACAATCTTCTGATCTCCAGTCGGATCCATAGCTACATTTCAAATTTCATCTAAAATAAATGAAGATAATGTAACTTGAGGGAAAGTCATGTAATGTAAATTAACATGAAATAAGAGAAAGTAGGCTAAATTCATGTAATGTTTTATTACATAAGAAGGCTCAAATTAAAACGTAATGAAGTCCTTCTATGAAACACAAGAAACACCATCTGACATGTGTTAACACATGTAACACTAACTAACACTCCAAGCATCAAGTGAACACAAGTTAATATCAATTAACATCACTGCACTTATCACTAGATAATGCAGCACGAGGTAATGTAAGCTGCCTCATCAAGATTACATCGGAACCATATGACGGATGGTGCCTGCCTTTCACCTGGTGAAATAAGCATTATATATATGTATACTAGCATTATATGAAGTTACTTTTTCTGAATGTGCCAAATATGGCAACCAGATTTTTGATTGAAAATACGTGTTTGGTACTTAATATTGAGGCTAAACCCCCTTTTGATGAATAGTGTTGACTTTTCAGCTAATAACTCAATCAAGCATTGTGTAGAACCTTAGGTTGTACAGGTACTGGTGCTGGTACTGGTTGTCCTTGTTTTACTTTAGACCATTAATACTGCCAAACTACACTGTACATCCCAGAGGTGTAGAATTTAGGCATTTGACTTTGACTCAAGTTAGACTCATGTAGTTGATTTTGTGACAGTATGGCAAAACACTTGCGACTGGACTTGGTATTAAACCCCAATGACTCCCCACTTGTTTGGATTTGAGCCCGTTGACTTGGAACGACATGAATAATAATAAATTCACATTTCGCTCTGTGCACGAGGGAACTGGTGACTCGTGATTGAGTTATGAAGCTTGAGTCCTGTTGGCTTAACAGATTTTAACAGCAAACGTTTTATTTACTTCTCTGTGTTTAGTCTTTTTTCTTTTTTTTTTAATTTAATCCTTAGATCTTTGGCATTTTAAAGATAAAAATACATTTACATTCATGCAGTTGTCAGACAAACCACATGAGAGCCATTTGCTATTGATTTTTATTTTTTTTCCTAAATGACTTGAAGTTACTTGAATTTAAAATTTTGCGACTTTTGACTTGGGACCAAACTTGGACTTGCTCGGGATTGACTTGGGACATCACTTGGACTTGTAAAGTAATGACACCGCTGGTAAAGCGTACACATTATAGGTTTATGGTAAACACCGTTTAGTTTACTGTTAAATTTCACTTTAAAAATTTAGATTCTCTCTCCTCAAAACGAAGTGTATGACGCACTAAAAATTCTCTGTAAGACATGTGCAAATATATAGTTTGCAAATTAATGCATTAATCGAAATGATACAATGTAAACAAATGTACAATTAATTTGACCAAATATGTGACATTTACAAAGGTCGCAAGCATCGATTGGTCTGTAAGAAAGGTCATGACCCTAGACATGAGCAAAACCTTGCAGTTTCCCTGAACACTTGTTTAAATGTCACGTGATGGGCCATCTGTCTTCCTATCTCAAAACTAGTTTCAGTTTAATTGACCGTGGTTTCAGACCTTTAAAGGGTAAAGTAATCAAGGCAGCGCTGCAAATTGTGTCATTAGCACATCTGAAATCCATGGCAGACTAAGAAACATTCTCCTGTTATGGGTTTTATTTATTGACGCCCAATCGAAAGGCTTTTACTGGATAAGTGAATGCTGTCAAAAGGAATTATGGGCATCAAGGATGAAAGTTGTTCTTAGAGTTGTTGTCTGTGTTGTGTTTTCTCAGGTAATGTGGTGGATATTTACCAGCGAGAGTTCCTAGCTCTGAGAGAGCGGCTGCATTCAGCAGAGCAGGAGAACCTGAAACGCTCCAAAGAACTCAATCTGGTGCTGGACGAGATCAAGCGTGCCATCGCTGAGAAGCAAGCGCTGCGTGACATCAACCGAACCTGGAGCAGCCTGTCTGGTGAGAGAAATGCTGCAGTGCTTCTCAGTTATCAGATTACATCGGGTTGTTAACAGAAGGCATTTCCGTTTCTAATGTCTGCACAGTAGCAGAGTGTTTCATCTTAAAGTAGCACTGTTTAGTGAACCCTTGTTGTCCAAGCACAGAAGAACACTATTGTAATTGCTCAGAGTATTATTGTTTGAAAAGTCACAGAGTTTTGGACAGTTTTCAAGAAACGTACAGTGTTTTTTTCACTCATTGTGTCAAACTGCTGTGATTGGCTCATTTGGTCACATGTCTTGAACTGAGAAAGACAGTGGTAGGCGGCGCTCAAGAACAAAGAGAGGAGAGGAAAGCGTTCAATGTTGCACTTTTAGTCACTTTATCTAATGAGCACAAAGAGCTTTACGTCAATTGCAGTTCGTCGAATTGCAGTTCACCGAAGCGCCATCTAGTGTTCTGGTGATGGCCTGTGCACTAATTTTTAACCACAAGAAAAATTAACGAAGGCAGCAGTTCCACAACTATAAATTACATAACTTATGATCAAGTTTCAAAAAGCATTTTTGATGCACCTCAAATCACAAGGGTCTTTCTCTAGGTGAAAACATCGATCCAGATCCAGCCACAGCTGTGGATACAGAGTTGAGCCGCTATCATAGTTTCCCTCTGTTCCCTCTGCCAGCATTTGTAAGTGCTCCTGTTGCCTCTTCTAGATGAGACCAAGCTGAAGCTGTGGAACGTGAGCAGCAGCAGCAGTAAGAATGTTCTTCAGCTGCCCAGCATCTTCCACCATCTGCCCCATCTGCTGGCCAAGGAGAATAGCCTGCAGCCGGCAGTGCACATCGGTCAGGGACGCACTGGAGGTTTGTGTCTGTGTGCTTGGTTTCACTCTCGTATAGTGCTGCTCAGTGTGTGTGAGGAAGGGTTTAGTGCCTCTGGTGAGCTGCAGCTGTCAGATGAGTTCATGTGATATTGTTAAGTCTCTAGGAGCGCTGTGTCGGAGCTCAGTGTTGAATGCATAGGAAGAATCTAGTTTTACACCTTATGTCCATACCGTGTTTCTGCCAGGCTAAGCATGAGAGAGGAACAATGATTGGTGTAAACATGGATAAAAATACCTTATAAAACTGTGGACGTAGTGTCCGTGACGTCAGCCATAGGTTTCTCAAACTAGGTGCATCTTCTCATGGAAGTGTGTCACTACCGAGAAATTACAATTGGCCCAAGAGTGAATAGAGGCTGAATGTTGAGGTAGCAAAACTACTGAATAATAAAGTAAATCACTCCCCTCATATTCATGCCGGTCAGAAGTAATGA
The DNA here is from genome assembly GCA_007224835.1 of Danionella cerebrum. Taxonomy (NCBI): domain Eukaryota; kingdom Metazoa; phylum Chordata; class Actinopteri; order Cypriniformes; family Danionidae; genus Danionella; species Danionella cerebrum. The sequence goes on along the minus strand of SRMA01025183.1, from coordinate 88,504 downwards.
TGACCTCTTTGTACCAGGCTTCAAACCAGTTTTTTTTCCTGCCGTAAAGTTGAGCATTGTCACAATGGTGTCGATGAGAAACTTTAAGTGGACAGTCGATGAGCGGCACGTCCTGCTGCAGCTTCAGTTACTGGGTGTGGAAGGAAAGTGGGAGGTTGGTGCTTGCTTAAAACTTTTCCACCACTTTGAGCATTTTGGAAAGTTATGTACATTACCTTTAAAACTTTTTAATTCAAGATTAATGCAGGCTTCTTATATTTTGGTCATACTTGGATTCTCACAAGTAGGGTTGTAGTATTACTTTCAATATTCAGTAAAATATTTGCGTTTTTTTTTTTTTCACGTTTCACTACTGGTTTTTGTACTTTTACAGTCCTGAAACAAGAACTCACAATACTGGGGTACTGTTGTCTCTCTGGAAAGCTTTTCAGACCTTCATAAATTTGATCTCAGGGTTAGTGGCTGTTTTATTTTGTATTTTGGGGGCATGCTCAGAGAGACATATGGTAAAAATATTGATTTAATTTAATGTTTTGGGTGCAGACATTTTAGGAAAATTTGAACCCAGGGTATGTATTTTTGGTGTATGTTCGTTTGCTTGTTTATTACAGAGAATTAACATTAAAATTAAATCAATGCAGAAGTTATGTGTAAACATATCAACTTCCTCAATTTCTAATTAAGGCTGTATTGTAAAAGCGTGTAAAAACGCAGCATTATTACTGTGAGAAACTGTTGACTGGACATTGGACGGATTTTTTTGGCAGAACACTCTTTAATATTTAATAAAATATTCAGATTAACTAAGAATCCCTGTATTATATTTGCATTGTGTAATTTAAATTGTAATGCGCCATACCAACGTGTCTGAAAAGATCTTCTCACAAGTTTTTCTTGTGAATTCTATGATAAATGCACATTTGAGGTTTTATTTCAAAGGATTGTTTACTGTGCTCACTGAACTCAAATGTGACTAATATTGAGAAGTGCAAAAGCTCCAAATAGTTTAACATTTTGAATGAGACAAAACTTGTAACTAAAGAAATAAAGCTCGATAAAGCTGAGAACATGTTTCCATTGATTATTATTATTCACAATGACTTTTATTCTTCTTAACCACCTATGTCACATGACCATGATGGTGACTAGTAGCATGACACTGGCAGTGCCCCCTGTAAAAAATAATCCAAAATAATTGCTTGAGGGCCACCACACAATGAAAGACGTACAAAATGTAAAATTATTATTATTTTAACAGCATTTCCTTGTATCGCCCTGGTGAGATGCATTTTCTGTCTGTGCCCTTTTGTAAAGGTGTACTCTATTATAGCTCTTCACACACTCGTCCGGCTTTGGCGGCCAACCCAGTGGTGCGCATGTTATCCCATAGGCTCAGCAGGCTGCACTGTTGCTTTTTAGATTTAATTATGATCAGTCAGGAGGCAGTGTATGCGATTGTGTTCTACAAGTTCATAGAGATGTGACTAGGCAATAGCAAGGCTGCTGTTGTGTATTCTTAGAGTAAAGATGTTTGTACACCTTGTATTGAATTTTTTTTCTGGAGATTTAATTGGTGGGTGCAGTGTGTTGTTTTTCTGCTCCTACAGCAGCTTCAGTTAATGATGAACTGTGCTTGTGTGTGCCTCTCAGTGTCGATAGTGATGGGGGTGCCCAGCGTGAAGCGAGAGGTGCACTCATATCTGACAGACACGCTGAACTCTCTGATGTCAGAGCTGAGTCCAGCTGAAAAAGAAGACTGTGTGATCGTCGTCTTCATTGCTGAGGTGAGAGCCAAATTCCACTTTTACAGCTTGTTTTGCTAGTCTGCATTCTCACATTACTTTAATATCCAAAGTGACTTCCATTTCAAATAATAAAAACGATTTCTCCTGGGGTTCAAGCACATGATCTTTGCATTGCTAGAACACTACACTGGTATACCTTGGTTAGACATGCGGTCTTCTCTTCCTTGAACACAACATATGTCTTTTTTTCATTCCCCAATTGTAGTTTAAGTGATTTCGAGTGGTGTACTCAAACATGGTACACTTAGTTTCAGTCGCCATTTTTGTTTACTACAACAAAACGAAATGTAAGCGAAGAAGAAGCGGAGCATAAACATTGAAACTACATGTTTATGATGCGCAGTCATATGAAATTAATGAATTATTTTTTTTTTTACAAGTTTGAGGTGTTCTTCAAATGCATGTAATCCAGCAGCATTTATTTAATCAAACGAAAAATTCACTGACTATATAAATTACACGTACATTTTCAGCATGACATGGCCGCTTGTTGATTACCTCAGTATTAGCTGTTGAAGGTGCGAGCTTGTGCTGTACTGAATTGCGTTTGTGTTGGGAATAACTTCGAAGTTGACGGCGTCTTCATCTTTAAGCTGCAGAGTAAGCGTCTGAAGATTTTTCTCTGTTTAAGTTTAGTAGCATCTATTTGTCGAGATAAGGCCATGGAGACTCAACGTTAAGTTCACTCTCAGCCATCTGACATTAAGTACCGGTAATTCATTTATTGCGTTTACGCCCAATGACACAGAAGGTGGCACACCAAAAGGCTCAGTGCCAACCGCAGTAAGAAGTGTGTTGATTTACTGATCTAGGATCAGTGATTCGTAGCATTTCCGTTTCCGTTTTTTTCGGAATGTTTTTTTTTAGCTTTGTGCGAATGCTACCGCACTACTTCATCAATAAAATGGCTTTGTTGATGAAAAGCTATTTGATTTAAAAAGCAGCATCACTACTAGTAGAGATGCTACTGCCCAACACCATCAACTACTGCCCAACATTTGCTTAAAGTTCTTGTTAATGGAGTCATTTTTATTTTTAGAATTTACTAATGTCATTTTATACAAATATCAGGCCTGGGGAGGGCAAAGATGAATGATTTTTAGAGCTTTGCTGAGGCTACTTGTATAGAATGACCTGGGACAGGCTCGAGGAAAAACCCTTCACTGTAATAGCCAGAAGGGTGTAGAAGTGATTGATGGAGGGCTGGAATTCTTCTGACAAGAGAAAAATATGACTTTACCTTGAGGAAATAGTAGTGGATGACTTTGATGTGACACATCTGTCAGTGGTAAATGTTCAGGTTCAGATACAATAACTCTTTCAAGATACATGATGGCTTTTAAGAGTGCAGCGTGACCGCAGTGGAGATCTAAACCGCTGGGGACTCAGAACGTTTCGAAGCTGAACTGTAGTTATATATAGACTGCTCTGCTTTTAATTTCATGAATACTTTGCAAGTTCAATTACACATTGATTAGAACACCAGCTGCCCACTGTGCCTGCCAGCAGCATTGAACCGAAACCGAGCACCACTGGCCTGCTGTTCAGCCATTAGCCTCTGTACACAACCCAATTAACACACATTATTATTTACCAAACTGACATTCTTTGCATAATCCAGGGAATATTACAAAGCGGGAGCAACTGCCCTGAGACAAAGGGGGAACTACAAAGAAAAGCATGACACTTAATGGGGAAAAACAACTCTTTTGTTCCTCTTGTGCAGGCAGAAGTTGTTTCTTGTTGCATGGGAAGTGTTATGGCATTTTGATTACTTTGATTGGCCAAGCATTTAGGAGCAACACCTTGACCAATCACTAAACCTTGCATTACAATGGGAATCTGCTTAGGATACACAGAAATTTATGACAGAATACAGAGTTCTGAGCTGGAAAAAGGTCATAGCCGAGGACTTGATTTATTGATTTCTTAACCATTGTTAAAACTTACTTAACCCTTAGACCAGGCCATTTTTCAGAGTTTCTTTACTACTTTACAATTTGCTGTAAAAATAATCTTTAAAACAGTTTTTTGTGGCAATGCTTGATATTTTGTTTAGTACAACCCCAGCTACTTTTTGTTTTTTTCAACAAATATTTTTTCATTACATTACACAATAATTCCACAACAAACCTGAATTGTACAATTCCGAATATTGAATGTTGTCATTGTTTTGCTGCAAAAAATTGAAGGTGAACAGTAACAATAAAAATTAATTAATAAATGACCATAAAAGCAAAGACATTGTCAAAATGATGTGAAAAAATGTATTAAAAAACAGATGAACCTCTCCTAAACCTTATACACTATTCCAAGCACTTTTTGTACCATTGTAATTTTTTGTGCCAGAACTTGAAAAACACAAGTCTTATCACAGGTATTGTACTTCAAAGGGCTCTGTGAAATTAAACTGAAAGACAATTGTGCATTTTCTCACATTTTAATTTAAATTACCTTGCAATATATGTGTCATAACTTGTGTAGTGTTCCTGATAACCTTTTGAAACCTACACATTATATATGAAATCAAAACTAAACATTTGCTTTGTTGTGTCCTTCCTACTTTATTCAAAACAGCCGCTGTGATTGGCACACGCACCGATGCATGCAGGGACTTCTAGGGGTGAAAACATATTAACTTTATCCCATGAATCTCAATTAGCCATATTTATTTGTGACCACCACATAACTACATAACTAACAAAAGTGTATACAGTCAACCTGCAAAATTTTCACCACCACTACCTAAGAATTTTGGGGACTTCTTCAGTCTGGAATTTTGTCTTTAGTTGTCTTTTGCTAGAGAGCCATTAAATACATTAGTTCATTATTTATTTATTTTTTGGATTAGAGTGTTTTTCACAGACTCATTATAGTGTGAAGAAAAAAAGTCTGTGCCATTCTGTGTTTGACAACACTGAAATGATCACAAGGACATTGTGCCCTAGATGCAGTGTACACGGAATATGTTTGAGCCAGTTCATGTTAATTAACATTGACTATAGTTCCTGGCAACAGAGGCAATGAACTGCAGACCACATCACACGTGTGTTCCCTCTGTACTTGTGACTGTGCTATATCTCCATTTCTTGTATCCTTGTAAGCATAAGTAGATAAAACCATGGTGTAAAACATCCAGCTTCGGTATCAGCTTTTGAAATATATGCTTTAACACATATATAGTCAGCTGAACTGTCGGAAAGCCCTGTATTTTAAGGGACAAGTTTACAGAAGGATACTTTTCAGGATGAAACCTGCACCAATAATCAAATTGGTAATCAAGTAAATGATGATTTCTGATATTTATAAAGAGAGAGGTGTTATACGATACATCTTAGAAGGGAAGCGAAAATGTGGTGGTAGCTGGCCCTGCTGCTGTTGTATACTACACACATCTTTCATTATTGTGTGATTGGATAGCAATATAAATTCATTCTCAATTCACAGATTGCAGCTGTCAATATTGGACTCAACACAAAGAAGGAGAGAAGGAGCAGGTGGACTTTAACAGCTTGACATCTACTCTCAGCTAATGCATGTTTTCCAGACTTCTTGTCCAAATGGATTTAGTTGTTTCAGTTCACTGGCCATACCCAACACCAGCACTATATGTGGGTTTCTAATTTTTTGTTCGGGTTGATGATTAATTGTTTTTTTTTTTCTGGCATTTTACCACTAAAACAGAATAGAAATACTGTTGGATAATTATCCAAGCTATTGAACAACATTAAATAATATAGAAATCCATTTGTTGTAACTGCAAATAAAGAATCACCCGAGCAAAAGAACCACTTTTTCAGATTTAGTTGAACAGGGCTTTCTGTGCAACATCGTTCTCAAAAATGGTTGGAATTTGTGGCAAAAACACACCTATTTTCATTACAAAACACTTAGAACACAATCAACCCATTAGGACAGAGGGATACTTTCATAAACACAAAAAATGGTATGTAATCAACCTTAAATACCATTTATAAAAGCACCTTCAAAAGTACAGCGATGACATCACTAACGACGAACATCAGAATGCATTAAATAAAAAATGGAGCTGTTGGTGTCAGTGCAGCAATATTCATGACCCCCCCCCCCCCCTCCCCAAAATATGTTTACTGTCTATGAAACAGCAGAATGTATAGACTTATGGATTAGCTAAGGAATATTAATGTGGACTTAGCCATGGGATTCTTTAGTTGCCATCATATCGAAAGACTCTCTTTCAATGGCCCATTTCTAAAAACCAATGAAGATTTGTGCTGATTAACACAAACTGGTGTTTCCGTCAGCTTCCCAAAATTAAACGTAATGTTTAATTAACTTGTAGTGTTTGTTGCATGGATCAAGCTTCTTGGTTATAAACAGCGTTTGGATTTTTTCTTTGTCGAGTCATGATCTGTTTCAATCCCCACTCTTCCTGTTTTTCTGAATTTACATTACTGCAGATGTTTCCTCATCATCTCTCACTCATTTATTCTCAGTGTCTCGGGAGACTAGCAACAATGACTTGCTCGTGAAAGATATGTAGGACCTGTTGAGGATTTGATGCATGCCGCAGGTCATGAATGCTCGCTCAGGATCTGCATCCTCATGTTGTACCAGTGGATACATCCATGTCTTGCTAATGTTAAACAGTAAATACAATAAAGAGCTTGCAGAGCTCTGAGCCAATTATTGACAGAAAACAAATAAGGAGGAATGTCTATTTTTAACTGTGTATAATTTCCCACTGTTTTACCAGTGGTATTGGACAAATGAAGAAATCTATTATAGGTTTAGAACGGTCAATGACAAGTTTCTGGAGGGAAATGGTGTGAACTAAAACTCTCTGCTGTGTGGATGTCATTTTTTGCAGGGGAAAAACTCCAATACCTATTTTTCCCATTATGGTTTTGAAAAGAATGCCATCACATAGATTTGTTGGTACTGTTTCATTGGACACTGTAAAGACAAAGTGTAAAATCATCAAATCCTGTAAAAATGTGCTTCCATGATACATTTTTGCATGTATTTTGGCAACATGTGAAATAAAGGAACATAAATCAATACGCAAAACAATTAGAAAGTTCATTTTGATTGCTTTATGTCTATGTGATTGTGAGGTAGATGTGTTTGAGGATCTTACATCGAGAGGCAAGGGGCACATGAGTATCTGGTACCAGAGGTGATATATTGGTTGACACACAGTGAGATGAACAAAATCATAACCAAACAATTGTTTGTAATATAAACTCACTTTCCATCAATTTAACTGAGCTTTGAGTCAGTTTTCAGGTTCTTTTAAGGAACATTCTGCCTCTTTTGGCCCCATTGAGCCTCCCTAGGCACATTAACTTACAAATACAACCCATTACCCTCAATGCAATTGGCACAGACCAATTAGGTTAAATATGCAAATGCTAAACATATTCCAAAGTATCTACATTACTACATTGAGTAAAAAAAAATGCAAATGAACATGAATCAACAACATAAAGAATCAACTTAGAGAGTTCAGTTATATTAACCATAACCTAAAGTAATGCAAAAGCAAGCTTGCTCAAAGGAACCCCTGCAATTTCTCAACAATGCAGGAGTGCATAGTCACATGACCTACTCAACCAAAATAATAAATCATTACAACAGAAGGGATGTTGACTCCCTATCAATTAAGGATCAATTATTACATTGATGCCTTATATTACGGACAATATTTTCGAGAAGGCTTGAGTATTTCGAGTATGTTTGAAACAATGATTCAGGTTCAAGAACTAAAGCAAAAGAGTAATAGAAAGAACAAACTTGAAGGTGACTCAAAGTGGTCATTGGGATTCTGTGTGCCGCACACAATTGACCCCTTGGCGACTGGTGCAGTATTGTTCGGAAACTTACCCATTTAGGTCAATGGCATATTAATTCTTTTAAGAAGAATTCATCTTTAATTATGTTGATGGTTTTATACAGCAGACAAACTTTTTTTTGGTTTGGTGATTAAATCTCAAATTACCCATCAATGATTGACGGCTGTATTGCTTATAACTTTTTTGCACCTCTGTATATGTGCTGCCTACTTCTGCCAGTCAGTCCAGGCTCCCAATACTAATCATTTTTACTTCAAGAGTCCCAGTGACAGGAAGTGCTTTTGTCCGTCTGTAATTAACACACTGGCGTCTCCAGTGGTAATAACAAAAACATGCTGCACACTTAAAGTGAAACTGAACCCGAACAGTGAGACCCATCTGGTATTTTATAATGAAAAGTGCTTGAACAGATCCTGAACGTTTGCTTCCATTATCAGCAGCTCAAGTTCTTCCCCTATAGAGCAGATAACCTCATTAGCATGCAGACGGAGACCAGAAACCGCATAAAATCCATCCAAAAAACTGTTTTCAAGACTAAAGGGGGATACCAGTATGACTTTTTTTTTTGCTTTGTTTTGCAGACGGATCAACAGTATGCAAATAGTATTGCAGAGAACCTTAAGCGCCTGTAAGTACTGTGTTTAATGTTCCATTAATGTATAATACAAGTTATCATGTGACTGTAGCATTACCTCAAATCTTGTGTTCTGAGAGACCCTCTGTTCATTCTTCTCATCCCACAGTGGTCATCTGATGTGCTTCAGCTCATTTAATTTTATATCTTTAATGAAAACTAGGAAGAATGACCATTTCCTTCAAGATTTGTGTTGGTAGATGCTCGTAGCTGGGTCTCCTGCTCTCAAAAGTAAATATGCTGCAGGTGGACATCTGAGCTTTAAAAAAAAATGTTTAAAGGTTGAAGACGGAGATTCATTTATAGCTGCCTTTTTAGTAGACATTCTTGTCAAGGACAAGTCCACAAGGATTGGCTCATAAAGGAAGATACACTGAAAACAACTCATTGTGACACAAAATCTGAATAAAAGTGTTTTACTCATTTTCTGTGGACTTGTGAAGCATAATGGAGCCCTACTGCCGACACTTTGCTGTTTCAGGTTTCCGGTGGAGATCCAGGCAGGGCTGATAGAGATTATCTCTCCCTCGGTCAACTTCTATCCAGACTTCTCTCACCTCAAAGAGTCATTTGGTGACCCCAAAGAGCGTGTCAGGTAATGTGGATCTAATGTAATTACCCATAAAGAACCAGGCTGGCCACTGAAATGTGTCCGAACTAATCCGTACCTGTGATAACATTCAAACTTCTTATATGAAGCAACAGACATAGAATAGAAAAAGACACATTGATCAGAGGGCGGCACGGTGGCGCAGTGGGTAGCACTGTGGCATTCCAGTTAGAAGGTTGCCGGTTTGAAGCTCGTCTTTGACCTTCCTGGAAGGAGTTTGCATGTTCTCCTCCGGGTTCCTAGGTTAATTATATAATCTAAATTTCCGTTGGGAGTGAATGTGTTAGTGTGTGTTGCCCTGTGATGGACCCCAGAAGACCCCCGCGACCCCGAAAGGGAATAACCGGGTTGGAAAAAGACTGACTGACTGACATTGATCAGAATGAATCAGTTTATTATTGTAAGTGGGCTGTAAAGGGTTTTGTAAACGCGTTTCTAATCTGATTGTAGAGATATAAATACTTGACTGTTTGTAAATCCAGTGATCTATGTTGCAAAAACATCGTGAACTGTCTTCGTGTGATAATTTTACAAATGCTAAAAGGATGTAAAGTTAAAGTGAAAATCCATTCATTTATATTACTGCCTATATTTGTATCTGTTGAAAAAGAAACGAATGAAAATATATGACTTGGTGAAAGTAATTATTTCCTGAGAATGCTCATCCCCAAGTTACCTGGAAGATTCATCACTTGTTCTGTAGCCACTGGATCAGCTCACAAACACACTAGGGCTCAGCCTCCACACACTGTATGCTTTTGTTTTGAAAGAATCGTATCTATGATGTAATCACACACTTTATGCTTTATTTTATGTGTTTTTATGCTGATGCTTCAAAGCAGCTTCAGAGAAAGATCAGCCTAATATGGATTAATTCTAGTCTGTGGAACAGAAAGGCTAAAGGTTTTTGAATTTTTAAGTAGCCTAGGGCCAATCTTGTCGATATATTTGAAAACCACGAAAAATCCACACTTGCAATTTCAATTCATGTGGGGAGCTACACAGGAAAACGATATGCGACTAAAGGGGTACCCAGTTGCCTTATAGGGGAAATCAAGCTTGGTAAACCTAGGGCTTGTCCCTTCATCTCCATGTGCTTCCCATAATCATGGAGATCCTGATCAGCCATAAGTTGGAAAACATAGACCTAAAAAGAGTTTTGTGATGGCTGTGCGTCAGATACACATCTGTCATCTACACTACAGCTATAATGACTTTACAATTGAATCTATAAAAGGCTAACAAAGTAATGATGGTTCTTTAATTAGCTTTTGTTTGTAGATAACTTTCCTGTCTGTTACTCTTTAGTTTCTGTTGTAAAAGACAGAGGAAATAGTAGTATAAAAAATGGGCTGAGCCAAACAGAACTGTTGGAGTTAGCATGGAGTGGACTCATGCTAATGTTAGCGGCAAATTTTCCATTTCATGATGAAAAAACAACAATAGAATGTATTAAATGAAATGATACACAATAATAATGCCCCAAAAATGGAAATATTTCGGTGTGAGTGAAAGCTTAGAATGTCTGATGGGGTGGCCTTGAGATATCGGTTGTCAAATCATTATTTGAAATGAAAACGAAATTATGTTTGCAACAATAAACATGAGCTCCTTGAAATCCTGCAGTGAGACATTTGTTCCAGTGCTTCCACTTTAAACCTGCCACATATTCAGACAGTGACCCCAGGACTACATGCAAACACATATTGTTCGTCATTCACTTCCATTGCTGTGAAATGTGTTTGTAAATGTCTAATCGGATGCAGACTTGTTTTGCAATTCTATCTAACCAAGATAACGTTGGTTCGGGGCATTTGTGTTTGTATGCATGTTTCAGGTCGAGTGAAAGTCTGTCAGCTAAGCAACATTTTCTGCCTGGAATGAAGTATGAAGTCTTTCTGTGTCTGTGTGTGAATGTGAGCGTTCTGTGGTTATTCCCCGGGGGTCAGGTTTCTTTATGCCTTATTCATGAATGCGTGCACACACTCACGCACACGCACCCACGCACACACACTTGCAGCATCTTTGTCGGTTCAATTTAATTAACACAAATGCACAGCTACACCTCGGCGCATACACACACACACACACACACACGCACACACGCACACACACACACAAGGCTGTTGCTGAACAAAGCATATTTATGTGATCAAAATTCTGATCATAAAAAAAAATAATTTCATCATAAATCTGAAAGTCGTTTCAAGCTTTCTTCTAAAATATGAAAGTAATTCCAACAAAGGAGTAGATTCCATTACCTGTAGGGCACAAAAGGCCTATAGCTTGACTCGTTTACTTTTGGTAAGTTTTCCTTTCTTGGCAAATGTGAGTGGGTGTTTTTTATTACTCATTTTTTAAGTTTGATGAAATGAAAGGAGCCATGAACTCCTAAATCATAAAGAGTTTGATCTATTCACAAATAAGAACTGGTGGAATTATAAAAGCAGCTTCAGAAGTTAAGAGTTTCTTTGGTTTAAAACCAGCTCCAGGAAAATAACTACCGGTATTTCTTTTTCAATCTACTTTACTGATGGTTGAAATATAAGTGATTTGCTCATGAATAGTCCATTTTCTGTTTCTGCCATCTTCATCCTACACTGCCATGTATTCTCCATCTGTTTGATTAACCCATTTTTTTACTACTTTACATTTTGCTTTAATAAATTACCCTCAAAACAAAGTTTTGTCCCAATGCTTGCTATCATTTTAGTACAACGCCTGCTTTTTTTAACAAATATTTTTTCCTTAAATTATACAATAATTCTACAATAAACCTGAAATAGCACAAAAATCCAAGAGTATTGCAAAAAAATTCTGAAATTAAGAACATTTTTTTAAATTTGAGATCAAAAATCAAGTGTTGAGACAAAGTTAAAATGTCATTTAGTACAAGTAAATTCACTCAAACAGAGAATGAAACCACGTTGACAAGCGTTTTTCCTAAGCATCCATTTAAAACAACCACATTTCCATATTTTTCATTCAAGATCACGTGTTGGGCACATACTCTTATCAAAACTATCATGCATAGCAGGGAGTAAAGACATTTGCTCTAACTCTACCAGGGGTTCAAACCCTCATCTTTTGGGCTATTTTTGTCTCTGTATCTCAAATCACCTGATGTTCAACGTTTTGTTTTTGACTTCACTTGTTCTGCCTGAAGAAAGCAATAGTGCTCTGCTTAGGAAAAGCACTTACATTCTTAAAAAACGAAGCAGTAGAACAATTCCAACTGATGCGAGAAATGTGTTCATTAACATCAGTTTGTGCTGAAAGCCTGTCAGAACTAATCAGACCAGCCAGTCAAACCAAGAACCCCAGATCAACAGATCAATACTGGATCAGATAGGCTGAGAAATCCATCACCAATCAAGCAGACACTGATCAATAAACAATCAACCAAGAAAATCACACATCCCATGGAGCTGAGATGTTTTGAGTTGATGATTGTGGTTGGAAAGCTACCTGCTTGGCTGAACAGGTGCTGTTTGTAGTTGAATCGATGAATTATTCAGCTGATTCAGATGCGGACCACTTGCTTGTGTTTTATTCAGAGCAGCAGTTTCATTTCTGCCACATTTTGTATATGTGTCTGAGAAAGAATAGTCGAGAGGTCAATCTTTCTATAGATAAAGGATCGACAATAAAAATATTTGTCACTCTATCCAAAATAACATGTATAATGGTGACGTCTAACTGTAATGGCGTTACAAACAAGTGACCACTGGATTTTTGTAAGCAGTTAAAGCTATTTTTACAAACAAAAAAAAGACTTGAGGAGCTGTAGTTGATGCTTATCTTTAAAATTATTCAGAAATAAACTGGTGAGCAATATTTTAATTTAGGAAACTTAAATATACATTTACTGGCCACTTTAATAGGTACACCTGTCTAACTAATTTTTAACGCATATTCACACGGCAGCAACTCAGTGCATTTAAGCCAAGTGTGTCTCAAGTGGCCGGTGCGGTCCGTGGCGATAGCCCCCATGGTACTGGCTTCAAAATAATTTCTGCCCGATGCAAGTCTACGAGAAAAACCAAAAGTATTTCCTCAGGAATTACATGCAGTACGAAAACGGTTTTAATGAAGTTCTCTGTATAGTGAACAAAGTTCAGTAGTTGTTTTTTTTTGTTTTTTTTTTTGTTCAAAATTATTTGTTCATGGGGTTCACAATGGCTCAATTTTCCCCTAAAAAAGTTAGGCCGGACCAAATGATTGACAACTTCACAGAACAGAGCTGTCATCACATTGTGAGAAAAACTATTTACGCTGCCAGCAATCAAGACGATCACCCATCAACAACATGGAAGCATGGACACACCCTGCCTTGTATCAATGGTTCAAGCTGGTGGCGGGTGATGGTGTAATGCTTTCAAACGGCACTTTTACAAGTTTGTGTACAAACCTTGGCCTCTAGTTTTCATTGATGTTTGAAGAAACTGGCTGTATCTACTTTACATCTGGATATTTTACAAACATGGTACAATTTGCCTAAAATAAAATGTATTAATTATTGTTACTCTTATTAAAGAAAGATCAGTTAACTAGCCACCAGTCTTCTCAATCTATTTCCTTATAAATGCCAAATATTTACTATTAAGTCTGACAATTAGAAGATCCTAAAATGTTTTGCATCGCAGCTTCATTAGAAAACTCCAATGCAGGAAACCAGTTCATCTTTCTGAGTCGCTTTGTTCTAAGTCTGATCTAAAGTTTTCTGGTTGTTTTTATAGATGGAGGACAAAGCAGAATCTGGACTACTGCTTTCTGATGATGTATGCCCAGAGCAAAGGCACCTATTACGTGCAGGTAAGAATCAAGAATAGGGCTGAAAACATGGCGTTACTCTGAAGACGTATATTTTCAGATTTGGGGAGTGAAAAAAGAGGTTGTGGGTGTGACGGGAGTTCACTCTAGACTGTTTTTGTGAGGATAAGGCAGTAAATAAGTGAAAAGCATCCTGCCAGCTAGTTTAAACAAACCCCGATGGGCTGTCATCCGGTTCTCTTGCTTGAGCTCTTGTGAGTTGCTTGCTGGAATTAATTGACAGTTTTTTTTTTGTTGGTTTCGTGAATTTAGGTACAGAACTAAATGTTTAAAAATGCTATTTTATGTAATAATTGGCAAAACAGTGTGTGTGTTTTTTTTTTTTTTAGACCAAGAGCATGAAATTCTCTTTAAGTTCGTCTGTCGTTTTGGGATCCTGCCACAAACATTAAAATTGTGCTTGCACTTTTAACAGTGATGGCCATGAAATGAGACTGCGTTTGAAATGCCACAATCCCTGAGCACACACAGCAAATGAATATATTTTTTATAAACACTATTTGACGCTTTGTAACACTACTGTAACTGAAGTAAAATGTAACACTAATGATAGCTGTTACTCATTGTCACACTCCCTTTCGATTGGACACATTTTTATTGCATAATTGCACTAGTATCTGTCAGACACAAGTTGGTTTGTTTTTCTCTTTTTTTTCAGTTTTTGGTTTAAGATGCTCCTTAAATCTCAGAAACATTCTCTAACCAAAAGCAATCATAGTCGCTGAACCTGTAAGCCACATTTCTGTTCAGACGCTTAGAAAAGAGGGATTTTCATCTGATGTAATCATTTCTGCAGTGTCTTCCCTTGCTGTTCCCTTTTTTTCCACACAGCTTGAAGATGACATTGTTGCTCGGCCGAATTATTTCACAACAATGAAGAATTTCGCCCTGCAGCAGCCGTCAGAGGAGTGGATGATTCTGGAATTCTCCCAGCTGGGCTTCATCGGTGAGGCCAGACAGTGTGCGAGTGCTTATGTGTGAATCCGAGTCCAACCTCAAGGAACCTCTCTATCAGAGGATCTTACAAATGTCTGCAGGGTGGTTGAAATCTTGTCTTGTTTTCTTTTGATACATTGATGGTGGTCATAAAGTATAGATGGTGTGTTGGCTCCATTCACAGTTTGTCATTTAAATGTAATGAAGCGGCAGGGCGGCGCAGTGGGCAGCACTGTCGTTGCCGATTCGAGGTTCGCCGGCGACCTTCTAGGAAGGAATTTGCATGTTCTCCCCTTGGTTGCATGGGTTTCCTCCAAGAAAAATCCCCACAAATCCAAAAACATGCTGCAGGTTAATTGAATAATCAAAATTTCCCTTAGGTGTAAATGTGTGAGTGTGTGTGCTGAGATGAATAAATGTAATGATTGAGGAAAATGAATAATTAAATTTAATGATTAATCAATTGTGGCTAAAAGATCAGAGAAAGTGTTGAAGCTTATCCATGCATTTACCAATGCTATAGGTTGAATAATCTGCTGCAAGTGTTAATATTAAGTCAATATTATTCAGTGGATTAATATATAGAAAGAGCTGAAGACCTTAAGTTCTAAAAAAAGGGGGTCTTAAATTCCAAGATTAGACCCTATTTTTTTTTTTTCGAAACCATCATGTTTTGATGTAAAAAAAAATGGTTCATTTATAATCAGACCTGCAATTGGGCCATTTAAAAACATGGGTTCTAGTGTAATGGTCAAGTTAAAGACTAATCCACCCATAGAGCTAGACAGAGCTAGAGTTGACTTTCTCAGCCCCCATGTCTCTCTGAGCAGTGCTTTCTTTAGCTAACTCATGTTAAAGCTAAAAAAAAGTCACATTTTCAGTTAAATATTCCTAAACCTTGCTTTACTTGGTTTGCAATGAATATTCTATAACAATCCCTGGACGTGCTGATCCACGTTTTCTCTGCTGGTTCATTATTTGAATGTAGCAACATCTCAGAACCCTGAACTTGTCCGAGTGTCCACAGCATACTGTTACTAACAAATGGTTTGCAAAAGTTCAGATAATTTAATCTAGGACTGGTTCTGTTATAGATGCTTTAGGTTTGAGTTCTTGGTGTTAAATGTTACTTAATGCATTAGAGGTGGATGACGAAAAAAAGCACTTCACTTCAAAAAACATATCTAAACACATTGATTTTCTAGTCACGTTTTGTCTTATTCATTCGTACTTTCACAGATTGCATTGGACATTATGGAAATGTGCTGCTGGATCTGTGCGCTTTAATTTGAGGATTGCCCATAGATCAGCTATGCACTTTTCTTCTTCTATCAGCACTTTTAATGGAACTGCAGCCTTATGCTAATTTTCTCAGTTGAGGAGTTCCGGCCATATTGCAGGTCTATGGCTATCAGGGCCAGAATCTATATGCGTCCTTTAAACATTCTTATTTAACACTCATTTACCTATTGCAGCTTTTTTGTTTATTTTACAGTAGTAATTTGGTTTTAAAAAATTCAGTTGACAGGTGAAATAGCCTGAGTGGATCTACTTTTTGTGGTTTTGGGCTGTTACATATGCACACAGATGTAGTGTGTATCCAGGGACCGTTAGTCCCTTGTGGGACATTCAGCATCAGTTCATCATTAGCAATACTACAGAAGAAACTAGTTTGAAATGCTTTGTGGGATGTGGTTTAAGGTATATACACACACTCTCTCTCTCTCTCTCTCTCTCTCTCTCTCTCTCTCCCTCTCCCTCTCTCTCTCAAATATGAAAAATCTTAAATATAAAAAATATAGATTTTAAATGATAACCATGTGCTTTCATAGACCCATTAGATGCCTACACTAATCAGCTGGTCTTGTTTTATTTTAGTTTTAATCGTTTTACTAATTTAGTCTTTCTTTTTTTTGCTAAGCCTGTGTTTGTCTGGATTCAGTGAACAACTTTCCATAAGTCTAACTCTTAGCAAATCATTTGAATCTTTGAGTCATCTGAGTGAATCTTCATATTCATTGAGTCATATGAGTGAATTGTTTGAATCAGTGTGTCTTTAAAGGTCAAAAAAACAAATCAAAGCCATCTGAATGTTTTCAGCATTTGGCATAGCACAATTTATGGCACCCTAAAAACTAAAAATGTAATGAGAAACAGCCAAATATTTAGATGAGGATTTGTCCCATTTTAGAAAAAAATGTGTTCAGTGAAGTTCAGTCTTCGTGCTTCACCAAACAATGGAAATATTGACAATTCATCCAGATTAGCCAAGTTGTAATCCAGTCATATAAGGAGTCACCAAAGTACAGGATAGACATATTTTAGAATGCTACGTGTTTTCGATTTTGTCTTTAATTTTCCATTGCTAAAAAGGACCCTATTGTTTCAAATGCTAACATTTTAAACACGCTAACAATCTCAAAGCAGAGAGTGACTTGATTATACGAGAGCATCACAGTTGCTTCTGAAGAAATTGTGAAAAAAACAACAAATGCTTTTTTTAATCATAGTCGGACACGGTTGTAAGAAATAGGAAATTAGTCAACTGTTTGTGTGGCATCCACTTCTGAAACAAACTTTTCAAAAGTTTACAAAGCTTTGTTGCGTGAAGTGTACAATGCAAGCCTTAATGTTTCAATTTTAACTGTGGGCTTTTTGTTGAAGCCATCTTTGCTTTCGAAATGCTGTGAAAAAAATGACAGAAAAACAGCAAAACAAATGAAAAAAGTCCATAAAAGTATGTACAATAGCGGCCAACAATGACTGCCATACTGTTTACGTCAAGTCCAGATCCTAGGTCAGTTGCTTTGGTCACAGGTGGGACTGAGGAAGTGGCAGTGTCCATATAGTACCGTTTCCACATTTCTGAAGTGGCATTTTTTCCAGCAAGTTGATTCCAGACGTTCATCTTTCTTTGGAAGTTGTTTCATTCAGCACACAAATTATGCGAGGGAACAGTATGGCACTTGCATTTTCCATTAATAGCTATAACACAGATTTAAAAGTGATATTTTTTACTTTTAGAGGACATTTAACCCAAGACCGATTCAGACTAGGCATCCCATTAGTAATGCAGTACATTAGACACGTACTAAAAGTTAGTATCATAAGCTTTTGTTAGTATCCATTTTGTTGAAATGAGTATGATACTTAAGGATGGCAGCAAGCGCAGTGAGGCCAAGGCTCTCTCCTCTCCACTCTGGGCATCAGCATTCTGGACAAGCTAAAGTCAAGGAAGGGAAGTAATCCAGCCAGTTGGTGACAAAAGCACTGATTGCTATCTCCAAATGATGCTCAGATAAACCATCTTTTGACTTTGACAAACATTCTGAGGGAGAAAAACTTTTAATTTAACCACTGCACTGATCTGAATATCCAATCTACAACCACTAATTTGGCAGAGTGGGTTACTAAAAGTCATTAAATCAAACCTGGGAAGCTCATTTTGAGCTGGCCCTTTCAATAATAGCCTTTCTTCTGATCTCTGTGTGATATAAGCCTAATTATCTAGATGCTGATTGTTGCTGTGTCTCTGCTGCATGGACCTCAAGGGAAGAGATATGGAAGGACTGTTTCTTTGAGATGACTGGAACAATGAGTCACCGTGTTGTTTTTAAGTCTGCATGTACTCTATTACATCTAAGAAATGGCTGAAAAAGACCAGAAGCAACCTGGGAATGCCATACGGTACTGTGATTTCTTTTCACCATGTGATTTGGCGTTCAAGGGTTTGCATGTTTAAATATTCAACTTTTTTGACACAAGCTTTTCAGATTCAGACTTTCTTCTAAACAAATAAATCAAAGTTATTGTAATATACATGATCTAAATACTAAGAGTATGTTTACTCACCAGCTTACACACTGGGTTAGCTGTAATTAATGTTTTAAAAAAATATATAAGAAAGCTTGTGTTAAAATGGAATCGATAGGTTTAGAAGTTTTTAATAAATAGAACTTAATAAATAGAAATTGGTAAACGGTTCAATCCGATATTGTCTTGATTGGCTTTCAAGAACATTTTCATGGGATGTTTGCTTGATCACAAGGGTCGACGTCAGTCTTCACAGATAACTGGTCAAGAGACTAGCACATGTCGTTGCCTTGCATCTTTCAGGATTTGCTACCGTCTTTGGTTTTGTTTTAGTTTGAGCCCAAGGGGTTTGTGAAGGGTCCTTCTCATGTGACCATTGGGAAATTCATTTTCTGGACATTTCTTTGAACAATCAAAGCTCTCTTTACATTCTTTTAACAGTCTACTTTGTCCTTGTTGATCAGATTAAGAGTCTGAACAGACGAGACCGTCTAGGCGGGTTTAAAGTGGGGGTAATATGCTTTAATGACCGAAAAAGATGACTCTTGTGATGTCTTTAACTCTGCTTAGCACAAAACCCAGTCAGTTGTTTGCATTACCCCTTTCTCATGTCCCATCTCCCCCTTTCTCAATGCATTTCTCTGAGGTCTTTCTCTGCTCTTTTACTCTAATAGGTCCCAAAGCAGCACTGAAGCTGTGATTGATGGGACTCTCTGGCATCACACACACACTCACTTATACATATTTACAGTGCAACCACCCTGCATCGATACAATCAGAGAGGAAACAGAACAAATGGCCATTTTATGTTGTTTTATTTTTCATTGTGAACTATTAGGTATTTGACTCTGAAATTCCACCATTTTGAGAGTAAATATGTCCCAATTTTATTTTCTCTGTAGCCTCAGTGAAAAGGCAGCAGGTTATTTTAATGAGCTGAAACCTTGAGAGCTGACATCATTCCCAACCACTTTCCCCATTAACAAACATGTCAATACCATTTTCCTTAACTCCTAAGTCACAGATTTTCTTTTATGGTGGATTTTGACGTTAATGTGTTCTAGTGTTAGAATCCAAACATGTTGAAATAACTTTTCAGTTTAATTAAAGACACCAAATGATTTTTAATGCAGTTTTTGGTCCATGCAGAGTTAAATAAATATTTGACCCCCTGCTGCAAATTACCAGTTTGTAAATTGAATTGTAGGTTAATTACTACAGTGTGAGGTATAAAACACAAATAAGTCCAACAAAATAAGCCTTTGACCCTTTCACAGTGTATTGGTTGAATAACACTGCAGTCTGTTCCAGGAAATCCAATAATTTCTTATTCGTAGTTAATTATATCTCATGAGGCATTTGCAAACCACCTCTAAAAGTGTCATGACCCCCAGGTGGCGCTATGAATGAGTCTGAAATTGTTTTTTTGGCCAATATTCTTGTTTAAAGTGTCAAAATTGTTAAAATTACTACCATATCAATGTTAAATGTTGTAATTTCCTGAAAATTTATGTTGCAGATGTGTTCAGACATGAACTTTTAACATAGTCGGTCAATTAAGACCCATCAGACATTCTGTTTATGGCCAAATTTCGACTTTCGCACATAGTTTAACAAAGTCACAACTGCTTCCCAATTTAACATCCCATAAGCCTCAAGATAAGACTGATTTAAAAATGAATCTAGAGGAGGGATGGAAAAATCAGGTCTTGCATTTTCATTTGAATCAAATAACATTTTATGGTCTTTTACTAGTATCGTAATTTTTAGTACAGTGTACATTACTTTTGTTGTTTTTATTTTAGTTGGTAACAGCTCTCACCCAGCATGGCTTTTGCCTTGGACAAGGGCGGGTTAAGTTTCGAGGAGGTTGAAGATCATGCACAAGCTCACCCTAAAAGTTTGAGGGTCTGGTTGAATCTTGTGATCCATGGTGGTCTGTTTGCTCCTGATAATGTAATAAGGTAAAAGTTAACCCATGTGCAACATTAAATTCTGTCTCATTAAATAATAAAATAACATAACAAATAAAAACAATTCAATAATGTTTCACAAAAGAAACGCTTGAAATCACAACACTCCCTTGAGATCTGCTTCTGAAAGAATGCTGGATGGCTAATCTTCTTTCAAAGATTGAGTACTAAAATCTTTCAATGTCCTCTAGGGACACAAATCTTTTCAGCGTGTAGTTGGCTTATTTTGGTTCAAGGATTACACACGTGATGAATCTGTCCAGCTGCATCTCTGATTTCTTGCCTTCTGTCAGTGGCTTGCGTGGCGCTGTTGCTGATAGATTCTCTCTCCTGTCTGTCTCCAGAGGCTGATAACTGGAGAACGGTAGTGGGAAGACAGCCGTGACTGAGCTGTTATCACAAGCACACCCCAGTGTAAATAAGTGCAATATTTATATATCTACTTCCAGTTCAGCAGGTCTAAGTGTGCTAAAATGATTGTTTATCATCAAAAGTCTGTAGTGAATTCTTAAAACGAAAACATTGCTAAAAAAACACAGCCAGTAAGTTCCTAGAGCGTGTTAAACAGAAAGTGTTTTAATGAGATTTAAAGCTGTTAAACTTGTCATAAATGCACTAAAGAATCATCTCGACTTGAGGCATTAGACGTGCGTGTGAAATGCATTTGATTGATTTCTTCTCTGGATTTTTTCTTTACTCGCTCAACACATACTCTGTGTTTTCGACATCAGATGGGAAATTGAATTGAACACATCTTCTCTTTTCCAGACATCTTTTGCCATATAACGGCTATACATGATTGGTTTAGTTTATGTTCTTTTTTCACAACCAAATAAAAAAGTTTGGAAATTTAGACCAGCAGCGCCTAAACGTTCGCCCTAAAACCACAGTCATCTGTTTTAATGACATCTTTTGATTAGAGAACCCTACACAGTTTTGTGCTAAATTTTTGCTGCTTTTAAGTGTAAATAAACCCTGCTAATTTGGGCAGAGCCTAAATAAACTCTACACAAATATCACATTCTGTTTTCTTTCATTTACATACACGTGGCAGCATTTATGATTTTAGTTTCAAAATGGGCTCATAGCACAAAAAAAATTGAGGAAAAAGGTTCAATAAGAGCTTAAGCATGAGTGCCTTCACCAAGATCAATGTACATTGGAGCAGTATCTTTGTAAATAAATTCAAGGTGTTAATGATACACAAAAGCCACTTGATTGTAAAAAGCCCGTAACTATATGCTGCTTTAGCCCTTACAAGTACACAACGCACAAGTACAATACATGCAGATTTCACTCAGCCAATGGGAGCAGCTAAAAGTTAATTCTTACTTGTGAAGACTTTTTATTCTCATTTTTCCAACGTGCAGTGCAAATTTAGTTGTAACCAAATGCAAAATGCTACCAGCAGTGAATAGTTGACCAGTTTACATTTGTTTTAAAAACCAATAATTAATATTAAGTTAAATGATTGGTGATGCCTTTGTTGGAGGCAGGGCAAGCTTTTCCTAGAGATGGATAGGTTGATGAATGGCCGGATGGAGAGACAACTCACTAATATCCAAACACCCTGTCACATATTTTTAAAGGCAGACGTGGTTTAGCGCAATCTGCTGAAGTGCAAACTGAGGATCAGAATGGGGATCAGTGGATTTTGGGGAGTCTGCTTGTTTGTTGGTTCCAGATGGACTTGTCTTTGTAATACAGATGCTGCTTAAGGTCTGGAATTTTTACTCCTTACCATCTGTAGCTTTAACAGAGAACTGACTGAAAGTCATGAGCTTCCGATCTCAAGTCTTTTTTTGTCCTCCCAATTATAATGAATAATTTGGCTACTGCCGCTAATCAAATAGACGGGGAATGAGGCATCACAGATTTTGATTCTCTTAGCTCCCAATAGTTTTCAGCAACTTTATGTAGTGTAATCCCATCAGTTCTATTTAATACAGTGTTTACTCATGGTCAAAGTTCAACTTTTGTTCCCAACAAAAATGTTTGTCCATAGACAACCCGTCAAGCCTTCAAACCTTGTGTCAAGTACAAGAGGTTGAGTTTACTGTTTGGTCCAACGTTGTCAAGTCCATGCCAAGACAGAGATTGGATCCTTTACGTTCAAATCCAGAAATTTTTAATAATGCCATTACTGAATACTTTATTCTCATATTTATTTATTTATTTATTTATTTAATTTAAATATGTGTATTTTCCATGTTTCATTAAAACCCCAGTTAGCTTGCTTTTAAACATATGTTCATAGAAAATAGGAGGTGCCTCTGACAGAAGTAAATAAATAAATTCAATGGACAAAGGTGTAGAGAGACTTTACAGTGTTGATACAGTGAGGAAAGAGACTTCCACATACAACCATGAAAATGTACAATATTCAAAGTTAAAGCTGCTCGGCACTTGATATGAACAGACCAGAACTTTTGTATCATTCATTGCTTTTTAAAGCACTTTCCATCTGTGTTCAACTTGGGCTTCTTGTTTTCCATCCTCACATTTTAGCTGCTTCAGAGCTAAGTGGATACAGATGAAAGGATTAATGTTATTATTGTTACTTGCCTTTTATATATATCTGGAAATCAGTAATTGCCCCTTTAATGTGTGAGAAATGCAGTTTATTTTTACTTTATTTTTCCCGTTGCATCTGAGGGTTGGCTTGGACCATTTATAATTAACTGTATTAAAAATGAGTTCATAATTCTTTTAAAAAACCGCTGAGAGCGTTTGTGAGGGAGCCCGATCTGGTCTTTGACATCCTGTTGGCTCTCTGATGAAGATGCTTGCTGCCAATGGTGTGTTCATTTACTTTATATCTATATTCAAAATGACTGAGTCCAAGCCACATCTATGAGTATAAATCTACAGCAACATTTTAAAATTCTTACTGAAAGCAGAAAAAGACTTTTAGATACAATCATTAGTCATTTACTGTTTCGAAATTGGCTTGATTAACATTTACACTCGTCAAACTTCACGCTTCTCTTTAACTGATATCAACACTAATTAACATGCTTTACAAGTGTTTATCTAAAGTATTTTATGTCTAAAACATCCTCAGTTGCTTTATTATTTAAGCCTAAAGATCTCACCTCCTGTGGCAAATGAACAGAAACTCATCCTAATGGGATGCAAGCACAAGATTCATATTTTTTTCTGTCTAACACTCTGACGCAGCAAGGACCAGTTTTAGGGGTTTGCTTAGATGTTATTGGTTACACACTTGCACAAAAAAGGGTCACCGGCCTCCTGTTTGAACATTGCCATAACATGATAATGCACTCACTTTACTGGAATGCCATCCGCAGTTCCTCAGATCTGCTCATTGGGTAAATATTGTGTAAATAAGTTTTGGGTTGAAGAGAACGTGTATTAGACTTACTGTAGCATCCCAGGAAAAGGGAACCATTAGAACAGAGGCGCGCGTCTTCAATATTCTGCTCTATTTGTTTCAGAAAGAAAGAAAAAGAAAGACAAATAGACTGGCTGTTGCATTGTGGGGCTGAATACTGATTTGACCATTTCAGATAAGACTTTTCCCTCCAGATTTACCCTTTCAGGCTGTGTGTGTAGCTGTCACACCACTGGGGGACGATATGAAGGTGAACCAGCTCATGCTCTGGAGACCTAGAACATTTATTAAACACACAACCTTCAATTGCTGCGATTCTCAGAAGGGTACAGAGTGGGCAAAAGTGCTTGCATGCCTCTGATATAACAAAGGATCTTTTTCTCACTTTCATTTTTTGACAGCGAATGGATTGTGTTCTCAATGTGTCTGTGTGGATGGCTCCAGATCAATCCTCCGGCACTTTTGGTCAATGTTAGCCTGTGGGTGGGGTCATGCTTCAATGATTAATCGAGTAAATTAGCAATTTACACCCTCAGATATGTAATTTTTTTAGAACATTTTGAGGA
Source organism: Danionella cerebrum (assembly GCA_007224835.1). Classification (NCBI taxonomy): domain Eukaryota; kingdom Metazoa; phylum Chordata; class Actinopteri; order Cypriniformes; family Danionidae; genus Danionella; species Danionella cerebrum. The sequence continues at coordinate 64,145 of SRMA01025183.1, read as the reverse complement.
GGTGTGGGCTCCACTATAGAGCACAACTGCTCTTCGTTCTCTTGATCTTCTCCTCTGATTTTAAACAAAAAAAGAGGTTTCGAACCTCAAAGGGGATGGAGATTTTAGGTACTGCTGTGTTGTGCCAAAGTGTTTCTAATATGTTTCAGTTACTCCTCTAAGTAACTCTTCATAAAGCCAAGATGGAGATATGCAAGATGGAGATCTTTCGTTTATGTAGTATAAGGTAAAGGGATATTCTACATGGTACTGGATGATGGTGGTAAAAGGTTCTTGGACTATATTTCATAATGCATTGAAAAAGATGTTTACTTTGCAGACGTTTACGTCACAGAGAGTGCTCTGTAGTAAAGTTGGTTCCTAGCTCTTTGCTGCCGCTTGGAATTGGAACTGTATCTTGTTCCCATTAATTTGTGTGTGGTCACCTACGGATGGCTGAAAATGTTAGAAGTTTATTGTTTAAGTTAGTGGCCATTTTTGGTAGCGGTGTCCACTTAAGAGTGCAGGGGAAGAGAGCATTCTATGCTGTATGGGTAAGCGGAGCACTTAGCAACATTTTATTTTCACTGCTCTCAGCGACTTTTCAATCATTTTTGCCAGAGCAGACCCCAAATCATCTTTTACCCTGCTGGAGGTCTCTGCAGCCTTTGACACCTGAACTACCAGAGTCCGCACAGGACATCAGAGGCGCTGCCCTCAACTGGTACTGACTACCAGATCGTTCGGACGCAGCAGGCAGGTCAAGGTGTCCATGCTGTTCACTGGGGTATACCCTGAGGTTCAGTAATTGGTCCTCTTTTAAGCCTATATAACGTCCCTGGGTCCCATCGTCCAGAATCGTGGATTCTTAAATAATTTCTAATGACAATCAACTTGATAACTCTGTGTTTCCTGACCCTTATCCCTTGTTTGGGATGTTTTCTAAATTTGGACATAACTTTTTCCTCTTTTTTTTGGCAAATTAGATGACCAAAGCAAATTCCTTGTAAGTACAAACCTACTTGGCAAAAAAGCTCTTTCTGATTTTTGGTGACACAAATTTACCACCCTTTCGTGTTGTGGCAGTTAACAGCCACTAAATCAAACTGCTGTAAAACATCTATCCATAATATATATTTATTTTTATTTATTTATTTTTTTGCACAAATCTCTCATTTTTGTTTTAAATCCAGGAATTTTACCCTGCAATTGCCAGAAACTTACATGATGCTTGAAAAAACAATGCTTTCAAAATGGAAAATATTGTTGGCTGGATTTTTTTAAACCTTTTATCATAGTCCTGTTTAGTGTTCGTGGCTGTTTTTGCCCCATTTACTTCCACTATATCAACTTTTTTTGATTGCAAATCATCCATTCTTGATCAATGGTGGTCATTCCTGTTGGGAAGAGTTAGAATGTGAGATTTTTGTTATTGTTTATCACCATGTAGAGCCATTAATCCTTTATTCATCAAGACCAATGTTGTTTGACACGTTAAATATTGTGATAAACGGTAAAACAAATTCAGACGACAATCATTTACCCCCCCCCCCCAAAATTTGTGACATTATGTAAGAAATTATTTTTGATAAGAGCTGAGGTATGAAGAGATTTGTACAACAAAAAGTTAAAATATTGACCTGATTTTTACCGCAGTTTAATTTAGTGGTGATCTACAGATCAACATGGTGACGTTTCAATGGTCACTCTTCACCAAGACCTCACTGTTCAGCAGCAGTCCTCAATTATTTTCCCGTCAGTTAACATTTAAAAAGTGCACTGTTAAGACAGCTTTCTTGAAGATCTTTGCATTCTACTTAACTTCTAGTTCAGACTCTGGTAAGATCTAGAGTGGACTGCAATAGACCGTGGACTTCCGTCTTGTTCAGTAAGAGTGTGAACACCTTCTAGAGGTCCACTCTCAGAGAGGCAGTAAATCTCTCATCAGAATATTCTCTTAAGTGCTTCGATGCATAAAGAAACTATTCTCTTATTCACTTCTTTGCTCTGAAAAAAAGCTGAAATGTCTTTTCGTGTACGAAATTGCTCGTTTTATTTTCTATGATTTTTAAGGAAGGGATATTTGCAAAGTGAAGAGGAGCATCCTTCATCTTTAACTTGCCCTAATGAAAGTAATACATTCTGATGAATATGAAGCCTTAAGAAAAATGCAATTTTCAGTCCTTTCTTCTTAGCAAAAAGATGATTAAAATGAAGCTGTAATTATACTGCAAGCTCTTAATTAAAAAAAATGTTTTCACCCTTCATCTCTTCTGCCTCAAGCTTTTTGTTCAGTACATGTTGAAAGTGTAAACATGACTGAGTTTTCACCTTTCATCATATTTGCTGTCTTAATGCCCCTCGGGGGACTGTGAGTCAGCTAATGTTAATAATGAAGTGTGTGGGATATTATTGACACTGCGTTTTGCTCATTTCAGGGAAAATGTTCAAGTCGTTGGACTTGCCACTGATTGTGGAGTTCATGCTAATGTTCTACAAAGATAAGCCCATTGATTGGCTGCTGGACCACATCATGTGGGTGAAGGTGTGCAACCCGGAAAAAGATGCGGTAAGAATTATAATAATTTCTGACTTCATGACTTATTCAAAAGCTGCTAAAGTTGGTTTAAAAATGGAGTGACATACAGAGGGGAGTTACTGCAGCAAGCAAACATTAACTAATGTCCAGACAAGGGTCCTAAACTAGGAGAAGTGAGTGACTTGTAACTACTTTATATTATGCAGAAAATATAAGTAGCCCGGGACATAGGTACTGCCCCAAAGATGGTACATAACATTCTTAATGGAGATCAGAACCACATAGAACTCCTATTAATGCCTGAAAGTTACATTTTAGCAACTAAATATTAACCCTTAGCAGTCCTGGGCCTTAATGAGCATTTTTACTACTTAATAATATGCTCTAATAAATTATCTTTATTAGAGCATATTATAACAGTTTTTTTGCCAATGCTTGACATTTTTAGTACAATCCAAGCTTTTTTAACAAATATTTTAAATTTTTTTATTTAATTACACAATATTTCCACAACAACCCTGAAACTGTACAAATAGACTGATTCAATATCAATCACACATTTTAATATGAATTACCTTTCAAATTATGTGTTATAACTCTTATAATGTTTGTATAAAACCCAAAACTGTCAAAACTAATAACCTTTTTGAAACCTACACGTTATATTTGAAATCAACATAAAACATAGGTGGGTTGTGTGTGACCACACTCCTCAGGGTTAATAGTTATATTTAAGTCACTTTAGGATTTAAATTTGGGAAACCAATGCAAGTTATAGAGAACAGGTATGATGCTTTTGTACAGGATATGACTCCAGTCAACAGGACTTAGAAGAATTAAAAATATGCGGAGGGAGCGGAAGGTTAGAGTGTCTACATGTCAGTCTTCAAAACTTGAAGATTTGGAGAAGATCTGAAAAGAGTGAGCCCCCTCAGATGTGAGCCAACAAAAAGCATTTAAATAAGTATATAACTTAAAAAAAAAAAAATATTTTCTCTTACTGTTGAAAAAATACATTAGGAAAGTCACGAACAGTGTGGAAACGTGTAAAATCAACTGAGGGTCAAATACTTTTTTCTCTTACAAAGCTGTGATCTTTTTATTAATTGCACCAATTTGATTAGTTTTATTGCAACACAAAAAATTCTAATTGTTAAAATGTCCAATAGTTTCCAGAAGACTAAATCTCTTGCAATGTTTTGTGCTGAAGATTATCATCATATCAGTGTTCTTTGTGTTCCACAGAAACATTGTGACAGGCAGAAAGCAAACCTACGCATCCGCTTCAAGCCCTCTCTCTTTCAGCATGTAGGAACACATTCTTCCCTCGCTGGAAAGATCCAGAAACTCAAGGTGATTATTTGCAATGTATCTACCCTTTTTTTGCATGTCTGTGACATTTGTACACAAGCCTTGAGCTCAGTAGTCTGGTCGAGGTCTGTGAACATTTCTCTTCAGATAATCTCAGGATGCAAACAGAAGCATCTGGCTAGAGCTCGTATCCTAATGAATCAGCTTGTGTGCTCACTCTGTCTTGGTTCCCTCCGAATGACAAGCGTTTTGAATCTCCATGGCGACAAAAGCTCGTATGACCCTGCCGTTCTTTGTTGCATTGATTTTTCTTGTCTATCGGCGAGCTGGTGTGTACATCTGATGCTCTATTTCCTGAGGGCTCTGCTCACTGCAATCTCTTTCTGAATCTCTCGGGATTCCTGCTTGAATTATTAGTCTTACTCTTCAGCTCTTGTCATTAATCTGCTAAAAGCTGATCAAGGCATGCATTTCTTTCTGCATATCACCTACCAGTGGTGTAAAGAGTACTGAAGTATCATACTCAAGTAAAAGTACCATTACTTACAAAAAGAAACTAATGAACGTAGAAGAAAGTATCAGTTCTAAGAGAGAGAGAGAGAGAGAGATGGCGTTTGAAATGAAACAAAAAATAAGCAGGCTGTTCTTGCGAATTAATTTCTATTTCTACAGATTGTATTGATGTGATAGTATTGGATTGGTTACATTTACTAGATCTCAAATTTTGAGGGGGATCCTTGCTTTATACCCAATTTGATTGAACAGGATTGGTGCCAATCGTAGAAAAAAACATAAAAAAAAAATAATTCAAAGTAGATTAAGTAGTGCAGGAAAAGTACAGATATAGAGCTAGAAGTGTTCTCAAGTAAAAGTATACATTTTAAATCTGCTCACGAAATTACAATTTCCTAGAAAACTACTCAATTACAGTAATTAGATTATTTGTAATTAGTTAATTTACACCACTGTCAACTACTTGATGTTAACTCCAATACAATACATACATGTTTCATCTAAAGTCATGCTAGAGAGTCATTAAGTATTTTTATGTGTTTCCGCTTGAAGTCTGACATCTTAAATAGAATAGGGGGCTTCTTGTAGAAGGAGAATCTTGCTTGTAGCCTAGAAGAGAGCACATTGCTATGAACCACTACATGAAAGCCCTTGAGTCCGTTACACAGGTTTTGGGGCAAGAAAAGCAGATATTAGCAGAGACTGCTTTAAGTTCTTTTGCAGATTAAAAGAGTCTATCCTTAAACAAGAAAAAAGTTCTTCAACGATGTTTTAAATAAAGATCAATAATAAATAAATTGTTATTTTTTTGACAGGATAAGGATTTTGGGAAGCAGACGCTCCATAAAGGTCATGCTAATCCGCTAGCAGAAGTCACCACAAGTCTAAAGACGTATCAGCACTTCACTCTGGAGAAGGCCTATCTGGGAGAGGATTTCTTCTGGGCTTTCACCCCCGTGGCTGGAGACTTCATACGCATTCGTTTCTTCACGCCAGTCCGAGTAGAGAGGTACAGACTGAATAACCCCTCTGGCTTTTTGATTGTTATACTACCTTATTTTGACAGAATTAATGTTAAAAGGACAGTATTGGGTTGTTGGGGCATCTTTCACTACGGGGGATGATACCAAGAAATGAAAATGATGCTATTCCCATATGTACATTTACATTTATGCATTTAGCAGACGCTTTTATCCAAAGCGACTTATAGTTCGGGAGTAAACATAAGCAGTTTGATACAAGGTCGGATAAATCAGAAGACATGCACAGAAAAACTTTTGAGATAATAAAGAAATAAATTCAGTGCTTCAGAGTTAGTTTTATTATTATTATTATTATTATTATTATTATTATTATTATTATTATTTTTGTTATTAGTTTAGTTAGTAAGTAAGAGCAGAGTTTTTAGTTGCTTTTTAAAGGTTGAAAGAGACTCAGTTTTCCGGATTGTGAATGCAAATTCCACCAGCCCAGAACTGTGAAGGTGAAAGTCCTGGTGAGAGATTTTTTTCCCACTCTGAGATGGAACCAGCAGACGGTGTTCATTTCCTGAACAGAGGCATCTGGAGGGGATTTAGGACCGCAGGAGTTTGTGGAGGTAGGATGGAGCAAAGCCAGTGACTGTCCTGTATGCAAGCATCAGTGATTTGAACTTGATACGAGCCTCAATGGGGAGGCAGTGGAGAGAGATGAGGAGAGAAAAGCCGTGAGCTCGTCTTGGGTCCATGAAGATCAGTCGAGCTTCTGAGTTCTGTATCATTTGAAGGGGTCTGACTGCACAGGAAGGAAGTCCGGCGAGAAGAGCATTGCAGTAGTCGAGTCTTGATATGACCAGTGCTTGGACTAGAAGTTGTGTTGAGTGTTCAGTAAGGAGGTGCTTGATCTTTCTGGTGTTAAACAGAGCAAACCTACATGCTCGAGCTGTTTTAGGCATGTGTTCCTTGAATGTTAGGTGCTCATCGAAGGTTACAGGCAGAAGTGGACTGAGAGATTGTTGACGACTCTAGTTGTATGGTGAAGTCATGCTGGACAATGTGGTTGGCAGGAATAACCATTAGTTCAATCTTTGCCATGTTGAGCTTGTGATTGTTGAAATGTCGTTCAGACAGTCTGTTATGTGAGTTGTAATAGTAGAATCAGGATAGAATGACCGGTGGAGTTGAGTGTCGTTGGCATAACAATGGTAGGAGAAACTGTGTCGATGGATGATAGGACCCAGGGAGGTGATTTAAGTTGAGAAGAGCAGAGGACCAAGAACTGAACCTTGTGGAACTCCTGTTAGCAGCTGCTGCGGCTTGGACATCTTGTCCTTCCAGCCAACTCTGAAGGATCTGGCAGTGAGGTAAGACTTCAGCCATTCCAAGGCAGGATCTGATGGTTCACCGTGTCGAAGGCAGTCTAGTAGAACATCTAAATACTGTCACAAAGTTTAACAAGTATTTACTGTTACGTTTGTTTCATTAAGCGTACAAACTTTAAATAAAATAATAAAGCATTGTCGAGGCTTAGAGTTGATGTGAGGTGATTGAATAGAATTGTTTGGTGCCTCTCTCCATTTTGCTTTTTTCTCCTACACAAATTAACCAGTGACTGGCACAGCACCTGCAGTGATGTGGAAGGTCAACAATTTGGGCATTGGTATGTTAATCCAGACAGCAATGATAAATAAATTCTAGGCTCTCCAAATGTCTTGTATTGAAATGCTGCTGCTGTGTAAGAGTTCGGTAGAATACCAGTCTATGAGATCATTCAAATGTTCCCTTGCATTTGAGTAAATGCACCTCTGACCAATCAGAAACTATAGTCCGTGCGAATGACTATGTAAAAGCTGCTAACTTTATATCACCCAACTATAAAAAAAATTATATATACTAAAAATATATATTTATTTAAGTTTAGATCAAGGAGGCTTAATGGTTGGACAGTGCCCTCTATTGACCGGCCGTCACTAGTTGAATGATGTTATCAAACAACAACTCTATTGAAGATATTTAAGGTAGTTTTATTCAAAAGAAATATTAAAAACCATGACTTTGAGGATTCTTTAAATGTATGTCAGCTTAGAGCATTGTAGGTTCAGAATTTACAAAGCCCAAAATAACAGACATGAAAAACTAGAGATGAGCCGATTGAACAAAAGGCTCCAAATGCAAACAGACTAGTGTTGTGACTTAAGACATTTGCAAAATTAGGCATACTTCCAGGCCATTAGGGGGCACCAGTTCCTAATGGCCAAAGAAATGTCAAGTTTGGTCTCCAAACTTAAAAGCAATGCAGTGATATTCCATCATGACCATGTAAATAAAGTTGCTTGAACACCGTGAAGTTAATAATCTTTAAACTTTCAATCAGCACGTTTAACATATCTCTTTGTATGGATTTTTTAGTTTATTGTGTAGATTTACTTATAGAACCAGACCTCTAAAACACTAAGACAGATAAGCACATTGCTACAAACCGCTTAAAAAGAGTAAACGCTTGTTGTGCTTTTACAGAACCTGCTAAATACTATTATTAACCTGTTACTATAAAAACTCAAACAAACTCAGACTTTTCCAACTGTTAACTCAGTCACTGTTGTCATATTCATAGCATCTCACTTGTGAGATTATCCATTCTTTCATTTGGGAAATGAATGTTATGCTACAAAAAGCATTTTGCGGCTATAATACATTGATTCTTTGGGAATCAATGTTTGAGAAGTTGTTTGACATCACATTCTGGTTCTTTTGCATCACTGTTGTAAAGGATGTGGAGAGAAAGATCGATCTTGAAACATTCTTATCATTGATGCGTGACAGTTCAAAGAAAGATAATTATGTGTATAGTGAGTAAAAATTTGCTGTGACTACAAAGTGCTCATAACCAAATCGACCTAAAGTTGATGTATTAGGCAGTCCGTCCTGAACGAAGCTCACTTTTTGTTTTATTTGTCATGACGTAGAGAGCATGTTGTTTTGAAATTTCTCTGTAAAAACAGTAACTTTCTAACAGCTGCATGTCTTCATTTAGCTGCTCCAGAACAAACCTTTAATCTATTTCTGCGCCGAGAGATGTATAGAACCTTGCAAAGCAGTGTTCCTAATCGATCACTGTATTTTATAAATCATGGAAACATTTTAAACAATCGCATTTTAATGTTCAAATACATTTGCGTCTCTGCTTGCCTCAGATTTTTCTTGGTCTACCACTTTGGGCCTTAATTAAAACTGTGCCTCTTTTCCTCCAATTCCTCACAGTTGAGAGCTTAAAACTCTAAAAGTACTTTTTGTATCCATCCCCTAAAGCTTGATGTTCAACAATCATTGTTTTCAGGTCAACTCTGAGATGTTTTGTGGCTCACATGTTGCCACTCCTTTAAAAACTTTCTCATTGTTGGATTCACCTGTGTATGGAGGTCAATAATGGTCATTGATGTATGTGACCAAACCAATTTAGAGTTCTAATAATTAGAGCTAAAGTTTTTAAAAAGTTGTAAAAATGATAACCGTCTCTAAATTTATTCATAAATTTTGTTTAAATAATTCTTTCCACATATTCCAAGTCATAGAAACTTTATTTCACTTCTCAAATATCACTGTGTTTGATTGAAATTTCTTATCCGGACAACCAATGATTTATAAGGAAAATCCTGAAAATGTACACAGGTACCAAAACATTTGCCTATGCCACTGTGTAACACAATGGAACCAATTAAAACTATTTTTTCAACAAATGTACTCACAATTTAAACTTTTATTAAAAAGGACTAGGTGTTATGAAGTAAATGTGATTTATAGAAATGAATATACTTTTTTTAAAACTAGATCTGACAGATAGCCATTGAATATTGCTGTAACTAGGTACACTGCATCACCAGATGCTATACGGACCACTTGGGTTAACATTTTAAGACCAACACAAGGAATAAAATCAGATTCTATAAAAATGACAATTGACTCAAATGAGTAAATCATCAAGTGCTGATGAATAACTCAAGGCCTCATGGATCATTACCTGCACCCTTGAGGACGAAGTGCTTAATAATTAGTTAAGTCTTGTGTCCTGCTAAGTATAAAGCAACAACATGAGGACAGCTTGGGAATTTATTCACGTGACGAGGTTCCTCTTATATGTTTAAACCATTTCATGTATTTTTCATAATTGTTTCCCTCACAATATTAAATGATTAGTTAAACACACAACCGTCGATAATCCATTTCTTTTCTTTGGACTGTGGCCAGCAGTGAATGATGTAGAAATAGAGATCTCCGTGTGTGGAGAATATCTTCTCACCTGCTGTGAATCTTTCCCGTCTCTGTGATGCCCACGAGCCGGACGATGCATCTGTCATCATGTGCCACACTCATTCATACATTTTTAACCCAAATGGAATGTTCATGCATATTTCAGCCCTAATTGAAAGCTAATAGCTCTCAGGCTGAAAGAGAGCCGGCAATCACTCACTGGCTTCCTTCATGCTACAGAAGTCACAGTTTAACAAGCGCAGGTGTCCGTTCTACACGTGTAATTATAGGGAGAAATCTGTAGCCGCTCATGCTTCTCTGATCTACTGTGGAGATTGTATCTGTGCTAGAATGTCATTTTGAACTTTTGTTATCATCTAGAATTTTTTTCTGAAATAAATCTGTACAAAGCCATTTATTTAGCAATTTAAAAAGCACTTTTACGAAACGCCTTAATTACTACCAGTTACTTTAACAATCAGCATCAATACATTAAAGCAGCGGTTCTTAACTTGGGTTCGATTGAAACCCAAGGGTTCGGTGAATCAGTCTCACGAGTTCGGTGGAGGTCAAAACACACCCTCGACGCATGTGATTTGTGATGACACGCCCCGCTTGTCCATCATTGGCCGCAGGTGATCACGTAACATCGCTTGGCCTATCAGTGATGAAGGGAATTTGTTGAGCCCAGTAGTCAAATCGCTGTAACTGTTGTGATGTAAAAATGTATGTTTATAATGCTTATAATTTATGTGGTACTGAACCGGCCTCTTAAGGCATTTAGTGTACCTCCTATTTACGTAACAAGTTGTCATATAGCAGACCGTATTCCTTCTGTGCTTTGCTTCTGTCCTTGCTTTCGTTCCTCCATGTCTCATTTCTGCCTGACATTCCTTTGAGACTCCTTGCCTCTGACTTCTGATGTTTCCTACGTGAGCTAACCTTCTCATCTCCTTCTGAGATGAGTAACCGTCTTACTCAATATATATCCTAATATTACATCAGACAGCCTTTGAGACACCCTGATTGTTTAATTAGTTTAGTTAAGTGAGTAGCCCATCAAACTAAATTAGCTCATCTAATATGATCCGATATGATGTAATACAAAATAATAAAAAAAATCTCATTGGCAAGGATCTTAATAAAAAATATGGGGCTGTCACACTATTCCTGAACAATGTGGAATTTCCCAGCAAATGGATGCGTCCGATATGAGTCGGCCCACAAAACAGCATCATTTAAAAAATAAAAATCCACTATATTACTCAATATTAACACCCTAAAAAATTAACCTTTGGTTCATAATCAGTTTTTGAAAAGCTGAAACATATAAACTCTCCAATCGGGTGGGTCAAGTTGCATAAAATGGCCTGAAATCTATTTCGGATTCTTTTGAAGTGGAGACACACGTAGGCAGTTACTTCCTGTTTCATTGTCGAATTCAATCCAATTAAAATCAACGGAATTGACCCGGTGGGTTCAGTTATGCCATAAAGGCTTTAGTTCATAGCAATGTCATAACAATAACAATAGATGCGAGAAAGGAATGGGGATTAAAGCCTTTCTAACACTGAGAAAAAGGTACTTTTAATATAAATATGATATCTCCCGAGACTTGGTAAAGGTTCGTTCTGTTTTCAAAACAAGATGGAGATAAATGTACGCTTTGAGAGCTGACAGTTGGATCAGTCACTCTGTGTAATGTCCAAAAGATAAACAAAGATAGTTCAATTTAAATCTTAAAAAAAAAATTCCAGGTAAAAAAGCAAGTCTGTGCTAACATTATGTTAACGCTTTTAGCTAAAAGCTAATCAGTTCTGTTTGTTTATGGAGCTTTCTTCTTAAAGTGTTAGCATGCAACAGTAAACATGTTAAATCTCACCCTTCTGTTGACCCTTTATTATAATGTTTCCTCTCTGTCTCCATTTGTACCACGCCTTATGATATCTGTTATTTTTTTTTTGCTCAAAATTAGCTTGAAATTTTAGCCATGAGTCTTTCATGCATTGACTAGCATTGAGCAGTTCTGGCTGAGACGCTATTCTGGGATTGAGTAATACTGAAGGATTTCTGGAAGATTATGTGTATTTGACACAAAAATATGCAGAAACAAGTAAATTAATATTAAAATACATTTTTTTTTAAACAAATAAGTTCTGACTGTGTTCAGTGGTGACCCAGATGTGGTCGTCGACTGATTCCTCCATGTAACTCACGTTAATATGACAAGTTTAACAAACATTTGCGTTATCAATGAAATAAGATAAGTTTTATTTCGGGAGTAAAAATATTCAAGCAACAAATTGAGTCTGATTTGAAACTTTAATAATTTAACCGTGTCATGACATGTTCTTACATGTTGCGCCAATAATGCTTAGCAGGAAAGTGCCCTTGAATCTGTAATTATTCAAGGCACATCAACACTTTCTAGTTGCTTATTAAGGTCTGGACTCAGCCCCGAATGTTTTCAGACTCGAGAAACAGCCATGCTCACCACAGTTGCATCGAATGATTGAGCCTGTTTCAGATACTGTTGGTATGCCAAATTCATTATTGACGTTACACATTTGTGTGTTACTAGCTCTGTGTGTCCCTCTGTTTGACTCCCGCATGTTTGTTTCCGGATATCACCAGAGGAGGTGTTGTTTTGTGGATATCACATCACTTCCAGGAGAGGGAAAACAGGCCGTTCATGTCCCGCCATTTAACTCATGTGACTTGGTCAATAGTGTCAATTAAACCAGTTTTAAAAATGTATTTATTTTTTCTGGAAGTTGAAGTTGATTTTTTTTATATTATTAAAGACAGTGTAGACAACTGTAGAGAAGAGAAATCACAGTTGAGTTTTGGCTTATTTGGTAGGATAATTAAAAAAATCCTTAAAAAAAAACTTTTTAGGTCAACTGTGTACTGCAGAGTTTATAAATAAAAGCATGATGTGATGATTTATGAGGAAACAAACACAATACCCTTCTTTAGCACTGTACTTTGTGTGAAAGGCGTAGGAATTAACATAAGAATGACATTGTTCTTTATCTCAATCTCCTTTTCTGCAGGTATTTCTTCCGCAGTGGAAACATCGAGCACCCTGGAGACAAGCTTTTCAACACTACGGTGGAGGTTCTTCCATTTGACGTGAGTGCCTGATGCTGTGTGTTTGTGTTCGATGGAGCTTTCCCTCTCAGCTGCTTCTATAAGCACTGCAGATCTGAGCTTAAACCTAGTCTGGAGCAGCTCAATACATCAGTCAGGCCTCAAAACGTCCTGGAAGACAGGCATCTTGGGATTCCTCTGTTCGAACTGCATATTCAGAGCAGAATTTGTGATAGTTGTTGTTCAAATTCTAAATCACAGCAACCATAAAGAGCACAAATAAACCAAATCCACACACTGATTAAAGAATGCATCAAATAATCTGCTTTAAAGAACTTGAAAAGCATTTGGAGTCAAGAACCCACCTCCTTTCTTTCCTGAGTGTATTGATTGATGTTTTCTTTTAGGGATCTCCTAACGCTGTTCAGTGCATCACTTTTTGCTCCGGTTGGCCAATACTTGTTATGATCAATTGTCATGCACCAAAGGCCTTCAACAGGTGCCCCAAAGTCAGCTTCGATAGATTCCCAGATATCAAGATACTCTGGGAGTCATAAGCAATCAAAGATATTTATAGTTGGGAACTTAAATATTATTCCAGCAAATTCCTATTCAACAAATTTCCAGACATGAGGTTTCCAGGAAAAAAGGGAGAGAGCAACAGTGAGGATATGTTTTATGAGCTAATGTGACCTGCTCACTGTGTGGTTGCCATACAGGAAATATTTTCTCCTGAGGGGGTCAGACGAGAGGCGGCACTGTGATTTAAGATTATAGTCGGAAACGGACGCTCACCACAAGATTAATAGTGCGCTATTCTATGAGCAGTCGCCGTGTTTTATCTCTTGCTGTTTTTGCTACTCCTCCCTACTAGCTTATTATATCTATCCACTCTTCCCATTTCCTTCATGTTAAAGCTCTCTTAAAAGCCATTTATGTAATTTGGTCGGACATAAGAAATTAGTAGTGAATGCCCTGGAGACGAAAGTATCTGGGGTCTGTTTTATGCTCTTAATGCACTCTGGGAAAATAGAGTGATGGTCTGATGAGGTTTAAATATATTTGGTTTGTCTTGGGTCACATCACAGAAATTCATGAGCAAACAACATACAAGCCCCATAAAAGTGAAACGTTAGCTTAAACAGAAACCGTCACACAGCTTCCTCTATTTAAATGTCAACGTGTGGCACTAGTCTTCCAGTAATTTTCTATGTTTAATGTTCTTCCAAAACTCATTGCGTTTTTTTTATTATCATTACAGAAAAGCAGAACCACAGCTTGCTTTAATACATTCCTGTCAATATATTCCCTAATAAAGGAATATCACACATCAGATCTCTCTGAATATTACAGTCTGTCTCGCTTTAATAAACTGTAATCGTTGAATTTAATTTCGGTATACATCTTCATAGAAACAGCTCTGCGGCTCCGAAATGAAGGACACAATTCTACATTATAATATCAATACAAAACAGTTTTTACCCAGTCCAGCAGTGAGAGAAAGAGTTAGTTTTGATCAACGGCATGTGTAATTGTACTGCTATTAAAAGTGTGAAATATAAAGCCAACGAAAGAGCTTAGCCAACATTAATGAGTTTTGAAAATGGTTGCTTTTAAATATTTGTAAGCTAAATTAAGTCATTTTTGCAAGCCAGATAAGTCATCATTGAGCATACGTTTTGCATAGTAAATCATTGCTGTAAAAGTAGCCATTAAACTTCTAGCGAGAGAATCAAAGAAAGTTCCACCCACAAAAAGTTACAAGTTATTCTTTTTTTTTGTTTTGTTTTTTTAAAGGAAAGTATTTTGTCTGGTCCAGCCTATAGAATGAAAAATGCACCAAAAACACATGAGCAGAAATGAGTTTGACAATAGAGTTTTCTTTTGAAAATGATCAAATATGTATTCTTTTTATGACTTAAGGCCTCTATAAACCATTTCTGAATTGAGATTTGCACATATCTTTTGATGGCTTCTCAGCAGAATGATCTTCCTTTGGGTAACATCCAGCTGCAATGCTGGATCTCAACAGTTACGAACCACATAGTTAACCATTGTCAAATATTGTGTATTGTTTATCTAATACACTACAGTGGTATCCCGAGATACGAAATTAATCCGATCCAGGGTGGGGTTCGTATCTCAAACATTTCTTATGTCGAAGCAAGTTTTACATGTAAAACGCCTAATCCGTGCAACGGCTCTCAGAAACAACAGTATAAGTTGATAAAAAATGGAAAACCAGAGAAATTCAAGTAACAATCCTTAAATCTACACATTGTTAATGTAATAAATGATAATAAAACAGAATAAAACACATGCAAAATACGTAATATGTACACAAATGTGAAACCTTACCTTGGAAGGTGGAACAGGTGGCAGAAAACATTACGGCGCTAAGTTAACTTTCTCGAGATATTTCACGAATTACTAATACTAACACCATTTCAAGCACAAGCGTAAACACTAGCGAGCGTACTGGAGAGAGCGCTTCAGAGAGTGCGTCACAGGGTTTCTCTAACTTGCGCTACAGAACAGCACTTTCCACGTTATAAAGGTTATTTCTAACATTTGTTATAGTACATTATTGGTAATCTAAATCATATTTTACTCAAGCGAAACATTATGTATAAAGTGTTTTAAAGTGCATCAGCCCCTTTTTGCACTTTCAACACTTTTTGCAAAGGGAGAAAGGTGCGCCAGGACCCAGAAGCACAGCGCGATGTCAGACAAACAAGTGGATAATAGAGAAGAATAGAGAAGTTTGTTAATGTTTGTATTTCGAAGCAAAAAATTTCCCACAAGACCTTTCGTATCTTGAACATTTTGTAACTCGAAGCATTCGTATCTCGGGGTACCACTGTATTTGTGTATCAAAAATAAACAGTATAGTGTTTAAAAATCTAACACTTACCCCTAACTCTATCCATAGATGGGAATCTAATTGCCTAATGGTTGAGCTCCATGCTGCTAATCCTCTCTTTAGTTACCTCATCAAAAAAGCCAGCTTTCATTGGTCTTTCTCCTTGTGAAAACCAGTCCAATATATCAGAGGCAAACTCTTTTTCATTTGAACCACTTGCCAGATGTGTGCACCCCTGTTTTCGAGGTGCATTCTTCTACTAAACGCCAGACAGGTGCGGATAGGTTTGTAGGTGTCTTCATTTTTCCTAAGTGAAGAGCTTGTCAGATAATCAACAATAAGGCACCCAATCACCATTTAGAAAACTACATGGAACACTAGTGATTTTACAAAAGTTATCCAGACTTTTGTTTTAGTGATTCTTCTTGTTTTTACCTCGTACTGCTTCTTGATGATGTGGTCATGAGTCACACGTATTATTAAGATGTACTCTTCCAGGCTGATGTGTTGTAATGTAGAACACATGCATATTTCTCTGCACGAGGAAATGCAGTAAAGAGATTTCAAGGAGAAGATGGTTGTTTCAGAAACACTCAAACACTTCAGTCTCTCTTCCACAGAATATCCAGTCAGAAAAGGAAGCTCTGAAGGAGGGAAGAGAAAAGACCCCAAAGTACCAACGCACAGAAGATGGCTTTTTACGAATCGGTGAGTGCGGAACACACTGCACCTGCTCTAAAGTACAATCTATGTTTAACGGCATCATCCAGGCTAGTAAAACACTCATTCTTGTATAAGGCATGTGTTGGCTTGATAAATTTCTCTCAGTTGGAAGCAAACGTTGAGACGACGGTTTGATTTAATGGCTGTGTTTACATTCAGCAATTTTCATCAATCTGAATTAATTTCATATAATTGAAGATCTGTTTACATGGACCCTAAACATTGTAATCAGAACATAACCCTTTCAATCAGATCAGTGTAAGGGTTTATTTAAAGGTTCTGAGTGAACAGTTGATTACAAATGGATTATTTGATTGTATGTAAACATAATCCACTGCTATCTGGGTTTTTCTACGTCTTTCTTTGATCAGTAGAATGCAGCTTGTTTTTGTTACTGGAAAGTAAAAAGAGATTGATTCAAAGATGGTAGGAGTTGGAGGTAGTTGCAAGGAGGTGGAACAATTTATTATTTTTAAAATCCTTACTCCACGAAAGATTAAATCTGTTTTGCTTCACCATCCCCTACACATGAAAGGTGCTCTGTATGCTCATGAAGCGCTCATGCTGACGAAATATTGTGTGTGTCTGTTTCTGTGTCACTGTCCCTCAGGGAAGTTTGAGAACGGCATTGCAGAAGGGGAAGTGGACACTTCTTTCGGGCCGCTGGAGGCTCTGCGGCTCTCAGTGCTTACCGACTCTCCTGTGTGGGTCATTCTCAGTGAGGTAGGCTCACACCATATGCTCCTCTCTCATACTACTGGCTGTAGTTCACTCACTAATCACCAGAGCAGCAGCAAGCTATTATTTCAGGTTGACTAATCGAGAAAAAAGTTTCCGATTATTTACTTTTGATCAAAACCAAAGCTTTAGAGGGAGGCTGCTGAGAGAAGTGAGAGGAAGATGAGGAACAGGATGCAGAAGAAGAAATGAGAAAGTGACACAAACCAAAGACATTTTTTGGTTGGATCTGGGTTTTTCAAAATGTGAGAATGTTGGGCGTGGAGAAGTATGACTGAGGCTGGTGAAAATCCCTTCATGGACATTTTGCTTTGAGGCTGGTCCAATCAAAGGGAGTCTGAAAAGGGGCTGGTTGACTCTAGTAAGAACAAAGATGACATCTTTGTGTCTCTGTTGCACACAATCTGAGGGTGAGGACATGCTCAGGGCTTTCCTGTGTGGAAATAAACCGATACAAGAATCTGTGCAACACCAAGTCAAGAAGCCCCTCATATCTGCTCCATCACAGACATGGCCTGCGGAAGTATGGGTATGCGGTATCATGAGGATCAGCCCAAATTGTGCAAAATCTGGTGCTGGAAAAGCTTATAACTCCAAAAAAATCCTTCAGCTCTTGGTTACATTGCTTCTACTTTCTATGTTTTGAAGGATGAAGCAACATAATCAAGAGCTGAAGGATTTTTTAGAGAGGTGTATTTCTTGGAGATTTTGCTTTGGTAATTAGGGCTCAAGCACCAAAGGTGCGTAGAACCCTGTTATAATTGCTTAGAGTATTATCGTTTCACAACTTCTGGTGCATTCTTTAGGGTGCAAACATCCTTGAAGTCACAGAATATTTCACACGTCAGAACTGGTGAAAAGTTACATCTGATTGGGGTTCGTAAAGCGGGTGTTGAGAAATAATGTTGAAAAAAAGTGTGATATAAATGTGCAGTACATCTGTAGTGCATCAAGATGTTAACATAAGATTAGATTGCATTTCCAAACTCAACAGGAAGTCACCAAAAACTGCCACTTTTGATCGTGTCATACTTTGAGTTTCTCTAAGAAAAGTTAATCAGTCAGTCTCATCTAAAGGCACGTTAAATTACGAGGTGTTTTTGACTTTGTTAAACAATGCGAGTATAGTGGTCATCGACAGTCGATGATTTTTATTTTATTTTTACAATGTCAGATTGGGATCAAACCTGCAATGTGTGTTAAGTCCATGCCTAAACCCATATCAGAATTGGTGAAAGAGGCGTCATATCTTTGCTACCTCCTTCACCAATTTTGACATTTTTGATCTAACAAAAACAAAACAATATTAATTTCCATAGCGCCACCTAGTGACCATGACACTTTTTGATTATTTCATTTTTCCATTTCTCCTGAAGTTTTAACAGTTTACGCTTGAATGCATCTAAGACGTGTAAATGGTAAAAAAAATTGGCCACTATGGGGCTAAAGCACATGAGCAGCTTGAGCCCTTTGATCGCTGCTTGCATTATGGTTTGTTCTTTGGTCCCTGTTTTTCTCTCATTATTTATGGTTCAATTGAATCTCTGCTGCTGGAAAATAAAAATATCCAGTGATTTTAAAGCTGGTCCCTGTGTTGCCTATTGTACTGCTTCCAACAGTGACATCACAAGATGTAGTAATAAATGGAAAATAAAAGTCTCTATTTAAACCAGTTCACTGTGCTGTCCTCCAGAAAAATATAATATAAAATCGAATCAGCAAATATGCACGATAAATGTTGAGCACTGTTCATTTCAATTTAAAAGAGTAACAGAAAACTAAATTAATACATGTTTTATAATCAATAAGTGCTCAGAAAGATCACAGCAAAAGCTAATGAATAATTAATAAGCCTTGTCTGTTTGAGAGCAGAACAAATAGAATATTAAATCATCAATATTTCAAATATTAAAGTTTCTTTTAGTAAGAATGAAATGACAAGCAGTGAGATAATAAGCGCATGTCATCCAGAAAGTAATATTTGACCCCCAGCTGATTTTTTTAGCATTTACACATAAATAAATTATTGGTTCATACATTTGATGCTTGGTTTATTTATGCAGAGAGACAGAATAACAACAAAACAACAACCTGTGGCTTTTAAAACAAGAGGTGAAGGTTCGGCTCTAATTTGAGAAATGTTTTTGGCTGCTTTGCAAAACACAACATGACAAAACCCTTGTTCTTGGTCCGAAAGGTCATTGTTTCTTGTAGTCGTCACCAGGTTTATTCACATCTTAAGAGGGATTTGTCCCGCACCGCTTTGAAGAACATGTTGAAAAAGGTTTAAAAGCTGACGTTTGGAGATTCCAACATTCAACCCTGTTGCATTGGTTGCATTCAATGCTCCTTGACCTAAACGTGAAAAAGACTTTATGCCCAAAGTATTCAAATACATGTTTATGAGTCAAATATATTTAGGTGACGGGAAGTTACCAGCTTTTAAGACCTTTTTTTTTTTCATTTCTTATTGCAGTTGAATTAGTTCATAGCTTGAAGAGCTAAAAGTTTATGGTAGCTGCCTGGGTTTGAAAGAAGACATCAGGAGAATCTTGATTTAAAGGAGCTTGGACTGGATCATCACTTAATATTTATGAGTCAGCATCCAAAAGACAGAAGAAATAAATATATTCTGTTTAATTTGAGCTTGTGGTATGAGCAGAAGACTCATGTGGTGAAGCTCATACCTGCTTTATTCTGCTTTACCTGTTTAAAACATTAGAATCAGTCCCAGAATGGATTCAGACTGTTATGATGAATTTAAAGCATAGAACCCAAAGGTGAAGCTTATTTTGGCTGTAAAAAAAATTAAATGTGCATTTATCACATTTTATAACCAAGCTCTTCCTATATATACATATTATTATTTATTTATCCACCACCTCCCCGCTTCCCCTCTTTGGTCATATCAACCTCTCAGAATTTCTAATAATATTATACAAAAGTGATTTAATTATTAAAATATACTGAATAAAGGTATAAGCATGTTTTAATTGAACCTAGTCTTTTTGCCATGGTTTAGTCGAATAAAATGTTCACATAAAATACCTGAGTTTAGAATTTTACTCAGTGCTTGTCCTCTTTTTGCTCTGCAGATTTTCATCAAGAAAGCAGAGTGAGAGCTGCTCGGCGTCTGCTTTAAAACTGATGTCACACACGCCTGCTCCGTAGCTCAGTCATACAGCCCCTGTTGCTGGCAAAGCTTTGCTACTGCAGGCCAGTGGACTCCACTACCAGGCCTGGAGCTCTCGCTAACGGTCAAACAGACTGACCGCTGCCTGCAAACGAAACGACTGTCGTTTAGGCTGAAGACAACGCTGTACTTTCTAAACTGTACTTATGTATATATCTGCCCACGGCTGTCGTCAAGTAATTACACTGGGACGATGTCAAGGGCTTCCTGGAAACTTTGACATTCAACAAGTGCTGCTTTTGTTTTGGAACTGATGACTCTTGATTTTCTAACTTTATGTAATGTTTCAGTTGACAAAGATTATGTGCAGGCTACTCCAAATTTTTGTATTTATTTTATTAATTCAAAACACACAACGGCACGATGCCATACGATTTTTGTTTCCAAAGTCAATCCTGGTGATTATTTAGACTGCAATAGTAATATTTATTGTAACTAGTTTGCTGCCCAAAACTATTTCTGTCTCTCTTTGAATTTAAAGTACAGCTGGACTTGTGGACACTAAATTGAAAACCATCAAATCGAATATGTTTTATTACTTTTTACATTTTGATCAGAACTCTAGAAAGGTTACGTGCCCCCCTCCCCCCTCTTCTTGCCTTACTGTAATGCAGCAGAGACAGCATTCTCGTGTGGCTGTGTAATATCCTAAAGCCTTCAAAAAGCTGAAGGTTACTTCAGTTGTTTTGTAGTACACAGATCAAAACATGTCAGAATCAACTCGCGTTCTGTTCCAGTGCTCTTATGTTTGATGATCTGTCATCTTGGAAAAGAGATCATTCCCAGATTTCTGAAGTCGCTCTGGTTTTTTCATTGCCTTGAATGATTTATTTTAGTTAAGGAGTTCACTTTCCAGAAGTTCTGTTTGGTAGATAATTGATGAAGCAAAGACGCACCTCCTCATGTCCAACTTTGGCTTTGACAAACCCTCAGTTTGGTTTACAGCACAACCGAAGGAGAACCAATCAGGCAGATTGGTTCACAAACTCACAAGAAACTGCCCTGTCAAATTACTGAATAAACTTAGTCTAAACTTGACTTGTCTGTGTCTATGTTTGTGTAGAGGTCAAATCACAGGTAGACCTCTTTGTACATGTTTGTGAGCAATGATGAAAGGATTTTAGATTATATTACATTTACAATTTATGTATTTAGCAGGCACTTTTATCTAACGTAACTTACAGTTTGGTAGAAAATGACAATATGCAAATTGATGAATCATAGGATGTGCTCATAGCAGAGGTACTAGCTGATGCAGAATTTATTAAGTGCTTTAGATTTGTTTTTATGTATGCAAGAGTTTTTGGAAAAGAAGAGTTTTTAATGACTTTTCAAAAGTTGAGACTAATTTTCAGACCGGGACTGGAAAAAAATTCCACCAGCTGGAAACAGTGAGAGAGAAAGTTCTGGTGAACTTTTTTTTCCACTCTGATCTGCAGAAATGTATTTACTTCGAACGGCTGTTTGACTTCTTAATAATTTCCTCTCCCCCACACCTCCTATCTGCCTGATCTGGAAGCATGTGGAAGATCTGACAATGTTCCTTACCTTTATCTTCAATCCCTGATTGTCATGCATACTGTCAGTTGGTGAGACAAGCATGTTTGAATTTCAGTTATGCAAAGTGCTGTAAGGGCTCAAATCAATTATTAACTTGGACAAAATTAATTAATACAACTCTTTTAGTTCAGAAATTGGTGGTTGCAATCTTGCATCAAAATATCAGAGTGTGATTTTTAAATAGTTTAACCAGCTAATTCTTTCTGTTCTTAAATCGCATTCAGCAGTAGGTGAGCTGGGTAATGTGCTGGAGTTTGGGGACAATCAGTGAGTGACAAGCACCTACATTACTTATTACTTAATTGAGAGTGCATACAGTTCAGGGTGGATTAGAAACGGCACGCTTGCTTATTGATGAGTATGTGAAACAGCACTACATGAGCAGAGTTCTCTAAACTCAACAACTGTGATCTTTCGGACTACACTGTTCTGCTCTCTGTTCACCTTCCCTCACGCACTCTGAGATTTGCATCATCCCACACACTGGTCACCCCTCATCCCCTAAATCCATGCTTGGGTCATGTGCATTCATGTACTGTGACTTTGTGGAACAAATTGCTGAAAGCAGTACGGAGAAGTACTAATTTTTCAATTATTTCAGAAGACCACAGAGATACACCTGGACCACCAAGATGTGAACACCAAATGGAGAAACTGCTTCACAGAATGTGTTTTTTAAAAGTTATAATTGGTCACCATTGTTTCAATTGCTAATGAAACTTGCTGTTGTGTAAAGCAGTTAGCAATACCAGATATTTGTATGTGTCATTCATGAACTACAGTAAAGATTTGGATCCAATATCCTCCCGTGATTTCCCCTGAATATACCACCAGGAATTCCCAATACGTTTAACTGTTTGTTTCAGGGTGTGTTTTTTTACGTGTCTGTATTTTACACTGTTTTTTTTTTTTTTTTGTTTACAACCTATATATTCTATGCAATTTAAGGTGCTCTTGAGTGACATGAAGGGAGACAACTTACAAAATGTATTATTTTTAGCATTAGTATATTCTTAAAATTTTAAAAGCAGTATTCGAGAGTAATGACTTAATACAAGGATCTGACAAACGAATTTTGTCTACCCTGCACAAAATTCCCACAAAACAGCGTGAAAAGCAGAAATGCACATTTTATTGCAATATGGCTGACATGGTACTCCGCTCATGCGGCCCTGTTCATATAACTTCATCAGTTGTTGAGTATTTTTAAAACACAATCAATTTTTAACATCACGTTGATCATGAATTCTGAATACGTCATCAATTAGAAAATAAAAGTGATCATTCAAAAAACTAATTAAATTTGATTGTGATTATAAAGACATCAGTTGTTTAGTGATACAAACTAAACAAAAAAGCACTACTCTAAAATAACTGATTTAAGTACTGTATCAATATTAAAGCCGTTAACAATACTGTTTTGTTGAAAAGATGTAAGACGATCTGATTTGACATAAAGTTATAAAATACACGATGCGATGCAACACAGATTCGTGAACTAACATTTTAATAGAAACTCTGGTAAGACTGGTATATCTTATTGAATGAAATGGTGAGATTGGTGAGATATGACCAATAACCTTCTATTTCCGTGTCCTCAACGACCAATCAACGGTGTCCACGAGGTGCAGGTCTGAGGCGGGGTTTAAAGTCGGTGACAGACAGAAAACCTGAACAATCATCGCCTACCACCGCTTAAGGGGCGTATCAAGACTCTATACAGTACCCAATCGAATCGGTAGGAAGGCGGAGCCTGAAGCTCGGATTTCATCGTCCATAGCCACACGTGACACGCTGGGAGTCGCAGGCGGACTGCTGCATCAGTGAGCACGGGTGAGTAGTTTAAAAACGCGCTTTATTCTGTTTTGCAGTCATGTTACTTTTGTTTGGAACATTGTTTTACGACAGATTACGCCAGGAAAGACTCGATTAATCTTTCCAAAAGAGTCGAGATATCAGAATAAGAGCACTGACCAAACGCCTAGTTGTGCAGCTAGCTTCTGGAGCTAAGCTAAATGAGACAGGTGTCCTGTCAAGATGAACATCAACACATCAAAACGTGCAACACGAGCTTGTGTCATGTTATTAGCGTGTTAGATTTAATTTCGATTGAGGTGATTGGGATGAAAAGTGTACTTTTGTGGTCTTATCTAACCAGGGGGTGGGTGGAGGTGCTGATAGAGATTTGCGAGTCTGCTGAATTAAGTTAACTTAAGTTATTAAACGGATCGCTGACGCTTTTGTTTTGTTTTAATTAACGGGTTTCCCTTTGTGAAATAATTTACTCATGTATGTATGTTAATTTCAGTTGTGCGTGAAGCTCATAAAAGTCAGTGTGGCTGATTTAAGCTATACGACCAATGTGTGAACGTTAATTTATTAATTTACGCGAGTCACAATACCAGTCCGCTGTGCGCCGCGAGATTTTCATAAAATCTAACTTAAATATCGCTGAGCACAATCTTTATGGTGTGCTGTAGCAGTTTTCAGGAATGTCGTGGTTGAGTCTGATCAAATGCGGAAAAGTGGGAAGTTTAACCGTCATTTCCGCCCTTTAAAACGAAAGCTAGAGGTCATTGAGGGGGTCATCTGACATGTAATTCCAGCAGAGGTTCGGGGAAGAAAACCCTTCTCTGTCTTTAGCAACTAAAGTATGCTACAACATAAAATTTGCATATTACACAATGTGTTAATCAATGTGTAGATGGACACTGTCACTTTAAGAGCTCATTAATTATTTAGATAAAGCTCACACCAGATATTTCTGAGCAATGTTTTTATGAGCAGCATTTACTGTGCTGAGCTTCTCTTAGAAGAAGCAAGAGTTCTGGGGGGTCACACTAAGTCAGATTGATCACAGTAACTACAAAGACCAACTTTATTCGCTATAAATTATTATTTTAAATATTTATAGTATTTTTTTAAGTACATGTAGGGGAGTAGGGTTGTCAGCTTTTAAGAGGAAGGGCACCCCATTTATAAAACGGTAGGGGAAACACTGCAGTTATATCCTAAAATGTAAAGAGGATGAGAAATCAATGAAAGAACATTAACTACACAGTAATCATATTTAAAGATTCTGTTACTGGCATGAATCATTGTTCTTTGTTTTTTACACATTTGCCTCCAGTGTAATAGGATTAACTGCATTTTTTTTATCTGCTTACATAACATTCTGTTAACAAACTTCATTTCAGATGAACTCCATTTTGAACTTTGTATTTAACCATACATTGAGATATTCTTCAACATTTTGTATTCTTTACTTGGTTGTACTTCACACTGACAAACTAGGGGATCTAGAGCATGTGCATTTGTAATTTCTGTTTTCCTTGTACCGTTTGTACCCAGAAGGCACCAAGACGCATGTAACTGCTAAAGGTGTGCATTCAAGATCTGTGGTTTCTTCCCCCATCATCTCAGGCCTGGATTTGTGGAAAAGAGTATAAAGAGGCTTAACCATTATGACCCCCACCTCCCCCTAGTTAGTCCGTGCTAGGAACCCCATGTGAGGCTTGATTGCACCAAATGATTGTGATTTTACGAGTACTTGCCCTGTGCGACAAGTTTGTGCTTGGAGTTCCACAGCAACCAGAAGCTGTTTGATGCTTGCCATAATCATGTCGGGATAAAGAAAAGAATCAAACTAAAGCTTTTATCCGTCTGAAGGACCTTTCTCTAGTCATTGCCGTCAAAGGTCAATTCCTCCTTAGGTTCACTGCAACCCCTGGGGTGACGGCTCTGTTCAGTGATGTACGTAAGGGGGCATCAAACCGTGTGTTAGAAAACACTACACAATCCCCAAATTTTCCAATGTTTAAAGTTATTGTAGATTGGTTCCCAGCTCTACTGCCAGGTCATATTTTGTATGGTCTGACTCTTTGTAAATATATATATTTTTCTTTTTGTTAGTGTTTTGCTCATACAGTCTCATTTCACTTTTCTGCAGTGAACAGAGCCAGGCTGATTGGAGCTATTGATACCGGTGGTTAACTGGCCAGTGGGTTTCATCAGCCTGTGTTGTGGCAGGTCGAATGGATCAGTCGTATTTAATCAGCAGAGCTGATCTTAAGCCATACTGGATTTGAATTGGCTCACTGTCTCTTTGTACGCCCTGCCTCAAACCTAATAACTCTGTAATGAGCTACTATTTTAGTCCAATTAACTGACTGCAATTAGACTATTACAAGAAGAACTCCAGACTTGATGTATCCATTTAGAAAATACTTAAGAGGGCATTATTACGTATTTTTAAAAAAATTCTTTATTTCTGAGGTTATTAATTATAAAAATAAATGAAATGGGTTTTAATTTCAAGTAGTTTGCTCCTTCGTGCTCTCTTACCTAAATATTCTTTGTACTTTCCTGCTGTTAGATTTATTTTAAGTGCTTTTTTTTCAATTGTTGGGTTCAGCCTCTAATTTTGCAGACCTTGTAGTTTTGTTCTTGCCAGTCATCGCTGCTGGATCAGATTAGCTTTAAACTGCTGATTGTGGAGTGGTGGTGTCCCTCCACCCCCACTTTCGAACATTAGTTTACTGAACAGATGGGTGAGGTGTGCCTTAAGTTTGGTACATTCAGCAGCTTCCTGATGCCAATACACAAATTCCACCTGGTGGAGGTCCAATAATTCCTGGGTCTCTTGCTCCTTGCTTAGGCCAGGTCCACACGTACCTGTTTTTTTTTTTTTGTGCTGTTGGTTAAAATACCTGAATTGGTGTAAAGACTCTACCAACCCAACAGTTGATTTGTGGCATTTGTGTGCATGTAATCCGGCACATGCTGGAAGCCACGTGACGCACCATGTGCTGAAGTTTTCATGGTTCTTTTTAAACATACTTCATGAAAGTTAGGGCTGCTCCTACTAAGATTAAATAATATGAGCATGAAAAGGGTTTGACCATGTTTTATAAGCCATTATCAGGTGACCAACCAGTGCCTGCCTGAAGGGCGTCTAAGTATTTATATACATACTAAGTAAATGTTAAAGCAAATATTCATTTAAATAGTAGTTAAGATACCGGTCAGTTGGTTGGACTTTTTACCAGTTTGCAAACCATGTTGATGCTACAATGTTTGTGCGCGCTTCTTCGCAATTGAAGTGTGGTGGAAGAAGACAGATAAACTTGCCTGATAAAAAGTGGGTGCTGCAGATGTGAGCATTTTTTATTATGTCCTCCCTCCAAGGAACATATTAATCGCCTGCAGACACAGAACCCTCTGGTTCTTTTTAAAGAACCATGATGCTGTCTGAATCCTATAGAACTTTAGGCCATTGGTTAGTGCAACCATAAACTAGACACTTTGATGCTAGGAAATCTGAACCACTGGTGAACGGCATCACTTCCTTTGCCAAACTGTGCGTGCAACAATTTGCTCACATGGGCTGTAAAAGGCTGTAAAACTTAACTCGCATTTCATTAAGAAGGGAAGAACGTTACATTTATTTGTTTTGTGTTCAGTGTTGAATATTTTTTAAAATGTAGCTTTTCAGTGAGGACTTATTACCAAAGTACATAACTGATTTAAAATAGTCACTTGTCACAACCTCCATTGGAATATTCATTATTATCTGCCATAATCTGAGATTAGATTTTACCTTTATTGGAGGTAACAACACAAATGTTTTATTATTAACCCTGAATGTTAATATTGTGTACAAAACAGGGTTCTAGTTTTTATTTTCTGTGTGGTTTCATATTCTGTAAAAGTCCATGGCTGGGTTTCATTTGTGTTGTGTTTGTGCTGCTATGGTGATGTGGTGTTATCAGGGGGCATTGGCACCACTGGCTCAGTTGCACTAATCCTGAGTGTGTTAAGCTCATTAGTGTAAAGGTCTGTGGGGTACATTGTCTGAGTTTTTAGTCGCAAGTGTTGCCCATTTAAAGTTTTATTGATGCCTTGGAGGAATGGACTGACAGATCTGCAATGCTCTGCTAATGCTGCGAATATCTGTAATCACACAGTGAGGCTGGAGTGTGAGCGCAAGGCTCTGTTGCTTTTGTAATGGGATGGAATTGAGGTAATATGGGTCACTGGGGTATTTATTTCGGCGTCTGTTCAGTGTTGATAACTGATCCTACAGGTGAAATGCTGCTTGTCGTCAGTGTGGACTTCAAATCCATGCACTTTTTCTTGAAAACAGGTTTGCAGACTAGTTGCCTTTTTTTAGTAGTGTTTGTTAACAATTGCTTTGTGTGTTAATTGGGTTAAATCTTAAAGATAACTCCAGCTATCTGTTAATGGCATAGTGACCAGAGTCATGGGGATATTAAGATGGCAACAAAAGACATTATTTACATCAGCGTAGACTAATAACATGTGCCCAAGAATAGGGATGCACTAAATTTTCGTAAGAAAGCGCCAAAAATAAAACCTGAAATTGTTGCCACACCTCTCCCATCCTCCCATCTCTTTCGTGCTGTCATTATGTATCAAACACGGAGTATGTTGGCTGTTTGGAAGCACTTCAAAGTTTCAGATGAGGACAGCAAAGTTGCAGTATTTTTGCAATTATTTTCTTCTGTGCACTGTTGTTTGGTACAGTAATTTTAAGTATCAAGGCAGCTAGAATTTTTTTTTTTTTTTGCACAATTTTGTTAAAGAAAGAAATTGTATTTAGTTTTGTTATTGTTAAACAGCCTTATTACTGTTATCTATTATCACTTGTAGTTTTTCTTAATACAAACAAAAAGAAAATATTTTAAACATGTTTTTTTAATGAAGCCATTTTCGGTAACGGTTTTCGGCCAAGTGCATTTAAAATTTTCGGTTTCGTTTTCGGCCCGGAATTTTCATTTCGGTGCATCCCTACCCAAGAACTCGCACATATTACCAGTAGTCGAATTTTGTCTAACTTTTGTCCAAAGTTAGGCTGTCCATGCTCAGTTAATCTCCAGAAAACACTGAGCGGTGTCTTGGACACCGACTTTGGTCTTTACAACCCAGGATTCCTTCCTTTTCACTGCTTATTTCCCTAACCATTGTTTATTTGTATTTTGTTTCTAGACCATGGAGCTGAAGATGCGGTTATGTGTGGCACTGTTCTCTCTGAGCCTGTGTCTGCTCCTCATGGGTCATGTGAGGGCACAGGAGGACGTTGATGACATGGAGATGGATGTAGAAGATACTATTGATTATGTACAGGATGAAGATGTTGTGGAAGAGGAACCAAAAGCCCCTACACCACCGCCTGCACCCACGGTAATACCACCATGTGGTCAAATGCCACCAAGTACAGAATCATGACATTATTATGTTAATATTGAATACTCGAGAGACGGGATTGTAATGAACAGAAAGGAAACTGGTTTATTGATTAGGATCAACAGAAAAGCATTTCAGTCACCTCGGGCCCCGAGGGGCATCTGAACATCTCTCTCCCGTCAGTCCAGTTACATTCGATCCAAGAGAGCACAAAAGTTCACGGGAGACTGCTTAAAAAACGGTCTTCAAACAGAAGCACATCATTCCATGAGTCACACTGACACGCCAGCACATCATATTTTTAAATGAATAACATTATTTAGTATTCGAATTATATGCAATGTTTACAATTTTCTATCACAGTAGCTTGTCTTGTGTTTAGCAGTTGGAGCTCAAATCGTACTCTCCCAAATCTCTTTATTGAAGGTAACCTATAAAGCTCCAGAGCCCATGGGAGAGCACTTCTTTGCGGAATCGTTTGATAAAGGAACACTCCAGGGGTAAGAGAAACGGTTCTTGAACATTTCTAAATATTTCCAAAATCCACTGCATTTGTTTGTGCCAGTGTTTTCCCAAAGTGATGAGGCATTTTATGATCTGCAATCTTTTTGTGTCTTATCCATTTACTAAGTTGTTGAGTATTGATTCTTGTCCCAATATGTTTAGATGGGTTTTGTCTCAAGCCAAGAAGGATGGAATCGATGAAGACATAGCCAAATATGACGGTACGCTTTTTTTTAACATTTATCAAGGCTTTTTGCAGACAAACAGTCTCCTAAAACATCTTGTGTGTTTGGTTTTCTGTGTGTAGGTAAATGGGAAGTTGAGGAGATGCAGGACTCTAAACTACCTGGTGACAAAGGCCTGGTGCTGAAATCCAGAGCCAAGCATCATGCCATCTCTGCTCTCCTGCTGCGACCTTTCACCTTCGATACTAAATCACTCATCATCCAGTGAGTAAAAGATCCTTGATTCTAGGGCTGGGCGATATGAAGCAAAAAATATATCTCGATATATTTTGCTATATCTCGATATACGATATATCTCGATATCGACAGGATTTAACCCCCCCCCCCCCCAAAAAAAAAAAAAACTGCAAACAAATATTACAAATTTCAAAGTTGTTTTTTATTGAAGCTCAGAGGTGCTTCTGCAAATTTTCTTTCAGAAATCCTTGTATACATATTGCCTTTTCATTCAAAAATAAAACAACTAAAAAACAGGCAGTGCATAGGAACAAAGTGCTCCTGTAACATTTAGGATATAAACAAAATCCCTGATAACATAAATAATAATTTAACTGTAAAATAATACACATTGCCTTCTTTTCATTCAAAAATAAAACAACTCAACTCATCTTTGCAGGACCTCTGTTGTAAGTAACCTTTTCCAATTCAGCAGCAACCCGCACTCTCTCTGTAGTGTACAGTCGCGGGAGTTCCTGTCTCGAAAAGTAATGCTGACTGGGTAAACTGTATCTGACTGGAATCAAGTGTTTTTAGCATACGTTTAAAGCTGCCGTAAATGCCATGAACTCTGTGACGCTACACCACCTTGCGCTCTCCGCTCTGTCTTTCATATTCTACACTCCGCGTTATAGAATTGTGGAGCGGCATTCACGGCAGTAGACATCTGTCTGTTCGTCTGACGACTTAAAACCAAAGTATTTCCATATAATGGAGACAGCTGTTCTTTTTTTGCAACAAGTTCTGTAGCCTCCGGGCTGGTTGCGGGCGCCGCCATGTTGAATGAGACGACGGGCAAGGGGAGGGGGAACAAAAGCAAGGAGGCGCGGACGAGCACAGCACAGAGAAGCAAACAAGCAAAGTGGCGAAAATTAAAAATAGACATTATATCGATATATACGATATGCCAGAATTCATATCGAGTTTAAAAAATATCTTGATATATTTTAAATATCGAGATATCGCCCACCCCTACTTGATTCCATGATTGTATGCCTCCAGTGCTTAGAATGCCTTGATGACACATGTTTTCTTAAGGTATGAAGTAAATTTCCAGACTGGAATCGACTGTGGCGGTGCTTATGTTAAACTGCTGTCTCAAACTCCTGATCTGGACCTGGTAAGATGTTACACTGTTAGATGTAAGATGTTTCTGAATACATAAACTTAATCTCAGCTCTGTTTTTCTAGCTCTCTTATTTGCAAGCTCTCAACAACTAAATTTTGGGGAAAAGGGAAGGGCTAAGAATGGAAACCTGATCTAGTTTTAGGTACCCCAAAGATTATGTGCATCCATTTCAAATGCAGCAGAAAGGGACAATTATCTCCAAGGCAATTGTAATGTATGGTATGGTTGACACTGCCTCTAAACATTGAAATTGTTCAGTCAGCCTGAACAAATATTGCACTACTAACAAATCCAAGCCATGGCCATACCGATTGAGCAGTAGGAAGAAGATAAATAAAATCTTTTCAACACATGAACTGAAACAAGCTTCTGTATGAATTGGTTTCAAAAAGCACACACTGTTATAAGATGCGGATTGGCAATGTGGTACGTAATGGCAGCGAGTAAAAAAAGATCAGGTTTGAAAGGGGCATAAATAGTCCAAACTGTATAGAAGAGTAATGTGTAACCCCGCTTCAACCCCCCTCCCCTCCTCCCTCCCCCCGCCCCATTTTGCACAATTTAAGACTCATAACAGTTCATCAAACTGAATGGATGATGTGAGGAAGGCAATTGAAGAGGTTTACAAGTGGATCTCAATCTTCACAGGAAGAGTTTGTGGATAAGACCCCTTATACCATCATGTTTGGACCTGATAAGTGCGGTGAGGACTACAAACTGCACTTCATCTTCAGACACAAGAACCCTAAAACTGGAGAGTTTGAGGAGAAGCATGCTAAGAAACCAGATGCGGACCTTCGGACCTACTACACAGACAAGAAGACCCACCTCTACACTTTAGGTGAGGGCACAGTTTTAAACACTAGGATTGTTTTAATTCGTTTTTCCAGAATTTGTATGTTTACTTGTAGCCAATCTTTGTTTAGCATTGTTTTTTTTAAGCAACTGGAAATCAGATTCTCTCTTTTTGGTGTCATGCAGTGCTGAATCCAGATAACAGTTTCGAGATGCTGGTTGACCAAACGGTTGTCAACAGTGGCAGTCTTTTGACCGATATGACTCCTGCGGTCAATCCCCCAGCTGAGATCGAGGATCCCGATGACCATAAACCAGAGGATTGGGATGAGAGACCCAAGATCCAAGACCCAGATGCAGTCAAACCGGAAGATTGGTGAGCAATAGAGCGTTGTCATTGTTATGAGATTATAAAAAAGGTTAAAATGGTTTGTTTTTATAAAAACACTATAAAATGTATTTTTTTTATCTTTATTTTTTTGTAACTTAGGGATGAAGATGCTCCTGCTAAAATTCCTGATGATGATGCAGTGAAACCCGATGGCTGGTTGGATGATGAACCCGAGTACATTAGTGACCCGGATGCCCTTAAGCCAGATGACTGGTATGTTAATAGCAACCAAACCATAATTGTTGTCTTGATCTCTCTCCCCCCCCCCCTTCCAATTCCTGAAAATCAGTGTGTTAAATAAAATTAACAGATGTTCATGACGAGAGTGAGCCCTCCATTAGAGCAGAGGTAAACTGAATCTAGAGCTTCTGTGATCTAGGTTGAATTTTTCTAATTATTCTTATGCACACCAGAGAGAGGGTGGCTGAAATAGAAATTCGAAGAGCACATCAGGTCTGAGATTTAGCTCTCTTTCTTAGGGATGAAGACATGGATGGTGAGTGGGAAGCTCCTCAGATCCCCAACTCTGCGTGTGAGACTGCTCCAGGCTGTGGTGCATGGGAGAGACCCACGATCGACAACCCCAACTACAAGGGCAAATGGAAGCCCCCGATGATTGACAACCCCAATTATCAGGTGACTAGCATTTCCGTGGTTCTTTACTGGGAAATGTTTTGCGTAGCTGAATAACTTCAGGCCCATTCTGTAAAGGTCTGAAGGTGTTGTCTGCATGAGTTTTTGTCTTCTAATGGGTCATCCACCTTGGTAGTATCTTGCAACTACTAGAACAGAGGTTAACTATTTTGGATCTTGAATGTTGTCGTCATGCACAGTTCAGTTTTATCCCATTATTTAAATTTCTACTAGAACTGGCCCATGTTGAACTTTCAGAATTATTATGGTCCATCCCTGACCTAGATCCTCTCTTCCAAATTAGGCTTTTCCACTTTATGGAACTGCACACTACACTTAGGTATGGTAAACTACTTGAGGCTTTCCATTCCAAATAGCAGAGGGTTCATCCCCAAAGACGCCAGTGTCATTTATTTAAAAATATTTGAACAGACAGATGTTGTTTATAACTGTGCTTTCCTGATGACCAGGTTTTTTTTTTTGTTTTTTGTTCACTGGGACCATGACTGAACTCTGTGACCTCTGCTTTTGCTGTAATTGTTTTCGTCCTCCTTTGGATGGCGTTTTAAAAGTGTGACTACATATTTTGGTTGCTAATTGGTCATTTGTTGAGGTCACTGCATTCTTCATTGTAGTGTTTGGTTGAACTGCATATTTTCACAAAAGCCGGCCGTGAATTTTGCTGTTTTCAAAGAGAAAGAACTTGACCATGAAACAATGAGAGGGAATAGACTTTTCGGATTACATTGAGACCATGTCCGGTAAGCGATTGATGGTGCAACGCAACAACAGATCTCGAGAGGTTTTTTTTTTTTTTTTTCTTCTTCTCACACCATGAACAAAAATCCCACACCCATAAGTGTCCATAAAAAATGCATCTCCACAAACACCCATAAAATAAGCCAAGCTGAGTCTTGCTAAATTTCAGTGGAAAGGTGGTATTTCACACCCACTCTTTAGTTCTTTATAAACTAAACTATTACTAAAATCCAAAGGGAAAAAAAGTGTCTGAACTTTACTGAATGGTAACGCTCCATAAGTCAAACCCTCTGACACACGAATACCAGAAATTTAAAAGAAGTCTCAGTCACAGTGCTAATATCTTTTGTGGTAAAATTACTTTAAAGTTTTTGAGTTGACAAACTCCAGGGTGTACCCCAGCCTCTCGGCCATTGTGCACTGGAGATAGGCACCAGCAGACCCCGGTCACCCCAAAAGGGAATAATAAGGGGGTTAGAAGATGAAAGATTGAATGAGTTTTTATAATTTGTTACTTTAGCTTAGTGTAATGAGACTTGTAAGACTTGCCTGAACCAAAACCCGGTTCACTTTTTTTTGTTTTCCTTACTATTTTTTTTTCTCTCTCTTTTTGGACCAGTTTAGTCAATACAGCACTTGAGTTATAAAATTTCTTTGATTCAGTGTTTTAAACTACTTTATATAAAAAAAAAACTCACATAGCAATAGCTGATACAAAAACAAAAACCAAGCTTACATTTTTAAGTAATGTAACATATTTAAAAAAAAAAAAAAAAAAAGTAGAATAAGTGTTAATGATGAAGCTCAAATGTTTAGTGGCTTATTGGCACCAAACTTTGGATTTCTGCCTCACAATGATCCCATACATTTTGTAACAGTGCCACCTAATGGTCAATTTAGATAAATATTTACTTTATTTCTAAAAATGACCAGTTTGTGTAATTGGATTGCAATGGGATATGAAACTATGGAATAGATTTTTTTTATCCATTGACTATCAACTATATTTACATCTCATTGCTAAAGGTTCGTAAATGGTGAGTTGAAAGGATCTTCTCTGTTTTATCAGGGTGTGTGGAAGCCCAGGAAGATCCCAAACCCGGATTTCTTTGAGGACCTTCACCCATTCCGCATGACTCCATTCAGCGCCATCGGTTTGGAGCTGTGGTCCATGTCTTCGGACATCTTCTTTGACAATTTCTTCATCAGTTCTGATCGTAATGTGGCTGAGCGATGGGCTAATGATGGCTGGGGTCTGAAGAAAGCTGCTGAGGGAGCTGCTGAGGTAAGGAGCTTCTGGATTTGGTGAGATGTTTTCCACCAGTCCTTGCTAAATGAAATCATGTACGTTGACAAATACTGCCCACTAGTGGTGAAAAAAAACAGATAAAGGTTTACAATTAACATTGACTTGTTCTTTTGAAATTTTCAAATAATTATTTTCCAAAGAATTACATTTCAGCTTTATTGAAATCTGCTGGTCAGTCATCACAAAAACTGCTATAAATAATTTTTATTCCTCTGGTAAATAAAAATGACGTGGAGTCTGTGATTGTGTGTTGGTTTGGGGCCTTGTGTGATGGACGTTATGTTTATTTTACTGATCCTTGAATAAAGAGCCTGTTTCACAAGGTCTGTTTAGTCACACTCTCCTTGTAAGTTTGTCAAATCGTTTCATGTTGAGTTCAGAACCAAACAGGATGTAATGGGCAGGCAACACTGCCCTCTGTCAGGAATCATTCTCTCTCACTTTCTGAGTGTGCTCTGGATCACAGGCAAATGTCTCCGGCTCCATAGACGAGCGCCGTGTACTCTGGGATTAGCTTTATTCTAACCGGCTTTCATGAGAATTCCAACTGTGCAAATATCTTTCAGTCCCAAAGGTAGATTCCAGGCGTGCCGAGCATGAAAAAGGGCCAACTCTGCTCTCATTTACTAAAGCCTCTGGGATTTATCCTCTTCACTGTGGTTTGTTCAACCAACCACGATGGGGATATCATGGTTCTCCTTGTTACCTGTTCAATCAATAATCTTCCTGGATCTTAATTAAAATAAAGCAAGTAATTTGTCAATAAAATATTACACAAAAGAAACTTCAAGGAGTACATTCTAGAAGCAAAACAATACTGAATCTACATTGATTAAACCCTTTTGTTCTGAATATTGGTGTGTCTGGGCACTGGAACTAATCTGCAGACAAGGACTTGGAACAGCTCAAGGAAAGTAAAACATAAACAAAACATCTTACCAAAAAAAATTTATGCGTGTGTGTGTGTATGTATATTTATTTATCATTGTCATTTTCAAATTATCCTTGAAAGTAAACCGTTTCAAAGTGTTTTCCCCTAAAGTTGAATTTTTATTTTTATTCAAAATACTCAAGTTCACCACTCACTCAAATTTCAGCACTATGCTAAGACCAAACAGCTGTGTATAGACACCAGGAACAAAACTGTAGGCTGGAAAAGGCTGGGGCTACAGGACCATAGTGATAAGCTTAATGAGGGGCAACAACTGTGGGTGCAATCTCTAGAAAATGGAAGAAATTTGATCTGTCTGGTATAATTTTATCATTAGGACAAATTTCATAATAAAAAGTCCTTTAAAAATAAATAACACGTGTTTGTAAAACTCTTAAATGTAAAGCTAGACATAAAAATACTGTTCAGTTAAAATTAGAGTTGAAATTTAAACCATTCAGTTGTGATGGAATAAAACAGAAACGCAGCAACAGTTTGTAGTCATGAAATGCATTTATACCATAATGATGTGCAGGCAGCATAATAACTGAAAGCAGACTCCACGTTTAGTCAACTGTTAGTACTTGTATCTGGTTTGATCCTAGTTATTTGGTTGGTTTGTGTACAGTTACAGCAGATACAATATATCTATGTGCTATGTATTTTGTTGCTGAACTATTCTGTGATCTAAAGGAGAGCCGCAGCATTTTAAAATCTGTTGAATCACTGGCAACCACTTGGGGCTGGCGATAAATCGATTTTAACGATTAACTCAACTCTGGTATATACTGATGTGCTTGAATGAAAATCTATTTTTATCTATAACGTAATATGCAAACGCTGCACCGTTTCCATAAAATATGCACATGCACACAACTGGTCTCCAGTCTCTAGGACGCCTTTAAGTGCCACTTAAGTGATTCGCTATTATTTTTAAAATAACTGTACTTATGGTATTATGTGTTTAATTTTGAAGCAAAGTAACAATTAGACCAAAGTTTTTCATTTTATATTATTACAGTATTGTTATTAACAAAGTCATAGTGTGTTTCTTTGTTACCTGTAGATTTATTTTGAATAGGGGTGGAAAAAATAATTTAAATCGTAAAAGCTTTTTTTTATGCATTAAGGAGAGCCTGCTGGCGATGAGTAAGCATATTTTAGTGATCTTGATCTTAACTAGCTCCGCAAACTTTGGTGTTGGCTTGTACGTGTAGTTTCAGAGTATTTATTTTTAAAATTAAATAAACCCCCATGTCTCTAAGACTTTTCTAATAAAGATTTTGTAAATCGGTTGCTATGGTAAACAGTTTGGTTGCTAATGAGTAGTAGTTGACTTCTAATGTCCCCCATGTTACTTTGAGTGTGATATGTCACTGAGGTATGTAAGATTAGATACAGATGTTGCTGATTGCAATTGGTGTCAGTTCAACACACAAAAAGATTTTTTTGACCGATTCATTTAATTGTGTCGACAGCCCGGTCTGGTGAATCAGATGATTACAGCTGCTGAAGAGAGACCCTGGCTCTGGATCGTCTACGTCCTCACAGTGGCACTTCCTCTGGTGCTCATCATCGTCTTCTGCTGCACAGGAAAGGTATGGAACTGTCTGGAGGCTAAATCTGTTGGTGACCTGCAATATCTAGCTGCGGATTGACGTGTTATGGTAACGTTTTTGTATGTCCTGCAGAAGAGCTCGGCGCCTGCCACTGCTGCAGAGTACAAGAAGACGGATGAACCACAGCCAGATGTAAAGGAGGAAGCTGAAGAAGCAGCAAAAGAGGAGGAAACAGGTCAGAGTCAGAAACACATTATATAGTTCAATAGAGGTTCTTTCCATTTTCTTCTGTCTGAGCTGAACTAGTGTTTTTCTCACTTTCAGAAACAAAGGATGAAGAGGACTCTTCAGGAGAAGCAGAGGAGGCTGTAGAGAATGGTGACAAAGATGAAAATGCATCTAATGAGGTACAACACTCTGCAGTAACGTTATCGCGATACCGAAATTTCAGTATCCTGTACCAATTAGGGATGCAATGGTACACAAAGCTCACGCTTTGGTACTACGTATCTCAATTTTTAACCACAGTTATCGGTTGGGTTCTGATGGCTTAGCAAATTAGTTTTTTTTTTTTATTATTATTAATCTTTGTACAGATCCCATGAAAAGATATAAAAATAACAAATTGTGAATATGAATACTTTTCCATCCATACAAAATATATTTTTACTAAACAGTATGTAACTGTAATTGTTAAATATAACTATTTTTCTGATCACAAAAAATGGATAATTGGGATTTTAATTAAAAAATGTCTATCTATACAAAACAATATTTTACCGTAATTATAAATATGAATACCTTTCCATACAAAAAGGTTTTTTACAAAGTATTTAACTGTAATTGTGAATATAAATCTAAATAAATTGTAAAAAAACAGTACATAATTAGGATTTTGATTGAAAAAATGTCCATTTATACAAAAAAAGTATTTAGTTGTGATTATGAATACCTTTTCATACATAGGGATATTTGTGATTTTAGTTACAAAAAAGTTAATTTATACAAAATAGTATTGAACTGTGATTGTGACTATGAATATCTTTCCATACTTAAAGAAAAATGGTAGATTTTCATTACAAAAATGTCCATCTATACAAAACCGTATTTAACTGTAATTGCTAATATGAATACCTTTCCATGCTTATTAAAAAAAAGTTTTTTGCATGCAATTTTGTTCTTTTTTTTTTTATTTCCCTAAATCAAACATAAATACACATCTTCAAAAATAGCCACTTTAAATAAACGATACAAGAAGTGCATGGTACATACGGCTTGTTCCTCTAAAGAGATGTAGTAAAAGCCTACAAAATGTTTTGTATGATCTTTACTTGATTTAAAAAAATGTTGTATGGCATGACGATATTGTCATTTATTACAGTTGTCACAAGGTTTTAGAGAATTTATCAAAGATACCTTGAAAGATTTAAAGAGCAATGCCCTCCTTTGCATGATGACTTTCAAAAGAGGGGTCAAATAAACTGAAATAATACCAAATTTTCACAAAGAATGTTCCATTTCAAAGCAGTCATGAAGAAAAATACATGTTTCCATTTTCACTTAATATGAAAAGGTTTGTGACATTGGTGCAGCAAACTGATGACAAAACTGATGATATTCAAAGTATAAACAAATCCAGCTTTACTTTATTACAGCATTAACTACTTGTTTTAGAATGAAAATGAAATGCTGGGGCGGTGAGGATTTGTCAACTAATCGATAAGAGCTAATGGATTATGGAATTAATAACTTGTTGCAGTCCTAGCTTACTGTTAAATGCATATTTCTTTGCTTCCTCGTGCAGAAATCTGAGGAGGACATTCTGAGAAGGTCTCCCAGAAACAGGAAACCAAGAAAGGACTGATTGGACTTCCTGAATCTTTGACAGGTGCAGAGTCCCTCTCCTGAAGCGCATCCCCCAACATCTTTCCGCTCCCATTCCAAACCCTGCTCAGTCTTCCCTCCCTCCACTCCTGCTTCCCCTGGTCCCCATCCTCGTTCCCATGATGGTCAGAGAGAATCAAACTGCTCCTCATTGTCTCATGAGAAGGATGAGGGTGTTCATTTAACGGCATAGAAACTCCAATCGCTACCATTCCTGAACTGTGCGTCTGACTCTCCCGTTGCTACTGATTTCGACAGTGTTCCTCATAACAACACTAGGCACACTTCCAGGGCTGTTGTACCGTTTACAGGCCCACAGCTTTATTCGAGAGTAATGTGAGAAGCCATGGAAGTGCAAGACCATCGCAGGTCACTGATGGGAAGCAGTCACAATAAGTCCAAATCTTTCAGTTTAGATCTACGGCTAGGCTTTTGCTTCTACATGAAGTTATTTTCTCTTCCAAGAGCTTGACGTTAGTGAAGTCTCCTGTAGGCCAAGCGCTGTCCAGAAAGGAGGATGCCAGCTAGATGAGTAGATTCTAGTGTACTGCCTTACTTGTAGGACACAAGATTTGCTAATTTGTTTTTCTGTGAATGTACTGTGAGTTTTTTTTTTTGTTTTGTTTT
Organism: Danionella cerebrum; assembly: GCA_007224835.1. Lineage (NCBI taxonomy): Eukaryota > Metazoa > Chordata > Actinopteri > Cypriniformes > Danionidae > Danionella > Danionella cerebrum. The sequence goes on along the minus strand of SRMA01025183.1, from coordinate 24,220 downwards.
CTAATACATTTTTTTTTCCTCATTTATTTTTCAAATTGACTTTTTACTAAATGGTGAAATATTGTAATGTGCGTGTGCCCTGGAACCTATGTAGATTTCTACCCTTTCCAGCCCAATAACAGGACCTGTAGATTATCCTGTTCTCGTGGGAAGTGTCCGTTCTCTGTGATGTCATATCCTGTCCAGCCACTGTTTGCAGCAGTAGCAGCTTCCTGTTTCAGTCAACCGCTCACACAAAGGGACTGTTGAGAATGTTTCAGTTCAAATGTGTGAGGGTTATACTTGGTACACTTGAGTTGACCTGGTTAAATATGTCCGATTTCTATAATTGTCTTTGTTAAATACCATGATGCAAAAATCATTGCTCAAATGTTTCATTACTCAATCTGGGTGTAGTGAAAGCCATCATTACAAAATTCCTGACCCCAAAGATATGAGAATGGCACTGTTTTGTGGGCGTACCCTGCTTTAAAAAAAACCTAATGAATTTTGCATCTCTAGCTCTAAAGTTACCTGATAATCCAGAATAGCCTTTTCTGTTCTATATGCATCAGCGGAATAATCAGGTGAAAATGTTGAGTGCTACCCCAAGATGAATGAGAGTGGCACTTTGAAGGGTAGCTGAGAATTAAAATCGGCTGTTGTGGCATATTCCCGACTCACAATCATATGTATGCAAACCTGAATTATGGGCTGTCTATTTGTTTGTTTTTTTTGTCTCTCCTGCTTTTTCACAAATGTAGAATATTAATAGTGTGAATGGATAGATGGATGATTTACTGGCATCAATGAAGTTGTGAGTGATTGATTCTGGTATTTGCGTGGACAGTTTGGGGGAAATCCATCATGTTACTCACTAAACTAAAATAAACGGATTTGATGAATGGGAGAAGTGTGTTTTTATGTGTGATTTCATAGAAAAGAACATTATTTCAACAGCATGATCACTGCTGTGTTTGATCTACTGGTGCCCAATACTTAATCAATGAAACTCACTTTAAAAAGCAACGGTTTAAATTATATACAGTATATTACTGTGGCTTGCTACTACTGACAATCGCAATAAATCTTCACAATTTTCCTTGAAAAAAATCATTGGTTGTTTGGAAGTTTTATTTGATGTGCAAGAATTATTTTAACCATATCATTAGGTCAATTGTAAGGATTTCTCCTCTTGTCTAAAGAGCATCAAGAACGTTCAGAGATTTAAGCTCGGTTTCAACGAATATTGTGAGGAATTGGAAGAGTGCTTTAGGTGCATATCTAACCAGGGACCATACTGCAGATTAAACTACAAAAACATAAAGGTGTTTAATATTAGAAGCCTTGAGGCAAAATATTATATCACAGATGCCATATTTTGAAATATTTAACCCTTAAAAGTCTACACTGGTGTGTGCTAATCACCTAATGTTTTATTTTTTTTATGTAATGTGTAAGTTTCATAAAGGTTGTTAATTTGGATATCTTAACAATCATTTGAACATTACAAGAGAACATAATCTGCAAGGCATTTCAAATTAAAATATGAGAAAATGCATGATCACCTTCCAGTTTCATTTTACCACAAAGTGGTGGACAAAGTGCACAAACCAAGTACTTGAGTTAAAGTAGAGATACACTGTTAAATATTACTCCAGTAAAAGTGCTCGCTTCAGAATTTCACTTGAGGAAAATCAAAATGTACATCAAAAGTACTATGATTTATAATGGCTTTAATATACCATTATCATTTTTGTCAAGACACGTTATTAAATATGTGAAAATACTTTGACTCTTATGAAGTTGACACTTATTAAATGATAATGAGCTCAAAACCTAAACATAAAATATAAATTTTCTTTGAACCAAGTTGAAGTAACATTATTTCAGAGCAGGCCTTTAAGGTTTATTTTTAACAAATTTCAAGTTTAATAAAACTAACTTTTTAATGTCTAAATTATCAAACACAGGTTACTTTATTGTACTAAATTTCTCTCTGTGTGTAAATATAACCTGGTCACATCAGATAAATGTGACAGAAACTAGTTTTGGGGAGTTTATTAAGGCACAAGCGTCTCATAAAACATTGCTGTTGAACTGCATTTGCGCCAAGTAGATACCACCAAGCGGAAACCAAAACAGTTCAAAACAGAGATTGTGCTGTACCCTGATTGGTGGTAAACGCTATTATCCACTCATAAATAAAAAGTAATGATTTCTTAAAATGTAGTTGAGTAAAAAGTAAGATATTTGATTTGAAATGTAAAGAAAGTTAAAGTATAAAGTGTTCCCAAATTAAAATACTTGACTAAAGTACAGAGACTTGAAAAAGCTAAGTACAGTATAGAATTACATTTACTTTCATTACTGCCCACCACTGCATTTTACAGACCGAAAATCAATGCCACCAGTATCATCTAGTGGTGAAAAGAAGGGATAACCCTTGGATGTACAATACCTGTGATATGGCTTGTGTTTTTCAAAGTTCTGGCACAAAAAAGTGCTTGGAACGGTGTATAAAGTTTGGAAATGTTTTGCCTGTTTGTTTGGTTTTTTTTATATGATTTTCACATTGTTTTGACAACTGTATTTGTCTCAACATTTTTTATATTTGTTAAACTGTTCATTCTCAATTTTTGCAGTAAAAAAAATACTAAATTGAATACTCAGATTAAACAAAGTGACACAAGCGTGCGAGAAAGACTTCCTCCACAGATCAGCAGTTAGTTCTCCAAGAATCGACCTACCACTAGAGTTCTTTCAAAAACTATTATCTTTTCCTTAGAAAACTGTGGTCACACCAAATACTGATCTGACTTACATCTCTTTTTTCCCATATCAACTATATTTTGTTCATTGGTGAAAATAAATGGTTGACCCTTCCCACACCCATCTTAAACATATACTGTAGTTTGTTGAATTCCCTCATATAGCCATATAAACAAATAATGGTACTGCTAATAATAATAATAATAATAATAATAATAATAATAATAATAATAATAATAATAATAATAATAATGATAATGATAATGATAATAATAATAGACAAACGATTATACACTAAACAACATCTGATATCAAAAATAATTATCTCACTTTTATTATATCCTATTTCATTAATACATCTTCACCAATAACTGTAGGCTACAGTTATAGGTTTTTGTTCTTAATTTTACCAATTGTTCTGAAGCAAGCACCGAGAGAAAGAGAGCGAGAGAGAGAGTCTGTGATTGCTCTGCTGGTATGCCACTCATAGCAGAGGATGAAACGGGGAAAAGGAGAAAAAATAGTTACAAGATGGCGACCAACAACTGCCTGGACACTGGAAAACAATAGACAGCGCAGTAGAAGTTTATTTCTTCGCCTTTTGCGGTTTTATTTCGTGATAACCTATAGCAAGTAGCGAGGGTCGGCTGAGTGTACTTTACGACTTTTAGAATAGATTCGGAAGAAAAAGAAGTTTACAGCGCTTTGTTTCAATGCGAGCTAGCGCACGGGCTAAGCTACATCCGTAGCTCTAGCCTGTAATGTAACTGAGGATCAGCTGTTAGCCGCTCTGCTACTTTAAAAGTTACTTTTACTGCGAATACGCACTTTTAGCTCCCGAAGTAATTGCTTCCAGTAAGTGAAAGGATTTACGGGATTTTGAAATAACATTTAGTCAGTGTTTTAATCTCCAGCATGTCTTTTGTCAAGCCAAACTGAGACGGGAAAACGTTTATTTTGAACATGTACTCAAATGTTTCGTGGACGATGAAGTTGGATTAGAAATGTGTGCTTGTGGATCCACGTTCGTTTTGGGACAGCCACTTTAAAGGCTTTTAAGCTTTCCGAAAGAGATATCTTGAGTGAGTTAAAAGTTTGAATCCTCCCAGGGTTTCGAGGTCTAATCAAATGCAAGGTTTCCAGACTGTCATCTGATGGTTGGGTTAAGCTAGAGTGCTTTATGATTTTATTTAACAACATTTTTATTCGTGTGTGCTCTTTTCATTTTAAAGAAACCGAACGAAACGGTCACTTTTATTCGCGCACTGGACTATGTGGCGACGCGGCTGTTTCATAAAGACGTAATAACATGGAGAAAGTTGAGTGCGTTTTTTAGACACACACCTAAGCGCACGACCAGTCCCGTGAGCTGTGCTGTCTCCGGAGACCCCGACTGAGTTTATAACCCGTTTTCTTCTGGATGATGGCGGATTTCGTGGTGCCGCGGCACAGCGCCGTCATGCAGCGGCTGCGGCGGCGGATCGAGCTCTTCCGGCGGCATCACGCAAGCTGCGAGAACCGCTATGACCGTACTGCCATGGAACGGCTGGAGATGGAGAGGCAGCAGACGATGGCTCTGCAGCAGCGCTTCCTGCAGACGAAGGCCAAGCGCTCGAATAAGCACCGGCAGCCGCCCGCAGCAGCGAGTGCGGACCCAACCGGTCAGAGAGGGACCGGCGGCGCGGAGCTCGCCGACGGAGGCGCAGGGACACCCGGGGAGCAGAGCAGAAACAGCACGCTGATAGCGGTGAGTCTCTGCGATACCGTTCGGGATGCAATTTCACTATTTTTAAGTGTCTACGAAGAACTTGCGTGTCATATCCCTTAAGATAGTTACATCGGTGCCTACTTATGAACTTGGCTAGTTACATGCACGTGCTGCTTTGCGGGCATCTGGAACTTCAGCAGGTGTGTCATCAACGCAGCTGCAGCAGCTTCACGAGATCACGTGATCTCGACACGAGCCAGCGCAAGCTACATGCTGCTCACTGTCAGGTGTTTTGTGAAGGGGTTCAAATCAGACACTTTCACTGATGTTTTGAGTTGATATAAGGTTGCAATCTAAACGGACCCTTCAAAGCAATGTCATGTGTGAAGTTCATTTCATTCTCAACACCACCATATCTATTAAGGAGCACAACTGGCTTAAGTATTCAATGGTTTTAGGCAGGTGTGAAAAATGCTCCTTACAAAGAATTCTTTTTGAAATCTTGTACATTTGTAAAAGTTCAAAATACAAAGTGAGGAAACAAAAATTTAAATCAAATCTTTTGCGTTGCATTCAAACCAGCATCAATTAATTTAGATTCACTTGTACAAAGTCAGGAATTTCATGCGATTATAATCAAGCATATGATACAAATTATACCATACAGGGGCGAATGATAATCAGTGCCACACATAAGTCATGAACAGAAACAGCTGTGTAAGAGGTTTAATCTGGGTGAACTGTGCTATAGAAGTGATGTTGTGAAAGATAATTTCTTGTCATAGCAAGTTTGAGCTCAGCAACAAGACACAGGGTGGTTTCACAGTACATTAGAGCATCATTAAGATTTATTCAACCAATCCTGACTCACAGTCTTAGACTTAAATTGGGATTGTTGAAATTAGCATATGCACACAAATAAAAAAATGTGGAAATAAAAGAATACATGTATTTAAGCAGTCTTTTATTTAAGTATTCAATTTATTTATAAATGCATTTTTTATTTGCCTTTATTTGTTATTTTATTTATTTCATCCAGTTATTTCTTATGTTTGTTTATTTATTCTTCAATAAACTTAGTTCTCCAGACATATTTGAGGACAAACAAATATTACAAATATTACAACAATTATAATTCATTTATTGAACTACAGTGTCATGTCTTAAAATGACTCAACAAATAACCCAAATGCTGTGTTTTTATAAAATGTTGTGTTAACCTCATTTTCTTCTATTATTTTTATTATAAATACATTCAGCTTTTTATAGGGCTGGACACGTAATCGAAATCAGCATTCAGAACATATATTCGCTCAAGTTTCACCAGGTCAATTTTTCAATTACCTTTTGAAAGCACTATTGCGTAGAGTCATGTGACACCACTCCATTTCCTGCAATTCTTTTTGTATCAGGTAATGCACCCTTCATTCAAAAATCTCCTACTTTTAATATATGAGCGTATTTACTGTACAAAACTTGTTGGGAAATTATAATTGGAAAAAATTGTAATACATACACAAAATGATCGAACTTTAGCCACTAAATTAAAAGTGAGGTTGATTTTATGCCAAACCTCCCAGCCCTAGTGTTATATCTTAGGTATATGTAATGAATACTTCACTTGGTAATGTGGTTAATGAACTTTATTTTCCAACACGAATGCATTGCATCACGCTACCAACACTCTCACCTAACAACCACCTTTTTACTCACTGCTTCGCCTGGTGGCGCATTGTGTCACTGTCATTACTATATCTGAACACAACACCTAGCTTTTTATAACTACATTAACAGTAATGTAACAGTACTTTAATTAGATTGCAATCGATTAAAAGTTGTCCAACATGTATTTAAAATAGAGGTAACATTATATTGATGGACCAACTTCAATGTACAAAACAGATGTTATTGCGTGACATAAAACACCATAAATGTATTGTCAGTAAAGTCAACCACATACTTCTGAAGGTGGGTTTTGAAACTTACAATATGCCCAAGAGTGGTATTTTCCTATCAAAGACTGTATATGTGCATCCAACCCATTGCCAAACTGGATACCAACCAATATCTTTATGAGTTTTGATCTGATGATTGTTTACTGACTTCATGTAATGTTCATCTTGTCTCTTTGACCCAACCCCACATCTATTGACTATACTATCCTGAAATATAGACTGGCTTATTTGGTTGTCAGGGAGTGCTCAGAGGGTCGGGTTGTATGACATGTCATTATCTGCTTTCCACTTGCATTGAAACTCACCTCAAGAACGTTTTGGTATTTGACTTTGAAATGTTTTAAATATTTGACTTTCTGGCTCAAAGTGGGCTCTCCATAAGCATATTTGAGGGAGAGATCAGAGGCATTTTTTTTTTATTCTCTCTCTGATTTTTTTTTAGAAGGGGCTCTTTAATTATTTAATGTCTCATTCACTAGCTTTTTCAATGACCACAGCCATATTGGGAATTGTACATGATTTGCTGAGAGATAGGGGGCGTCACAGATTGGGGAAAAAGGGAAATTTGGCTTGATAAGTTTGTCAATTCACCAGCAGTCCTTTGATCCAACACAGTCTCCAATGGCAACCATATACTCAGCGTATTTTACAATTAGACTTTATGGTTGGGTTAGATTAGGCTTAGACTTAATATTTTACAGTTAGACTCAACGCTATTCAATGGGCCCTTCGGATTGACTAGAAATGTTTCCCTCTTCTAGACGTTTGTAGTAGGTGCATGGATTGTGGGTATGCAATTGGTTTTCCCCTCATTGGAATAAAGTGTTGCGTTGATTAAGAATGTGCAATTTGATCAAACAAGCTTTTGAGTACAAAGGATTGTTATTCATAAGGGTCGATATTTCAAGAAACTTTCAGAACAATGAAGGAACAAGTAGCTTCTGTGGTCCCAATGTGTGACTAAAGTTCCCGTGGGTGATGAACACTCGCTGGATTGTCCGATATGTCTCTTTCTGGGTGTGTTCAGAAACTCATTTCAGTATCTTAGGTTTTTACATGATACTTTATTTAAAAAGTGACTTTCCAGAGCTAAACTCACAGAAGGAGTGGATTGCATAAAGACTCAGCTGGTAAACAAAGTGCCACTTATATCTACCATTATAGTAGATATCAAACAATTAAAGAGTTTTTTTAATAAAGAGAGCCATTAAATAGTGGCTTGAACCTCATCAGCTTATGACGCTCATACAGTAGCAGTTCCACAAATACTTGTCTGATGACCTGCTTCTTAAACATTATATGACCTACTTAGAAATCTCTAATGGAAAAATTTGCAATAATTACTATGTTTTGGGCCAAGTCAGCTTCCTCTCACATCTCTCGTTTTGAGAAACATTTTATCAGTTTGTTTCAAACCCATGGCCTTGTAAAATCCTGCTTGTCTTTCTGTACAAAAAAGCACAGTGAAGCAATGGTAGAGAGCAGGTGAATAGCTTGATGTATCTTGATATTAGCAGTGGCTTTGCAGTTCTGGGGTGCAAAACTATTGGTGACATTTTTGACGCTGACTTCGTAGCTCTATGAAAGCTAGGTTCTATTGCAATTAAAGCTGCTCACAGCACATTGCTGTTTGATCTTTTATTCTATGTTTAAAGAACTTTTTGTGCAATTCACTTTTCACAAGGAGAACGACAAATGAAAGCAGGCTCTTTTGATGACGTGTAAGACATAAAAAGCTGCTTGGTGGCGCTCATCCCACTTTTTTATATTGACGTTGCACAGGACACAGGAAAAAAAATAACGACACACAAATCTTTTTTTTTTCTCTGTATTTTTGTGAAAACATATTTCTTTTTCAATATGTTCTTTGAGTTCTTCTCTGTCTTCGTCCTCTTTTTCCCTGTTTTCCCGTGTGGAGCGGATTGCATTTGTTGTACCACAAACACCATCTTCAGACAGGGAAGCTTTAATATTTACTCAACCAAAATAAAGAGGACCCTGCTAAGAAGCCAGAGCAGTGGGCAGAGGCTTTAACCATTTACCCAAACACGTTCTTCAATGTTGTTAAGTAACAAGCACATTTCCCTGGCACTTGATGGCTGGACAACCTAATGCTTCTTGTACTCGCATGTTTGCACAGGATAACTGAGACATTTGATAACCCCAGTGGTTTAGGATTGGACTAACTGAAAAATCATGGATAACATAAGTTCAAGTAGGACTTCCAGTAAGTTCTACCAAATAACGAAAGCCTGTGGAAAAAAAGAACGTCATCAGCTCACATCCTCTATGACAAAGGAATGGATGGTTTGTAAAGATAGGAGTAGTGGGTAACCTTGACTGTGGCGAGTTTGTCAATTTTAAGAGGTGTTAAATGCACAATAAATGAAAACAGTTTATGGATTTTAAAACAGGACTGTATCTCTTACAACCAGGGAGTTATTTGGATTAGGCTTCCTCTACTCTGGTGTTAAATGTCTGTTTATGGGTAATTATTCTATTCTCATGCATCGTTTTGAGAAGTAGAGCTACTTGATTATTAGAAAAATGGCACAATTTTGTGACTGAAATCATAATTATTATAAGGATTTATATTGTGCATGTTTGCCTTTATTAACAGATAAGGGGATTAACAGACAAAAAGTAAGTTGGGAAAGAGAGGGGGGAAGGTTGGGAAATAAAGGCAAGGTCAGGAATCAAACCCTTTTCCATTGCGCAACTGCACCATGCGTCATCCACACTGTTCTTTACACTACAGGAGGAGACAAAATCACAATACATTTAAACAATCAATTATTATCATATCCCTAAATAGATAAAAAAAACAAAACCGATAAGCACTCACATTTTCACTAAAATGTTTAGATCAGTGTGTAACATTTACTTCCTGTATGCTTCTCGAGCTCCGTTACCCATATCACTGTCTTTTCAGTTTTATTATATTTGAGTTGCTGGTTTATATGCATCACTCTGATGCTACTAGTAGGTTATTACATGCAGCAGTGAAATGCTGCTTTGGTGTTGAACCAGAGAACACATATGTGGTGGGTTCTGGCTGAGGTTTGGAGCTATTAAGAGGGACGACAGTTATAAAAACAAATATTGAAATAGGACAATTTAAATTCACACACGTCTTTTTTCAACCAATCTCCAGACAGGGTAAAAGAACGAACATGTCAGGCAGCGCTTACTTTAAAATTTATTCACGACTCATTTCAGTGTTCATTAAAAAGTTTCTATTCAAACACTTTAATCTCAGGGCAGGAATGCAACCCTGTATATGTTTATGTGATTATTTGAATCAATTATGCCGAAATCCTGTATGTCATGTGACATGACTTGAGAGAGGTCAAAGTGGTATAATAATAATAATAATAATAGTACATTTTATTTTTGGTGCATTTCTAGACACCCTGTACTTTCACACCTGACTTGTTTAGTTTGATTTATTCAAATTAGAGTCTCGGTGTGAATCCAAATGAACTCTAGAGCTGTTTGTATGTGGTGAGAACATGATCGATCTTTAATCTGAACTCGTCCGAAAAAGAACTGAAGATGACAAACTTTTTGAACAAGTATAGCCATCGTATTCACTTGCGCATGGCATTATGGGCTGCCGTGTGTCTGTTTTACCAAGCAGACCTTATCATGGCAGCTCATGGTCAAACTTGGAGTATTCTGAGCATCATTTGCAATGTGCATCGAAAGTGATTAACACAAACTGTATAATAAAAGATGCCAAGGGTTAAAATCAAGCAGTGATGACTTGGTGACCAATGAATTGCCCATATGATGTCACATGGCTGTGTTTTCAACTGGTGTGCTTCAGAGCGATCGGTGTGGTGGGAACGAAGACTAAATCTGCAGAAGATTGCAACTATGTATCAGTTTTTTCTCTCGGTACAGACCAAATTAAATGAATCAGTGGTGTGAAAGCACTTTGAAGGACACCACACAGCAAAAAAAAAAAATACACAAAGTAAACATCTCAATAGAAAAGGAATAGAAAAATTTAAAAAAGCTATTGCATATAGAGGCAGGGAGCTTTAGGGGGAGCATGACCGAAAGCCCTCAGACACAAAGCTGTTTAAGGGGGGCAAAGGGTGTCCAATAAAAGAGCATACAAAGATCGAAGTACACTGGTGTGTGTTTCTGAACAACAAAATGGTCAGCCAGGTATAATGGGGAAGATGAGGGTTAAGGGGGTTGAAGACCTGGTAGGTTAAAATAAAAAGAATTTCAACACAAAGGCACATTTTTAAGGATTAACCAGCACAGCACAACCAACACTGTAATGACTGTATCAAACCAACAGGTGGCAGTCGATTCATAACATTTTAAAATGATTATTCAGCACTGCTCGTGCATAAACACAGCTGTCTTTGTTTGGTGATCAAATTGGAAACATGCGCATGTTATCCTTTACATACTGTGAGCCACGATAGCATAAAAACAGCAACGCAGTCCTCGCTTCTGCCGCCATTACGCTTCCTGTTTGTAAATGGATGAGTGACAGCGCCTCATAACAGTGACAAACTCCACCCCAGAATACAAAAACTTTGGTTCCACTGTCCACATGGACCCTGGGTGCAGAGCGTTTAAAGTACAATTCACCTTGTCTGGCGTTTTCAGAAATGTGCAGTTAAATGAATACGGTGCTGCAGTTAAGTGTGGACAGACAGTGTAAATGTGCAGAAAATACCCGTCAGGAGTGGGTGAACGAATATTGATGCTGAAGCAAGGGTGAATGCTGATCTAAGCCTACTAATGTTTTGTAGCTAGAAGAAGGCAGCTCTTATTGCTGAATTAGCATCGAATATGATGCCTAAGCTCTTAAACTGCTTCTGAATAGGAAGAATTGTTGAATTTTAGAGCCAAGGTTCCATTTTTGGTGGTGTTAAGGTGAAGGAAGTTGGCAGCAAACTATCTTTTCCCTTAAGTTGTTACTCTGGTTCCTTCTTTATAATAGGAGGTTATGGATATATGCTAGACATTTTGATGTGTTGCCCATTGCATTTAATGCTTAGATTTTGCTGTGTGATAAATGAACACCTGGTTTGAATTGCCCTTGCAGATTTTGCCAGCACTCAGCCATTAAAACAGCTAATTGGTAGCTTCTCCAACGGCTGTTAAACACTTGTTGGATGTTGGGCCTCATTTGTGAAGTAGATGTAACCTCAAAGCAGTTGTGACTCGCTGAATCTTTGCTCTTATATTGATCATGATGCTCAGCGGTTGCTCTCTGCCCTTGGGCCAAAGCCACTGCTTCCCCCCATGTAGTCAGGAGCTCTCCATTGTTGCAGACATGGCTTGATAAGAGAGTCGAGTTTGAGCTGTGCATAGCCAGGAATTCGGCACACTCCCTCACCCCTCCGTCGAGTCTTTTGTTGTGGGATACACATTCATACTCATGGTAATTAGACTCATGTGGTTCAAGCCCGTGGTGGTGGTGCTTCCAAGCGGGGGAGGTACCAAGACTGAGGGAAAGTTGGAGAGAAGACCCAAAAACACAAGTTGGCAGAAAAACTGCTTTGCTTATAGATACAGTGTTTGAAAGGACGTAATAGTGGGTGTGATACTGGTGTGAGCTTGGCTCAGAACAGTGACACTAGCTGCTGTGCAGAGACCAGTTTTTCTGGTTCAGAAACTGTGGAGTGTGCAGCTGGAGCTGGGAGGGGGAGTGTGCATGCCTTCACCCTGAGCCTGAACAGAGATCAGCACTGCACAGCACACTCAGCACTTTGCCACATATTTCCTTTTTTCAATACCTTGATCTTGAAAACAAAAAGTGCACACTTTAAAATAAATCACACTGGTATTTTTTTATACCTAATGTTTCTCTTAACAAATCATGGGCTACTTTAATTTCATTTCTATATTTAGCCTGTGAGCCACTCTACCCTGGTTTGTTACTATACAAAACAGTTGTTGCAATCTTGTCTTAGTTTTGTGACTTTTTTTTCAGGATGTCTATCACTGTTTGCACGGTTGTGTACTTGACAAAAAGCATATTTCTGAGGTTAACAATGAAGAAAAAGAGCTTGATGAACTTTTAAAGAGCTTATGTGTGACCTGTACAGATGGTTGTAACAGGATTTAAACTGTTTTAGATGCAAGTGGCACATTGCTATAGCCTAGCAAAAAGGTGCATTGTGATTGGTCAGACATAATTATGCAAATGGAAACATTGGAAAAACACAAGAGCTCATCTGCACTGTCTTCAGACAGCTGTTCCTGTAACTTTTGCCTGGCTTAAATCCTTCTCTTCCTGCACTAATCCACTCACTTGCTGAAAAAGCTCATGTCCACCTTGCTACGATTGTTTATTTTATTGTTTTAATTTAAAGTGATATTTTTTATGTTTGATTTAACAAAATAAAATGAATTCTATGAACGGCCATTATTCATCTATTCATGTGATCCATACAAAGAATCATTTTAAAAATTACAATTTGCAAAGCCATCAAAACCGAACCTAAAACCATGGTTAAAAACTGCAGTACGTACCGTACTGTGAGTTTTGTGAACTGTTGCATCCCTAATAGATGTAGTTCATAAAACATGCATTCAGTTAATTTCAGCAGTATTTTTACTTTTGACTTGATGAAAAATGAAAACTGTTTTTTACATGTTTGTTTGCTTGTTTTGTGTTCAGTTACAGGAAACTGTCAAGAAGAAGTTGGAGAATGCTGGCTCTCCTTTAGGCCGTGAGCAAAAGAACGGATTCTCTGATGGCTACCCACCCAGTAAAAAGCCATGTCTTGAAGATGCTCTGGAGAGTCCTAATGGGGTTTCAAATGGTGCAGTGCCCCCACTGTCCCCCTTGGACACCAAACACAACTTGAGTACTGATGCCATGGTTGCCAATGGAAATCACAGAGCACTAAATTCTGGGCACAACAGAGCAGGTATTGCTGATAACGTTCCTTCGTGTGGTTCCGAGTCTGATTTCCGTCTGAAAGAGATGAAGCAAGAGCCTGTGGACGATACCTTGTCCTGTATACTACCCCAGGGAGGTGCAAATGGAAACAATAGCCTCTTCCCCGACCTCAACCTCAATGATCAGGACTGGAGCGAGATCATGGAGGAGTTCAACCGCTCTGTACCCTACGAGGACATCCAAGAGCTTTTCAGTGATAGTTTTGGAGATCGTAAAGACCCAGAGCTCACATCCACTGTGCCGAGCTTGATAACACCAGATCTGAGCAGTGTGAAGACTGAACTGTCCCCAACTGCTGCCTCTGCCTTCGAGCAGGACTCTTGCAACGGTTCATCTCAGGTTAGACCCACGTCATCTGGCCCTCCGCTTCACACCAACTCCCCATAACAGCTCCGGCCACATCGCCAGCCATGCCCATGCCACAGCATGCACAGCAACCAGCCATCCAGCCCAACAGATCCCTTCCAAATCACATGCTGCCTGTTCCTCCCAAAGACCTGTCACCCGCTCAACAGCTGCAGCAGCTAGCGGCTCGCGAACAGCAGAGAGCGATACTGCAGCAGCATGTGGTTCAAAAGCCTCCGCAACAGAAGCCTCAGCCTCAACAGCCATCCAAATTTCACCAGCAACCCAGTCAGTCAGCATCTTGGCCCCAAAATGCAAACTCCCAAAGTCAAATGGGTGGAGCCTATGGACTAGACAAAACCACTAGCCCTTCAATGTATCCACAAGAATTTGCCAACCCCAAGAACCTTCTCATGCCAAACAAAGGTTCGCCCAAAGCCGGCACCCCAGCTGGGTACATGCAGCCAGGCAGCCACCCTAACTTGATGAGTCACACCACTGCTTCATCAGGGCCCCTCAGTCACCAGGCCAACCCCGGTGTGCAGGCAGCTATGTTGGACTACAGCAACACTAAACCGCTGTCCCATTACGAGCTCGGAGCCCCAGGTGCTCCCAGAGGACCTCCAAACCCACAGAACCAGAACAAACCAAACCAGGCCATCCTGAATATAATGCGGCAGCAGCAGATGCAGAAGCAGAGGCCATCTGGCATGAACTTCAGAGCTGCACACCTCCCTCACACTCCGGTAAGATCACCTCCACTGTGCACATCTTAGCTGTATTTAGAAGGGTTGGGTCGAAACATTTACTTTCCCACATGTTTACCCTCACACTTACCCTACCCAACGCCAAAAAAGATGTAACACAAATTAAAAAGTGAAAAACTGTTTAAAGCTGGAAGAACTTTCATGTAGTGAATGGGTGGAGAGGCCTTGTTTTATACATGGTTGTATGCACCTCTTTTTCTCAGAAAAAAAAGAAGTAAATGATAATTGATATCACTCTAAAAACCAGATGTGCTTCAGCTCTGTACCGGCTCTAGGATTCAGGACTACGTCTGTTCTGATAGTAAGCTTAAACCAACAAACAGTGCTTTTGCTGTTTTTCATGCTATTTGAAGGACTGTGCTATAGCTTCTGGAAGATGCGTCCCAGTAACTCCTCAAAGAAAACAAACTTAAACAAATGTATACAAGATTGGACGTGTTTACTGATTGATTGATTGATCACTGGATATTAACATCAATAAAGGTAGTGACTGATTGGGTATTTAAGGGTATTTGAAGAGGTTTTTATTGATTGGATATATATGCGAAGGAAGGCATTCATTGATTGGATATTTATATGAGGAGGTGTTTATTGATGGGATGTTTACATGAGGGAAGGCATTCTCTGATTGGATACATGGTGGGGAAGTGCTCACTCATTTGACATTTAAATGAGGAAGTTTTTATTGATTGGATATTCACATGTGGGAAGGCATTGACTGGATATTTTTATAAGGAGGTGTTTATTGTTTGGATGCTTACATGAGGGCAGGCATTCACCGATTGGATACAAGATGGGGAGGTACTCACTGATTGGATATTTAAATGGGGTTTTCATTGATTGGATGTTTACATGAGGGAAGGGATTCACTGATCGTATATTAAGACACCGGGAGTTCCCACTGACTCAATTTTCATATCCACACAGGAATTTCTCTGTCTTAGTTCATCCACACTGTGATTTATTCTGGGAACAGTTTGTGCAAAATGAAATTGTTCAATGTTTTGGCTATTAGCTCAAAATTCTAGCGTTTTTTTTTTTGGTTGCTAGTTTTATGCTTTATATTAACATAAATTATTATGCATATGATGTTTTTTGAAGGAAAATTATAAAAATACAGACAAAACTTTTATGTTCAAAGGAAGAACTAGAAATATAATTTTACGAGCTCTTCTAAGGTGATGACACAGGTTGTGATCCCTAAATCCTCATCAGTGCTGCAGATCTTCTAAATGTTATCGAAGTATATCGAAGAATGTCTGATACTTTTTCCCAAACATTTATCTTGACAAAGCCAAAATATGTGCATGTACTTCACAACTTTAATTAACCATAGTTTATAGAGATGGGAGTATTGTTTAGTTTTAACTAAGTTGTTCAATCGACTGGCAGGGAACCCTGGCACTTATTAAATAGAATCCTTTATCGACTGATTGAGCTCTAATTCATATCTTCAGGTTAATGTCCACTTCTAGCGTGAGGTTTTTTGTTTTTTTTTCGTGTGTCTGGCAGTGGGCCTCATGCGCCCCAGGGTTGAACAGTTTGTCTGGGTCAGGCAGCTGGTTGCTAAGGAGCAGAGAGCAGACAGCCATTCACACACTCACACTCACACTACTGTGGGGGCTGGGATGGGCTGCAAGAGACGAGTCAACAGAGAAAAGGACAGACTGAGCCAGCAAGTGAGCGAGGCGGTGGAGGGAGTGGAGGGGGCACAAAGGCGTCTTTCATGCATGTGGCCGCCCGCCCCTGGCCGTCACCCTGCTCAGAGTATTTTCAGATCAGCCCCAGTCCTCAACTGTTCTCTCTGTTTAAAGCTAGCCTTTTAGCCCACATGGCTTTTGAGATAGGAACCATTTCTCAGATGGTTGGTCAACATTGCTGTTGGCTCTTCAGTGAAATCTGTCCTCATCTCACTTTTCAGATAACACCCTCTGGTGTTGTCACTGACCTCGAAATACCTCTGTGTGAGTGAGAGAGAGAGCATGCAAGAGTGTGCCTGGTGTTTGTTGTGAAAAGCTGGCTGCCAACATTGGCATCTGTTTATTTTAAACCCATCTTTTCTAATGTCTGAAGTCCAGCCCCAAAGTGCAGAAGAAGCTCTTTGCCTTAGTCAGGCCCAATCAGAGGAATTACACTTCTTTTAAACACCGTAAATTCCACTGTTGGTAGAGAGACACTTCAAATCATAACTACAACTGGAACAGGTTTTCCTCTGACTGAACTGGTTTCGTTAGATTTAGGTGAACTGATGTGGATTCTCCCAGGATGAGGCTGATCTCAACTATTTACATTTTTTTCCAACTGCATAGTTCACTTTTGATGCAGATTTTTCCTTTGAAATAATTAAAGAATAAATACTTGTGGAAAGGATTTGCCATAAAATGTAAAGTGTCACAGGACACTGCTCTCTCCAGCCTATTTTGTGCGATGTACACTCCTGAGCATCGTTGTGCAAGTTAAGGCAACTTTTAACGCAAAAAACACGCACCAGCGGGAGCTAATACATTTGATCGAATGAGTGGTGCCAACTAAAAATTGCCATTGATTTTTCACAAGGACCAATGAAACCTGGCTCTCTTAATGATGTAACTAGGATGTGAAAGAGCCAATCGGTAGCATTCATCCTACATTTCATGACTTTGCACAGGAAACAGGAAAGAAGAAGAAAAAAACAGAAGAGAAATCAAAAAACACATCGAAAAAATCAAAAGAGGCTTGTACTGATGGTGGCTGATCACAGGGAGTCATTTGACAAAAATGTGAAGAAGGGAGAGGATTTGTGGCACACCATTGCCTTGGATTTGGGAGTCGATGGTAAACGCCATCTTCAGGCAGGGAGCATCAATTGCATCAATATTCAGTATATATAATAACTCAGAAATCTGTGTGTAGAGGCCTAATACGCAAAAGGCTTGTTTATTTAACTCTGACCATCATTTTCTGTGTCCCTCTTCATGGTTAAGCATAATTTATGTTGTTACTTTCTGCTTGAGTAGCCCATATATCGCAATTATAATACGTTAAAATAAAACTTAAGTTTAAGATATTGTTTTGAATAAACATCCTGCAAAGCAATATTTTTCAGCCAAATGGTTCTGAAGGATCAGCAAATGTATCAACCCTGGTAGTGTATCAGACCTTCATTCACAAAGAAATGGGACACCACTTCACCTCATGTTAATGTTCAAAACTTCTACTGTCAATTATTTTCTTTACTGGAAGGTTAATTTCCTTCTCTCCATCTCTTTCACTCTGCAGGAGTCAGGCTCTTATCCACCCAACACTCATGTTCCAGGTCCTGGCAATGCCATGACGCCACAGACAAGCAGCAACAGCATCCCTGGTACCCATGGTAATGCAGCTTACCTGAAGCAGCAGCAGCAGATGCAGCTGATGAACCAACAGAAGCAGTTCCAGCTCCAGAGACAGATGATGGCAGAGCAGGTGCTTCATTCTTGCCCCCGATTGCTTCTGTTTATTACTATTTATATTCGTCAAATAAATTAAAATATATAAATATTCTTGCATTTTAATGAAGTACCCAAGACATGTTTTCTTACCCAGTCCCCTGTGCTGCATTAGATTTATTTAATTTTTGTGTTTACGTCTTTAATCCTACAGCTAGATATAGCTGCCTCTAGAGGGCGCCATCATCGCAGGAATGCTTGAGTGTTGAGAGCCTTTTTTTGGTTCCTCTCTAAGTGTCTGTAGCTAAATGAAGTGTTTTCTTCAGGAGAAACAGCGGCAACAACAGGAACAGCAGCTGCAAAGACATCTGACCCGGCCACCTCCTCAGTACCAGGACCAACAGAACCCACAGTCGCAACAGAACCCATTCCAGCAGCAGCAGCCACAGCAGGTTTCCCAGTTCAGCGGAGTGCCACCATGTCTGGGCCAGCAACACAGCTCAGGCTTCACCGAACACACCATTGCTGGTACTCACTTCTCTCTTTCACAACTCCTCTTTCTAGATTGGATCACAGGGTTTTAGAGTTTCATTGGTCCAAAACAATCTTTATTTATATCCTGGAAAACTCAAGTGATTCACTATTAACAGAATGGCTCTTTATTTTTTTTGCTACTTACAAATATTTTTTCATTACATTACACAATAATTACACAACAAACCTTAAAATTTACAATAAATACAATTCCAAAAATTGAGAATGAACATTTTTTATGTTTGATAAAATCACAAGTTGATACAAAATAAAAAAATATGTGAATTTAAAAAAAGCAAAGAGGTTAAAAAAATGTGAAAGTTGTGTAAATAAAACACGCGACACGCAGAAAGTTAATAACCCTACAAATAATAATAACCCTAAAAATTGGGACTTGCATAATTGCTTCTTAATTCAAAACAGCCAGTGTCATTGGCGCATACACAGGAGAGGCTTCTAAGGGTTAAATGTTTCCTGTCCTGTGTTCTTTGTATTGCAGCATTCAACAACTGCCTTAAAGGCTTTTAAAGAAACCAGAACACAGACACATGACAAAAACAAATCGTTGTGTAATTTTGTATTTCATCCTGAGAGCATCCATTAGAGCGCTGAGAACCTATTATTATTGCATTAATTTTTAAATAACAAAATGTAATATGTGTCTAATGTGGTTTTTAACTAGCATTTAAATAGGATTATTGTAGAAGGCCACATATAGAACAGTTTGAGCTAGTGTGGGCCAGGAAAGACAGTTTGTCACACTGTTCCCTAGCTTTCATTAAAGATGGATCATGACATGAACTTCCTGACTCTGGAGGTGAGCACAAGTAGCTTTTTGTTACTAGTCAAACAAACAAGCCCACTTGGTTTGCAAATGTGGATATTATTAGACTTATTTGAATGTCAGCTAAACAATAATGTTAGTGTTTGGCGAGGTGCCTTCTTCCCTTCCGCTTTCTATTGATTGTAGGCAGGTTGTTGTCACTGGAAAGCTTTTATAAGTGCAGGTGCGGGAAGATGTTTCATCCATGTTAATAATTAATATTATCCAATGATGGTCTTTATTTCATGATGGTGGACTTTAACTACGCTTTACCTAAGCCGTCTTTGGGCATAGAATCTGGTCAAAAATGGTTTAAGCAGGCCTACCAGTTTAAACCAGCAACCACTTCCATTAGAAGTTCCCTATGATTAGTGTTACATTTTTCTCTGATTACTCCATTATGACCAAATCCCTCTCTAAAAATGAAATGATTTATACTCTAATGCTCGGACTTTCTCATAGAAATATCTAGTTGTTTTTATACAAAGCACCCTGGGGTTTGCGCAAATGTGCTTTCCATGCAAAATATCAATTAATCAAGAAGGATACAGATAAATAAAATCGAAATAAAACATATCTGTTGATAAATAATCACATTTAATATTGTGTCTCAGAAATGACAAAATCTGAAAAAAAAAAAAAATGAAAACCCCCATTTTTAGACCTTAAAACGTCTCCAATTCTGTTTTGGGTCTTAATTTTCTGACACACGTAAGATCGAGTGCACTTGAAACAGATTTCCTAGCCTACACTGCGTGAGTGAGCACATTTTGTTGTTTATCATAGATGGCTGCCATAACAACCACAATAAAAGTAATTTTGTCGTTTACAAAGGTTTTAAAATTATAAAAAAACAATCAGTTTATGATTTTTGTTGGAAAAACATTTCTCTGATAAAGAGAATTTGTATTGGTTACAAAGGCAACCAGTTGCACATTTGTAAATGAAATAAGTAAGAAATAAATTAATAAGGAGAAAAATAAGAAGTTAAAAAAATGCAATATACAGCATACAATTAACACAAGAATTAAATTAGTAAAATGAATTAGGATTTGAGTGTCAAAGTGTTTAAGTGACAACACGACGCCAATCAAGGGATATATTTATTGATATTTTTGGTAAAAACTGCCAGAGAAGTGGCAGAGAAAAGTGTAGTAATTTGTTCTCAATTTTTCAAGCTTCAGGTATTGTTTACATTTTTAGATGGCTTGTATTCAATATTAATAATAGTGATTTTATATCTTATTATTAATTATATTTTGTTATAAGTATCATATAGATCTCATTTATTCTCAAGGGTCTTAAAAATGTCTTCAAATATTTTAAATTTGGCATTGTGAAACCAGCAGAAACCTTGTTTAAGGAGGGACAAACTAGCAATATTCCTTATGGGTTTTTATGGGAAATTGTTCCAAAGTTTAGGGTCCGCTACTAAAAGATCATTCTCCAAATAGCTTGTAGCCCAAGGAGAGGCTAACTGTGCAAAGAGATCTGTCGGGTTTATACACTTTTAAAAGTTCATGGTTTGGGGCTAGCCATCAACAAACATTATAACCTTAATTTATTCCTTAAAAATGCAATGACAAGAAGTGTATGGTACATATGACAGGAGTTCACAAAGAAACATCACAAAGAAAGTATCATAAGTTAGTTGTGTTAATTAATCAGAATAGAGTGATCCACTGATCCAAAGAAAGTAAAATATCATTTTGAGCAGTGAGTACCTTAGATTCCACTCTGGGAAAGTATGAATTGTAATTGTGTAACCTGCAATTTTAGGTGGTGCTCCGCCAATAGCAAATGTCAGCTCTCTCAGTGGATCTACTCCTGGAACTCAGCGAATGTTCTCTCAGGCTCAAAGCATGATGGGAATGGGCGTCAGCCAGAATCCAGGGTCTGCTACTGGTCCCTCTCCATCGACTAATCAAGCTGACATGAGCCTCTCATCCTGTGGAAGTAGTCTTGACGTACAGCAGGTATTGTATGGAAACATGTCCATGCATCCCTCCCACCAAAATCAGCAGAGATCAGCAGTGCCCAGTATGTCTGCTGCATATCGACAAACTCTTCTAGCCGCACAGCAGCAAGCGCACTTGAAAAGCCAACCCAATGCTGCCATGCTGAAGCAGCAGCAGCTCGCCCGTCTGCCCAACAACTTGGCAAACGCAATGGCTAATAACATGGGCTCTCCTATGCCCACAAACATGCCAACAAGTATCCCGAGTTCCTTGACCATTCCTTCTCAATCCTGGCAGCAGCAACCTCCTCAACAACACCCATCTCTCCAGTCAGGCTCTGCAAACGGAACAATCCCAACAGGTTTCCCAAATTCTGGCTTCCACATGCAATCAAGACTGTCCAAACTTTCCAACAGCACCTCATTTCCCCAAGGGTCTATGGCAGGTCGAACCATGGTTGGTTTGAACCCTGGGCAAATGATGCCCAACATTAACCAGCAGCGAACAAGCAACCCTGCCATATCCCAGCAGCTACCCACTCCTGGCCAGCAGGTGCCTCAACAGGCACCATCTCAATCCCAGCAGGTGTTGCCTGACCTGGGCCCTTTCAGCCAGCAACAAACCGGACACAACCGCAGCGGAGGACTGCAGTGCAATCAGCCATACCAACTCAACAGAGCACCCAATCAGCAGCTCCAGTTCAATTACAGTAGCCAATCAAGTGGGAGCTTGACTGGTTTTCCTGTCGAGACTGACTTGGTGGACTCACTGTTGAAAGACCAGTCAACACAAGAGTGGATGGCTGATATCGATGAGCTTTTGGCAAGTGCCCATTGAGAGACACGAGCGCTTCTGGATGGACCCAGAGATGGTGAAAATGTTGGTAGACCTCCTGTGTCCTCAGAGGGTTTGTAAATGGTGTATATAATAGACATCAAGCAGAGCACAGAGTCTGTGTCACTCAAGTATTCTCTGAACTGTTTCCAGGAGAGAATGCTTTACTACTGAAACCACTGATGTTTGGTAAAGGCGAGTGTTCAGTCACTCATTCTTTTGTGTTGCCTGTGTTCACTGAAGGCATGTAGAAGAGGCTAATGTCAGGATGCTCTTGACACTTAATCAGGCTGAAAATTGCACTCTTTCTGAAGTAGTTTAGCTCCCATACCAAACTATCATAACTTATGTTCCTTGATTGTCAATCTTAACTACTTTTACATCAGTGTCCATTATGTTCATGTAAAGCCCTCTTCACTTCTTGCTGAAGCCGGGTTATCAATGTCCTAAACCCCTGTGTGAAACAAAATGTAAACCCCATGCTTCCCTGGATTGTCTCCTTCCGTTGTGAAAAGGGCTTTCTTATCCTTTTCTTGGCACTCTTTCGAAAACAGAAATGTTTTCACAGGAAATGACACTTTTTGGGACACACTATCCGATTTCAAGTTCCAAGTGTTTATATGCATTTGATCGTGGAGAACTTAGGTGTTCTCAGATTTGTCTTGATCAGCCAATGACATCTTGAAAGAGTTCAATGGTCCTCGTTCTTTTGTTACACTACATTTTACTGACTTTCTGAGAAGTTTGTTTTTTGGAAGGAGGGCTACTGTTCCTGGTTTTCTCCATCTAATGTTACATTGAAGGCATGTGAGGTGCTGTCCGAACTGCGACGCCTAAACTCTCTGAGATCTTCTGACATTCTGTGACAGGTTTTTCTGTATATTTATATATTTTTGTATGTATACGGTTTCTATTACCTGGAGATGATAGATCTTATTTTTATATGTATATTGCTGCAAGATTTTGTAACTTTTTATTATTGTTTTCTGAAAAAACAAGAGTATTGTGTAAATATAGTTCTCTAGAAATGGGCTCATCTGTTGTGTTTATTTAGTTCTTTCAAAAGTTCAAATTACGAACGAATAGGTTTTACTTTTGTTTCACTTTGTACTGTTTGCAGAGGTTTATTTAAAAGGATATTGCAATTTTCTCATCAAAACAGGACTTAGCCATACCCTTGTTCAGAGTAACAGGTACGAGGGGCTTTAAACCATCTAATTGAAGCTTTATTTAACTTCCATCTACAAGCCCTTGCTGAACTTTGTCTCCTGGTCAGAGTTAGTAGGATCCAAACCAGGCAAGATGATGTAAAGATAACACTGTACACATAATGTAAGGAAACCAAATGTGGCATGGAAGTGCGACATTGTTTCTCCATGTTTGTCAATCGAGCACAAAATCATAGACCATATAAAACTAAGGACGAAGTGTCAATGATGTCTCAGATATATTTAGGCTTTATAAAGATTTAGGCTAGGATGCTCAAATTGGCTATAGCAGTCACAACCCAGGCAGGCTTCAAATATCTTTTAAAATTTCCAACCTAATTGTTCATTCATTCATTCATTTACCAACCCGTTTAATCCCTTTTTTGGGTCACAGGGATCTCCAGCCCACCTTGGGCGAGAGGTGAGGGTACACCTTGGACAGGCCACCAGTCCATCGCAGGGCTACATTCACTCACACATTCACACCTAAGGGGATTTTAGATTATTCAGTTAATCCAACCGCATGTTTTTGGGATTGTGGGGGAAACTGGAGCACAGAGATAACATGCAAACTCCTTCCAGGAAGTTCACTGGCAAGCCTTAAACCGGCTACCCACTGCATCTAACCTAATAGCTATGAAGCTCAAAATGAATTAAATCAATTAAAAACTTCTGTACCCATTATACTGTGTATAGAGGACAGCGAGCACAAAGTATTTTGAGATCAGTTGCGAAAGAGGTCCAGGGTTTGGTCATTTCCCAGCCCTCTCTGACTCTCCCAATTCTCTTCCTTTCAACTTCCTAATACAGTACTTGTGGTAAATAAGGGCAATCATGCAAAAAACGTGTAACCGGCTTTGAATCTTTTTTTCGTTTTTTTTTTTAACACTGGTTTCAATGGAACTTCTGACACCAATCTCAAGTGGTCAGTTGAATTGACAAAATCCAGCGTTGAAATGAGTTTTTTGTAAAATGGAGGCAGGAAGTGGC